>CP139506.1:359433923-359503600 GCA_021014915.2 Artemisia tridentata subsp. tridentata
TGTTTTTCCATTAAATCCGATTCAAACAAAATTCAAGATCAATTCGAATAAGCTTCTAAAAATCACATGGCTATTTTTCCAGACCTTTATAATCATATTAGAACACGTAAAAATTATGAACACCCTCCAGAAAATTCATATAACAATATTTACAAATTAAGTGTGTTTTAGATAATTATTTTTCGTACGCATGATTTAGCTTGCATGATTTATGTTTCTTATTTTTCCTGAGTTGTATTCGACCTAAAGATCACTAGAAAAAGGCTAGATTAATTTTAGAACGTAAGAATTAGTCGCAAGAATTTGTTACCTCTCGTATGATTAAACCGGACAAAAACAATTTCCACGATCAAACAAAGGCTTCTAAATTCGAATTCTTATTTTTCTTAGCTTCTTTACACCTCAATGAACTCCAGAAAATTATCAACTCAGGTCCAGAAAGTCGAATGGAGGGTTTGTCGAATTTTGTTTGGGCGATTTTAGGGTTTCGGAAATTTTAGGGTTATAAAAAAAATAAAAGATTTGTATATATAATAAGAACCGACATTGGGGGAGGGATAAAACTCAGAATTTTCGGTTTACACTTTGATAAGAATTAGGATTGTGTTTTTGTAATATTTTCCTAATTTATTTTGATACATATCTTAATTAAAATGATTTTATAAATACATTTAATTTAATTTAATTATTATTTCGGATTATATATAAGCATATGTGTGAATTTATAATTTTTGGACATTCAAAATAATATAATGTTGTCCCAGAATTTATTTTGTTTCATATATATTTCGTTTTCAGAAGTTTGGAATCAATTCAGAATTTTTATAAGTGATTTAATTATGTTTTATGGTTTCAGGGGTAATTTGGTCATTTTACAGGTTATCTGAATTTCAGGTATTACATGTTATTTCTATAGGTACAATGTTTTATGCGACCCTCGTTATTAGTGTCTAACCATTTGACTTTGAACAGCACAACCTTGAACGGAATATACAAAAACTCGAGAATTTCTTCAAGCTGGCCATAATACATTCCTCCGCTAGGATTAGGAGTTGAAATTCCGCTGTTTTGAGTTGAACGACGTAAATCACGGTCGTGTACGATAAACTTCACACCGTTGACTACGCAAGAGTCGACTGAGACTGCAGTACATGATGGTCCACAAGCCAAAGCGAATAACTCGGAAGTACAACTTGGGTCATTCTTTACTTTTAATTCACGAATCTATGAAAAAGTTAAGAATAGATATAGATGAGTAATAGTCGTTATTTTTACAGGGTAATACATACAATAAGTCTACCTTGTTCCCAAACCAGCGAGGAAATCCTTCTTGTATGTCATTGCCAGGAAATGCCCTGTAAATGTTCATGATATTAGAATAAGTCGTCGAATAATAACTTACGTAAAACACATTTTGAAATAAAACGCGTACCTCTTGTACTCGTTCATGTACGGTTCGATTTCATGACTGTTGTGTAGTACATACCATACTACTTTCTGCATTGTGTCTGGTTGAACCCGAATTAATGATTGTCTACCATTCATTTTACAGATTGATCGAAACACCTGAAATTGACTTGTTGGGCTTGGACCATCCTCATTTCGGTCAGGACGATTAAATCTCGTCTCAACACCCCGAAAATAATGCGAACATAAAGTTAATGCCTCATCACCAATATAACCCTCCGCTATTGAACCTTCAGGCTTAGCTTTATTTCTGACATAATTTTTAAGCTTTTTCATGTATCTTTCAAAAGGATACATCCACCTCATGTAAACAGGCCCACCTTCAATAGCCTCTTCGGGTAGATGAATAACCAAGTGAATTATAATGTCAAAAAAAGCAGGAGGATATATTTGCTCGAAACTGCACAAAATATTGATCAGTTGTTCTTTAGCTTTCAACATGTCATCCACCATCAAAGTTCGAGCGCATATTTGTTTGAAGAATGAACAAAGCTCGATTATTGGTGTTGCGGTGGTTTGGTCCTTCAAGTAATTTTGAAGTCCAGCAGGAAGTAACCACTTAACCAGTTTCACGATTTTTTGTGTGTGACGAATCTAAATTTTAAGCACTAGTTGGTCAAGGAATTTTACATAAGCCATGATCAAGGAGCTTATTTAACTCATAAGCTGATAAGCTCCTTGATAATGTCTTGTGTAAAAGGCCTTGTAACATTGCCGCTTGTATGACACAGTGGTTTCAAGGGACCAACCGCTCAAGTACCGCCTAGCAATTCTAACAATTCACAAACTCACCAACTGTCAACTACTTATGTGTCAACTACAACGCATTCTAACAAACACCCCTACGACTGATAACTCAGAAAATAAGCAAACCCACACAATATATTGATGGCATGGCAGGTTCATAGTTCATACACCATTAAATTAGAATGGATAAAAATTGGATAAAAAAAAACATACTTTTGTCACGGCTGTGGTCAAGGCTGTGGTACACGGTTGGAGTCGGCTCGGTCTCGGTGGTCAAGGCTGTGTTGTGGTCTCGGTGTGAATAGGCGGTCTCGATCTCAACAAGGAGCTAAAAAAAAACCAAAAACACAAATTAATGACTATAAACTTTTGGCGGCGACATGTCCCCAGTACAAACATAAACACACACAAAAAAATAAACACAAATTAATCACTATAAACCTGTGGTCTCGGCTTCGGTTCTCAGCAGCAACTATACCAAAAAAAAATTAACAAAAAAATTTTTAAAAATAACAAAAAAACATAATACACATATATCAAAAATTAACATATTGCAAAAATTAACACATATCAAAAAATTAACAAAAATTAACATATAAAAAAAAATCAGTAAATTAACAAAAATTATCACCTAGGTTTTGTAAATGAGAGGGATAAAGGAAGAAAGAGATGAAAAAAAGAACGAATTCAATGAGGAGAGGGGTTGAGGAAAGAATTATACGAGGAGAGGGTTTGAGGAGGGGCTGTGGTGGTGCACAGTGGTGCGAGTGTGGGTTTATGTGGTGGAGATGATGGTGCTGTGGTGATATGGTGGTTCTGTGGTGGTGATTAGTGGTGTTGGTGGAGATGGTCGTGTTGTAGGTCGAGAGGAAGACGATGGTATGAGATGAGGTTTTTTTTTTTTTACTAAATGTAAAGCAGATCTGTTAATAATTGAGGTTAGGTTTTGGCGATTACATTCGGCGGGGACATGTCCCCGCTAAAAGAAAATTTGTCTTTTAGCCAGTCTTTTGGCGGGTACAAGTCCCCGCTAAAAGTTTTTACTAATCGCCAAAAACTTTGGCGGGATAAAGTAAATGCGAAGAGGGAAAAACAATTTTTTTGGTGAAATCTTTTAACGGGGACATGTCCCCGCCGAAAGCAGTTTATCAAAAAAAAATCATTTATATTATTTTAACTAACTCAAATCAATATTAAATCTTTTAAATTTAATTAAATTTTTCTAAATCATCTTTAATTAATTTAAAACTTTTTAAAATTATTTACATCACTTTTACCTAATAAAGTTAAATCATTTATACTTAATTTAAATCATTTAAAATTATTTTTAAAACATTTTAATTAAGTTAAATCACTATTAAATCATTTAAATTTAATTTAAATATTTTGTAAATCATCTTTAATTGATTTAAAACTTTTTAAAATTATTTACATCATTTTTAACTAAGTTAAGTCATTTATACTTAATTTACATCATTTTTAACTAAGTTAAACAAATGAGTCGATATGATATGGTTGTACACAAGATATTAAACGAATGAGTCGAGATGATATGGTTCTACACGAGATGTTAAACGAATGAGCCGAGATGATATGGTTGTACATGAGATGTTAAACGAATGAGTCGAGATGATATGGTTGTACACGAGATGTTAAACGAATGAGTCGAGATGATATGGTTGTACACGAGATGTTAAACGAATGAGTCGAGATGATATGTATGTGTTTTTAGGTTGAATTGAATCAGAAAGATGGAATAGATGTGTATAACTTCCTTAACTTGGTTAGAGGAGTATCTGAAGAGGAAGCTGATAATGAGTGTCTAGGTGGTGATCTCGACTATTATGAACTAGAGGATAATTACATGGAAGCGGGATCTCCTAAGCTCGAATCTGGTTATACATGAGATATTAAACGAATGAGTCGAGATGATATGGTTATACATAACATGTTAAACGAATGAGTCGAGATGATATGGTTATACACGAGATGTTAAACGAATGAGTCGAGATGATATGGTTGTACATGAGATGTTAAACGAATGAGTCGAGATGATATGATTGTACATGAGATGTTAAACGATGTGTGTTTTTAGGTTGAATTGAATCAGAAAGATGGAATAGATGTGTACAACTTCCTTAACATATGATGAATTGTTTTCAACTTAATACGTTATTTTATGTCAAATTAATCAAAGTACGTACATTAAATGTTACTCAGTATTGAAATGATGACTTAAATTGCTTCCTTCAGATCTCCAACCATATACATTTATATTTCAACTACATAATTGCTTCCTTCGTTCATTCTATATCACACAACTTCTATTTTCTTCTTTCTTCCACTACACAAACATATTGGCGCCAACACTTCCCACCAAAATATTGGCGCCAAAACTTCCCAGCAAAAGCTAGCATATCTGCTCTATCCTCACAAACACATTATATACACTCTTATCCTCAAAACCACTCAACCTCACAACCTCTTATCTTCACACCAATTTCAAAACCTGAGATGCAGCGATATAATCCTTTTATGTGTTCTTGTGGAACAGGAAATATAAAACTAAGAAAATCACATAAAAAAGATAAATTTGGATGGGAATATTATGCATGTCCTCTTTCGAAGGTGAACAATCATACATTTCTTATTTATGTAAATATACAAACAATCATAACATTTCCTTATTTATGTAACAGCCAAGAAAAAAAGATTATGGATGTTGATATTTTATGTGGAAGAGTGAATTTGATGACCGGTTACGAGTAATCTCTTCTGTTTCAACATTTCAAGGTGATGGATCTCCACCAACAGAGTGCTCAAACTGTAATGCCAAAGATCTTAGGATAAACATGCTTGAATCACAAAAACAGGTGCTAGAGACAAGAGTAAGTGATGAGTGCCTATTTACTCATCATTTTATGCCATATAAGACACAAAAATGACCAAAAACACCCAAATAGATCAAATATTGTTGCAAATATTCTTGGTTTGTGTTTTTATGTGTTTCAGGTACAAAAGGATTGAAAGCAGGGCAAAAAAGGGACAAAACCGAGCACAAGATTAGAAAATCGTGAAAAGCCGAGGACGGGGAAGAAATTTACGAGTTTGGACCGAAATATTGCTCAAGTTATCAAAAGTCAACCTTCAAGAATATCAAGTTGTCAAGATTGGCCCTTGGAATTATTTTTGCAAAAATGACAAGTTGGTCCCTTAATTTTTAGATTTGGCAAAAGTGGTCCCTAAACTTTAACCTAATCAAATCCTAACCAAACCTCATCCCTTTAATCCCAAATAAATAACCCAATCCCTAATCCACTAAATCCAACCCATTTCTATCCTAAAAATAAACCCGCCAAAACCACTCCTCCATTTCCCCAGACAATCATGTCTCCCCATGTCCCCCCATGCTTTCTCCCCTGCTACACGCCTCCCTCCCCCTAGATAGCCAAGTACCTTGTTCGCGTGCTAAATCCAAGCTGGAATCCCACTACCCTCATTTCCCGCCAAAATTATAATGGACGGCTGGGATTGATTGAGCCCAATTGGAGGGCTGGGATTTGATGAGAGAGACCAAAGAAGTCTTTTGAGTGATATATAAGCTCTCCTCAGTACACAAAAATGGTAGTAGATTTTTTAGCTAAAATTAGAAGTAGTGTAATTCAGTGATTAAGTTAAGAATTAGATAAGCTTCGTTGTTTTAGCTTAAATTCATGTTCTTGTATCCTTAAATTCAGCTTCAATTTAAATTTCCAAATCTTGTATCAATTCAGTCGAAATTCTAGTTTAAATGATCATTCAGTAACTTCAAACTAAGTATTATTTACAAGTCCTCAGTTCTAGTTTATGCTTATTTCAGCTTACATAGTCTGCTTCTAGCTTTTGTGAGTTCTCTTTTATTTATTCAGTTTATATTTCAAATTTTCCAAAAAGTCAAGGTTACTGTTCATATGCTTATTTTTGCTTATCTGATAAATATTTGCTTATTTAGCTTAATGATGTTAGTTATTGCCTAGTTAGACACCATTTTACTTAGTTTACTACTTTTGCCTTAAAAATGTTCAAAAAAGCCTTAAAACAGTCAAATAAGCCATAGCTTATTTGACTGCTTATTTCCCTTTGAAAGTAGCTTATTAATGATAAAATAACTTACATAGATATTTTTGAATCAGTTTATAGCTTATGTTTGGTCTTTTCAGTTCAAAATAGCCAAAACAGTCCCTAAAGGGCTGTTTGGCATATGGGTTAAAATGGGTAAAAATGACCCATTACTGTTCATTTGCCTTATAGTCAAGTTTAGTTGTGCTTGGTTTAATCTATATGAGTTGTTTTTAAAAGCTCTTTTATTGAATTGTAGAATTTTGAGGTTATGAGTGAACTAGGGTAGTTTTAGATGTCCAACTGTCCTATTAAGCTAGGTATAAGCTTAAGCTTAATAAGCTCTTATCTTTGGCATTTATAGATCCCATGTAGTCTATTTCAAGTACTAGTATAATTCCTTAGGGCCTTGTTCTAAATATGCCTCAAATCAGCTCATAGGTTTAGTAGATTGCATGATTTTTGATTTTCCATTTTTTGCAGCCCTTTTATGCATTTTTAATTTACTCAATATTAGTTGTAACAAGCTCAAAATTTGCACAAGTAGTATTGGCTGGCTTATCTAGCCATGGCTATTTTTTTTCGATTTTTAGGATTTTATCTAATCAGCTTTTTAAGGGCTTGAAAAAGCCCTTTTTGCCTTGCCCCCTTGTGTATCAGCAGCCCCTAGTGGCATTTAGCTTATTTTGTGTTTTGTTTGTGCTTATTGTTGTGCTTTAGTTAGCTTATTTAGTTACCTTTTAGCCTTTTGAAGTTGTCTCAGCTTATTTCAAGTTCCACTTTAGCTTATTATTGGCTTAACAGCCCATTGGTGCCCAACCTTAGCTTATTTCCTCCTTTTATACCAACTGTTGTGATCATCTGCTTATTCTGGCTTATTCAGTGAGTATCAAAAATATGAAAAATAAAATAATAATAATAATAATAATAATATTTAATCAAGTCTCTTATAAGCGGCCACCTTAATCTGCTTTTTCTGTGCTTTTTTCAAGTTTTTATAAATTTTTGTTTTTATAAAAATAGCTTATTTTCGTGTGCTTATTAAGCTTTTAAAGAAAAATAAAAAAAATAAAAAAAAGAAGACAAAACCAGGGTTCGAACCCTGGTTTTAAAGCCGTTTTTAATTACGCGTTCCTTAGATTATCGTTTTTCTTGTTTATTAAATTGTTTTTAGTTCATGTTCACTTATTTTAGTTTAAAATCCCAAAATCCCTTTATTTTCACTATTCAAACGCGTTTCACGAATCGAGATCACAAATTCCATTCAATCCTTCGTTGGGAAAACGACTCGGGTTTACATATTTCCTTTGTAAATCCTGGGAGAAAAATACGTGTTGATTTTAACGAATCAATTTTTGGCGCCGCTGTCGGGGAAGGCTTGAAGTGAATTTTCTATTCTCGTTTGTCGATGCGTGTTTTGAAGAAACTTCTCCCGAGAAGTTATCGTTTTCTCTCGTAAATATTTTCTTATAAAAAGCCAAAAAGATTTTCTTTTCAAATTTATTTTTCCTTTTTCTTTTGTGTTTTTCAATGTTTCTAAATTATAAAAATCCAAAAATATTCTTCGTTATCCTCTTTTATGTTTAATTCTTATCTCTTTACCCTCTCATTGTTTAATTCTCCACAATGATCGATTTTCCACCGTCTCATCCCCATGATCCTCGGACCATGGAGGATTTCTATCGTCCGTCACTGATCGGTAGAGGAGGACCGATCATTCCTACATCAGCTCCGACAACCAATTTTGTATTGAAAAATCATATGGTTGAGCTTATTAGTCAAATCTGCCAATTCCATGGATTTGAAGATGAAGATGCTAACTGTCATTTGGACAAATTTCTATCGATCACTCAATTCTTCAAACAAAACGGAGTTTCTCAAGACAGCATCCGTTTGAATCTTTTTCCCTTCTCATTAACCCATGAAGCTGAATCTTGGTTTTACACTCTTAAAACCCATTCAATTCATACTTGGGAAGAGATGTGCCTCAAGTTTCTTTCAAAATACTTTCCATACTCAAAAACGATGCAGTTTAGAAGAGACATTCTAAATTTCCGACAATTGCACAAGGAATCAGTATTTGAAGCTTGGGAGAGATTCAAATATTTGTTGCAGAGATGTCCGGATCATAGAATTTTGCTCCTTGATCAAATCTTAACCTTCTATCATGGCATAAATATGATTGATCGAGACAAAATCATGTTGGCTGCCGGAGGCAATCTCATGCGGAAGACTCCTCAAGAAGCCTATGATTTGATCGAGAATATGACACTTCATCATTATCAGTGGGATGCTGAAGTTCAGCATGACTCTACCACTGTTTTGAGTGATCATTATTCTGATCGCATTCCCGATGAGATCGCACAAATTGGGGTCCTTGGCAATCACAAAAGTTATATAAATCAATATTGCCAGCAAGGACCATGTCATCCTAACACTATCCACTTTTCATGCTCTGACGAGAGTGATGAGGATGAACCTTCTGAAGTGTTGAAAGTTCAAACGTCGATTCTTCCTCCGAGTGGCAATCCCACTCCGACTTCTGAACCAATCATTTCTAACTCTTCCCCTTCTGTCACTCCGCTTGAAGGAAGTGATATCTCTATGGAAGAGCTCGAAGTTTTTCTTGTTGACGATCCAATTTCGCCGGAGATTGTTGATGCCGATTGTAATCCGGGGGGAGAAGTTCCTTTATTAGAAAGGATGATATTCGATGAACCGTCATTTTCCCTCCCCCCGAAGGAAGTTATTTTTGAAGATAAGCCCTCAGATCCTTCGGAGCTAGAGCTCAAGGATCCTTTTCCCGAATATGAGAGTTTTATCTTTGATACGGCAGAGGAGAGTAGTGGCAGTCCCACTTCTCATCCCGATTATTCTCTCCCGGCTTATGAAGCCTTTTGCTTTGATATCGATCTTTCGGAAGAGACGAGTAGTGGCAGTACCACTTCTCATGCTTATCTTTCTCTTCCTGAGTATGATTTGTTTCTCTTTGATAAAAATGATTCGGTTATCTTTGAAGAGTTCTCCGGTGAACTCTCTCAGCCAGAGTATGATCATTTTTATTTCAATCTTGAGAAAGATTCTAGTCTGGGGGGAGGTGTACTTTCTCATAAGAATTTGCTTATTGATGACATCATCCCGACCCTCCCTCCCGAGACTTTTGTTGAAAATAACCAAAAGAGCTTTAATAATGATATTCAAATTAAGGAAAATGAAAAATCTGCTTTTGAGGATGAAGAATTGATCTTAATTGTTATAAAAATCTTTCTCCCCTTCATCACATTTGATGTGATTTCTCCTCTCCTTCACTCATTCGGGAGTGAGGATACTATCTTTGACCCCGGTATCACCGTTTATGGTTGCTATTCCTTTGAACCGTGGGTATCTCGTCGGCGTGGAACTTTCATATGTTTCAATGTTTATCCAAACCTCTTGAACGAAAGTCCGATTGAGATTTTCTCTTCCACATGCTTCCCCAAGAACAAATGAATTCGGGGTCGAGTCAAGCTAGTGACTCGGTTAACAAAAACATTAGCATTTCATGGGTAACAACCCATGTTTCTGACTTCTTTCTATTTTCTGACACCAAGTGTGGGGGAATTCCTCTACTGTGCTTTGCTTTTGTGTGTTGTTTGCTCTTGTTTACAGGTTTCCCTTAGATCGTGATGATTGATGCGCCTGTTTTCAATTCAGCCGCCCAATATCCGATCTTGTTGCTAACAATTATCTAGGGATATCTTTTTAATCCTTTTTGTGAAAAAAAGAATTCCTTTTCACACTTGGTTAGTGGTATTACCTTTTTACGTTCTAAGAGTCGGCGTAATAGCCGGTACTTGGAATATTGAGGGCAATATTCAATTCTAAGTGTGTGTGGGGGGGGGGGGGAATTCTAGCGAATTTTGTCACATGTGTACCTTCTAGTGCCCTAGTACCCCCGTTTTGACCAAAAGTTTAAAAAAAATTTCGTTTTTAAATAAGAAATTGCATGAAAAAGAAGTGCTTTGCACAAAAAAAGAAAGAAAAAATAAAAGTGTTTAGTCTTGATTAGGTTAGAACAAAGGGAATCCCGACTCTGCCAGAGTGTTGATCTGGCTGCTTCCTTAACGGTTAGACTAAGGTTTTACGATATGTGCAAATGAAAATGCTAAGCGTAGAATAGTTGGTTTTCTTCAGAGCTTATATAAGTAATCTATGGCTTTTCCTCCCAGGAGATAACTAATCTGACTTAATAAGTGCTTATTTTCAAACATTTGAACACACAAAATCATTTTTTTATACAATTTTGAAAAATACTAGTTCAAAGCTTTATTTAAATTTCGGAACAAGCATATGTCATAATAATGCAAAATGAAAGTGATACGTTGCTTGAAAGTTGCAAAAGTTAAGTAATAAATGTATGTGCTAAAAAAGCTACGGTTCAAGATCGGCCCTTGGATCCTTATTTTCGGAAGGCGTTTAGGTCTTGGCTACCCTCTTACACCGGCCCTTGGACCTCTAATTCAGGAATGTGTGAGGTCTTGGTCTAACACCCTTGGATCCTCATTTCAGGAATGTTTAGAGTCTTGGAACTCTCCGTTGTAACGGCCCTTGAATCCTTTATTCCGGAAGGTGTAAGGTCTTGGTTCCCGTGAAACTCCGTTAGTTTATGTTGCACAAGTAAAAAAAAAATGAAAAATGAAAAAAATGAGAAAATGAAAAGAAAAGAAAATGGAATGATATTGCAAAATGCAAAAATGGAATGATATTGCAAAATGCAATAAGTTTTGATGTTGCAAAAATAAAAATGTATGTGTTGAATAAAGTTTTGAAACTTGCTTGTTGTAAATTTTAAATCTACCTTTCAACTAGTATTAGTCAAAATCTTATAAAAACGTCGATTTTTGTGAACAAAATTTTAAAAATCAAGCACATTCACCTAACTTGAATAATTGTGGGAGTGAAAAGTTAAGTGTTGGGAATTAAATATTCAAGAAGTTTAATATCGGGTTCTATTCAAAGAAATACTCTAAGTGTGATTCTGTTGCTAGTGCATTTGGTTCCTGCTGGTAATGTTGGTTCCTGCTGCTAGAACATTTGATTCTGCTGTTAGCGATAAATGATTCTGCTGCTAGGCTTAACATTCTGCTGCTGAAGGATTCTGCTGCTAGTAATAACTCATTGCTGCTGCTAATGTACATTCTGCTGCTAAGTGGATAAGTATGAAAAGATATTATGTATATTTTGGTCAACAATATACGGTAGATAATATCTTACCCCATGTGCTTAGTTAATTAACAAGTTGTGTACACAGATACATGTTGTATCTTATGTACTGACACACTCAAGATAAGTTAGCAAGTAGTTCGACTAGTCTTTAAGCAATATTGTAAAGATCTTCTTGGAATATAAAAGAAGATCTTAGACTAGATATTATTTGTTGGTTGATATTGTGAAAATACTTAGAACTTTCATATCTGTTAGAACAAGAACAAACACAAAAATATCATAAGTTAGAAAAACTTAAGATTCAAGGTTGTAACCCTAGTGATAACTCAAGATCACTCGTATTATTATCTTAATAATATTGAATCATTTGGTGATAATCTTTCATTTGTTCTTTGTCATATAACAAACACAACCGTTCCATTTTCATAACACAAATAACCTTCTAAGTGTGATTAAGTAGATTCCGCATTTTTAATCATATAGACTCAATATATCATACACACAAAGTACAAAAGGTTTAACCACCTTAACTGTGTGTCGAATCCTAACAAGTGGTATCAGAACTCAGGCTGATATTTGATTTAAAAGAAGAAGTAGAAATGGACGTTGAATCTATTCAGACAAATATTGCTGCAAAGATTCCCATGCTCAAACAGAATGAGTTTGAGATGTGGAGGCTGAGGATAGAGCAATATTTCCAAATGCAAGATTATGCACTTTGGGAAATCATTGAAGATGGAGACTCTTACCAGCCTACCACCACTACATCAACAGTGGACGGTAAAGTGGTGTCAACTCTGCAGACAAAGCCAACATCTGCAGAAGATAGAATAAAGAAGAAAAATGACTTGAAGGCAAGAAGCATGCTGATGATGACCATTCCCAATGATCAACTTCTAAACTTCAGCAAGTTCAAAGATGCCAAGTCATTATTTGAAGCTATTATTTCCAGGTATGGTGGAAATGAAGCCACCAAGTAAACCCACAAGACACTGCTCAAGCAGCAGTTTGAAAACTTCTCCTCTACATACAATGAATCTCTTGACCACATGTTTAATAGGCTTCAGAATATTGTGAGCCAACTTGCTATTCTTGGGATTGAAATGCCTCAAGAAGATTTGAACTCAAAATTTCTGAGAAGCTTACCAGAAGAGTGGGCTATGCATGTTGTTGTCTGGAAGAACAAGCCAGACTTAGACACCATGGAACTGATGGACTTGTATAGCAACTTCAAGATTGTGGAGCAAGATTTGAAGAAGAATGGAGGTACTAGTTCTAATACTGGGAACAAGGCATTTATGTCAACTCCTAGTACCTCAAAATCAAGTGAAGAGGTGAAAGTTGTTGATGATTTTGGTGCTGCTAGTTCATCAAGTAGTACCATTAGTATTTTGGATGAAAAGACTTGTTGTGCATTTATTACAAGTCAGAATAATGGGTCCATGCTCACCTATGAAGACCTTCAAGAGATCCATGAAGATGATCTGGAGGAAATGGATCTAAAATGGCAAATTTCTCTTCTTAGCATGAGAGCCAAGAAGTTCTATCACAAGACGGGGAAGAAGCTCATAATCAGCAACACTGATGCTGCTGGTTTTGATAAGTCAAAGATAGAGTGCTATAACTGCCACATGATGGGTCATTTCTCAAGAGAGTGCAGAAGACCAAGGCAGCAAGATAGCAAGAATAGAGGTTTTGGAAGCAAATCCAAAACAGAGGAGGTTATTGAGCCAAAAGCTATGGTAGCTATTGATGGCTTAGGTTTTGATTGGAGCTTCATGGCAGATGAAGAAGAAACTCCTGCTCAGATGGCACTTATGGCTTTTTTTGCTACTGAGGTACAAAATCATAAAGCTTGTTCAAATACTTGCACTGCTCTTAATGCTCTACAGGTTTTAATCAAACAATATGATGATCAAAAGAAAGAGCTAAGCAGCACTTTTCAAAACTTTATAAACTATAAGTGTGGATTAGAGACTCTAGAGAAACAAATCACACACTATAAGGAAAATGAATTAGCTTTTTCTGATGACAAAGCTCTCCTAAGACAGGACATATTCTTTAGAGATGCTGAAATTAAGCTTTTGAGAGAAGCTTTTGATAGGGTCAAAAAGGAAAATGAAAACATTCACTTGACTACACAGGCACTAGAACATGCTTCTAGAGGTGTGCACAACATAGTAGAATGTCAAGTGATTAATAGAGCTAAGTCAGGAGTAGGATATAAGAGTGTCCCACCTCCTTATAGAGGCATCCCAAAACCCCCAGGGATTGACCTAGGAAATTCAGGTTTACCTGATTTTCAAGAACCAATAATGGAATATGGTTCTAAGACTACTGAGAGTCTTAAGGTACAAAAAGTAAGTAAAAGTTTAGATAAAACTTTACTTTATCAGGACAAGGTGTCCTTTGTTAAGAAATTAGATGCTATAGTTGTTGAGGATTGCACAACTGATAGTGATGAAGAAGAACAGGTTATGTCTAAACCTGAAGTGGTTAAGAAAGTAGGAACAAGTGTTCCTAAGATAGTCAAACACAATACTGCTAAGCCTAAATCAAACATTAAGCATGTTAGGCAACCAGTTAGATATTGTGAGCAATATAGAACCACCAACAAGCCCAGAGGTAACCAAAGAAATTGGAACAACCTCAAGTCTAACCAATTAGGTGATGACTTTGCTTTTTATAACAAAGCTTGTTACACATGTGGTAGTTTTGACCATCTTGCAGCTTTCTGCAACCATTGGGTAACTGGGTATGAAAACAATAGGGTGAATTTCAAAAGGCAAACTTCTCAAACTCACTTTCACTCTAGTTCTAGTGTTAATAGAACAAAACCCAAAACAGTCTCAAATAAGTCTATCTCAAACACAGATCCTGCTGGTAGACAAATGGTTCCTGCTGCTAGACTAATTGTTCCTGCTGCTCGACCATCTATGACTGTTAACCCAAAATCAACAGCTAAGGGTGCAAAAAAAAATTTCAAACATGCATCAAAGACTGTTCTAAGGCCCATTCAAACAAAATCAGTGGTTCAAAAACAAGTTTGGAAACCAACGGGTAGAACTGAAAAGTTAGCAGTTCCTGCTGCTAAGCAATCAGTTCATTCTGCTGCTAAGGGAAACAGGGCAAATGCTGTTAAGGCCTCAGCATGTTGGATTCTAAAATCCAATGTTGCATCAACTATCCTTAAAAGATTAAATTACATTGATGCAAGAGGCAGATCCAAGTCAGTAATGGCTTGGGTCCCCAAAAGAAACTAATACTTCTCTTTTATGTGCAGGAACATTCAATTGATCAACTAGAGGATCAAGGATACTCAGATAGTGGATGTTCTAGGCACATGACAGGCAACAAGTCTTATCTCTCAGATTTTTAATCAATAGATGGAGGCTATGATACCTTTGGAGGAGGTGTTGGTGGCAAAATTTCCGGTAAAGGTACCATTAAAACTGGAAATTTAGATTTTGAAGATGTGTTCTATGTAAAAGAGCTAAAGTATAATCTTTTTAGTGTCTCACAAATGTGTGACAATAAGAACAATGTTCTTTTCTGTGAGACTGAATGTCTTGTACTTTCTCATGATTTTAAAATTCCTGATGAAAGTCAAGTACTTCTTAGAATTCCTAGAAAGGGTAATATGTACAGTGTAGACATGAAGAACATTGTTCCTAAAAAGAATTTAACTTGTCTTGTTGCAAAGGCCACATTGGATGAATCAATGAAATGGCATATAAGGCTTGGTCATATTAACTTCAAAACCATAAATAAAATTGTTAAGAATGGTTTGGTAAGAGGTTTACCTCACAAAAGATTTGAAAATGATCAAACATGCATTGCTTGTCTTAAAGGCAAACAACACAAAGCCACTTGTAAGCCCAAGATTTTTAACTCTCTCAATCAATCATTGTTTATGCTTCATATGGACTTATTTGGATCTGTTTCAGTAAGTAGTATAATGCATAAGAGATATTGTCTTGTTATAATTGATGACTATACTAGATTTACATGGGTTTTCTTTCTATCTACTAAGGATGAGATTACAAGCATCCTTAAGACATTCATTACACAGATAGAAAACCAAGTAGACAAGAAAGTGAAAGTCATTAGATGTGATAATGGGACGGAGTTTAAGAATAGAGTTATGGATGATTTCTGCAAACAAAAAGGTATTAGGAGAGAATTTAGTGTTGCTAGAACACTGATGAACTCAAATAAGTACATTTTATTATCATCATTTATCCTATTTATTTGACTTGTTTTATTATATTATACATGAGAATCGATACATTAATGTTTACTTTAGTAATTCTCAGGTAAAAACAAGCATTATGTGAAACTTGGCGATTTTAGACTAATTATGGAGCAAAACAAGCAAGATGTCAAAAGCCTACTGAAATCCAGAAGATCAAGCTCGTTCTACTCCAGATACGCCGCAATATACTTCTAACATACGGCGTATCACTATCAAGATTTCACCAGTTACAATCCAAGACAGCTGAGTACATGCGCCGCATACAAAGATCAAGTTACGCCGCATCTGAAGACGGTGTACGAATATTCCAGAATATATTAATCTTGGACCCCACGCGAAGTTAAGTCAATGCGCCGCATCTATCAACTCAATGCGCCGCATCGATCCCTCAGACAGAAACTATAAATACCCCAAGGCCAGACGAATTTTAGAGACTCTTAGCTCTCAGAGACCGAAGACCTAGACATAACCCTAGAGCTGAATTCAGACGACCAAGCAGCACAAGACACACCTAAACGAAGATACAAGAGCTGTAAGAAGGTCCTGCATGTATTCAATTCATTAAGTAGTTTTGTTTTATTGTATTAGTACGCTTTAATTCATCAGGATTGATGGGCTTGTGTCATGTGACTACGGAAGATCATGCACTCCCCTTAATATTGCTTTCCCATTAATTAAAGTTTATATGTTGATGTCTTTGGTGACTTTTATTAGTGCATTGATAACCTCTGTGTCTAGCTGAGTCTTGCTTGGGTCGCCATGCCCCTTCCTCGCCTATCTATTCTAGCGTATACGAGACGTGGGCATCACAAATGCCCAATACTCTAGAAAAGTAGGATAGACATAAGTAATCATTAAGGCTTTACTCGTCGATAAGATTAGAGCCAATGAGAAAGGTTTAATTATATACACTTCATATAAAACTAGCAATAAAACAAGTGACAAGCTATTTAATTATCAGGACAGGTCTTCTTATTGTCTCGAGTATCTATCTGTGTACGTGTGTGCTAATCGCTGATTCGTGCTCATTAGTTTAGTTTTCTATTTAATCATAACCAAACCGTGCCATTTTCTCAGGCTGAACCCCCTTGCGTTAGATTAGGTTGTATAGCTAACTTAGGATAATAAAATACTGATTAGAATAACTAGATAATACGTTCCACTCTTAGTGATCGACACTATACTTACCATTATATTCATACTGACCGGGTATACTGCTCGTTAAGTGTGTGTGTTATTGATAAGTTGGCTAAATATAAATTTAAAACTTGAGTAGGCATTAATACTGCTAAACCGCAACGACACATCACGCGCACCCATCAAACACCACAACAGAATGGTGTTGTTGAGAGAAAGAATAGAACACTAATTGAAGCTGCTAGAACTATGTTAGCTGATTCTAAGCTACCTATAACTTTTTGGGCTGAAGCAGTCAACACTGCTTGCTATGTTCAAAATAGAGTTTTAGTTGTACAGCCTCACAATAAGACATCATATGAACTTTTTAGAGGTAGAACTCCTGCAATAGGATTTCTTAGACCTTTTGGATGTCATGTGACAATTCTCAATACCTTAGACCATTTAGGAAAATTAGATGGTAAAGCAGATGAAGGATTCTTTGTTGGATATTCTCTTAATAGCAAAGCATTTAGAGTATACAACACAAGAACTATGATTGTGGAAGAAAATCTACATGTGGAGTTTTTGGAAGATAAATCCAATGTAGAAGGTCAAGGACCAAAATGGCTATTTTATCTTGAAACTCTAACCAAATCAATGAATTATGTGCCTGTTGTTGTTGAAACTAATGAATTTTCAGGTTCACAAGCAACAAATGAGGCAAGGTTAGAAAAGGAGACAAACCAAGATCATGTTTGGATGCCAATAGGGTCAAGTACAAGTGTGGAATCAACTTCAACAATTGATGAATCTTCTTCTGGCAAAGCTAAAGAGGGTGTTTAAGATGAAAGGAAAGAAGATGGAACTCTGGAACAACAAATTGTTTCTACTGGTGATTCTGCTGTTAGGCTTAATGTTCCTGCTGCTAGGCCAAATGATTCTGCTGCTAGCCCTTCAGAAACGAAAGAAGCAGAATTCTCAGACAATGAGGTGGATTTCAACAATCTTCCATCAAATTATCAAGTTCCTTCTACTCCACAAACAAGAATTCACAAATTCCACTCCCTAGAAAATGTGATTGGAGATGTACAATCAGGTGTGAAGACAAGACAACAACTGATGTCTTCAGAACAACAAGGGCTTCTTGATGCTCTTTATGCTTCAAAGCAGCATGAGTTTTCAAACTCTTGCTTGTTTGTATGTTTTCTCTCACAAGATGAACCAAAGAACATTCTGAAAGCCTTAGATGATTCAAGCTGGGTAGAAGCTATGCAAGAGGAGCTTCTTCAGTTCAAGATTCAGAAGGTATGGGTGCTAGTTGATTTACCTAAGGATGCAAAGGTAATTGGCACTAGATGGGTTTTCAAGAATAAAAGGGATGAAAGGGGAATAGTGATTAGGAATAAGGCTAGATTAGTAGCCCAAGGGTACACACAACAAGAAGGAATAGACTATGATGAGGTTTATGCTCCAGTAGCAAGGATTGAGGCAATTAGGCTTTTCTTAGCTTATGCTTCATTTTTAGGCTTCACAGTTTATCAAATGGATGTCAAGAGTGCATTCTTATATGGAACAATTGAAGAAGAGGTGTATGTTTCACAACCTCCAGGCTTCATTGACCCACAACATCCAGATAGAGTGTACAAAGTAGTTAAAGCTCTCTATGGCCTTCATCAGGCACCAAGAGCTTGGTATGCAACACTTGCTTCCTACTTATTAGAAAATGGATTTCAAATAGGAAAGATTGATCAGACACTTTTCATCAAACAGCACAAGAAGGATCTTCTGTTAGTACAGGTGTATGTGGATGACATTATCTTTGGATCTACTAGGAAGGAGATGTGTTTAGAGTTTGAGAAGCTTATGCATGATAAGTTTCAGATGAGTTCTATGGGAGAACTCACATTCTTTTTGGTTCTGCAAGTTAAGCAATCAAATGAAGGAATCTTTATCTCTCAGGACAAGTATGTTGCAGAGATACTTAGAAAATTTCACTTTGCTGATTCAAAAATGGCAAGCACACCAATGGACTCTGAGAAGCCTCTTCTAAAATACTTAGATGGAGAAAATGTAGATGTACACACATACAGATCTATGATAGGCTCCTTGATGTATCTTACATCATCTAGACCTGACATCATGTTCTCTGTTTGTGCCAGTGCAAGATTTCAAGTTACTCCAAAGGTTTCTCATTTAACTGCAGTCAAGAGAATTTTTAGATATCTCAAGGGTCAACCTAGGTTAGGTCTATGGTATTCAAGGGAATCACCTTTTCACTTGGAAGCATTTTCGGATAGTGATTATGCTGGTGCTAGCTTGGACAGAAAGTCAACAACTGGAGGATGTCAATTCCTTGGGTATAGACTTATCTCATGGCAGTGTAAGAAGCAACCAATTGTGGCTAATTCAACAACTGAAGCTGAATATGTAGCTGCTGCAAGTTGCTGTGGTCAGGTTCTATAGCTTCAAAACCAACTCCTTGACTATGGGTACAATTTCTTAAACACTGTTATTCATATTGATAATAGTAGTACAATTTGTATTATTAAAAATCCAGTGCAACATTCTAAAACAAAACACATTGAAATTAGACATCACTTTATAAGAGACTGCAATGAGAAAAGATTAATTCAAGTACTTAAAATTGCTTCGGAATTCAATTTTGCAGATCTTCTAACCAAAGCTTTTGATGTTGGAAGGTTTCAGTACTTGGTAGCAAGTATTGGAATGCTTAATCTTCAATGATTTTAAACTTTGTGTTTTTGTAAATAAATTTTTGTTTGTGCTGCTAGTTTTAAAAGATACTACTGCTATTACAAAAGTTTGTGCTGCTAGTACAAATTTAAATTGTGTTATTCATACAGTTAGTCCTATGATTATTCTAATACAAGACAAGTACTTGTACTCTGTTCTTTTGGTTTTAGTCTAACAATTTCAGGTATGAATAGTTGAACACAAAGGATGTTTCAAGTGAAATGGAAGCAGCAGAATCAAAATATCCAGTTGCTACATATTAGGTTTATGATGGACTAAGTTTGAGAATTTAAAACTCCTTAAAACTTCTTTCTTGAAACCTAAGTATGAAATTTCACATTGAATTGATGACTTAGTTGATCAGATAGTAACTGATGCAACTCACTTTCTATCATTTTATACTTTCAAAGTATAATGAGCAAGTCTAAGGACATCTGATAGAAAGAACAGCTAGTAAAAGTGAATCTAACACTTGTGTTAGAAGTAACAATTACTATGAGCTAGAAACCCTGTCAAGAAAGCCTTTTGAATAGGTTTATCTTTACACAGGCAGTTATTTATAACTGAAAACATTGGTTCTCACACAACCAGAGGTTGCTTTAAACATGTCCCCCGAGTATTGCATTATTAGTAAAAGACTGATGATGTAATACTTAAAGAGTACCTTATGACATTTCAGCCTTTATCATTCAGACATGCCTTCCATCCAGTAACCATCTTAGAGTAGTTTACCAAGTGGCCCATAAGCCGGTGCTTCATAAGGCGAGTTGGGTCTATTAGACCACATACGCCATCATGTCCCCCCAGTATAGTATTGTTGACCTATGGTCAAGGATGCTATACTTAAACATTGTTGGATCCGAAGCGAGACATGTCTTTTCCATCATCCCTTTGTTTCCTGCACAAGTAAAACATAGTTTTTCTACCACAATCATTATTTTTTTATGAAGTACCATTATATATCATTTACTTTTTAATCACAAACATATACCAAACACTTGTTTTTTTATTGCCATTGCTACCCACATAGCTCCGGAGGTACAAGCTTATATGTTTGATTTAAGTTTTGATCATAAACGTACACCACACGCTTCCTTTTTTATTACCTTTGCTATTTACATAGCTTCGGAAGTACAAGCTTATATGTTAGAGACGCTTACTTTTTAGATCATTTTTTTGGCGTATAGATATTGACTACGCGGTGTCACATAATAATTTATCTAGCTGAAAACACAGCCATCCGGAGTAGACATCGACACACAGGCCGCTTTTAGTTTTTCTACAGAGTGTTTTTGCACCATCCTTTTATTGATGACGGAGTGTTTTGCACCATCCGATTATTGATGACGGAGTGTTTTTCACCATCCGTTTATTGATGACGGAGTGTTTTGCACTATCCGTTTTATTGATGACGGAGTGTTTTGCACTATCCGTTTATTGATGACGGAGTGTTTTGCACTATCTGTTTTATTGACGACGGAGTGTTTTTCACCATCCGCACCTTAGAGTCGGAGTGTTTTGCACCATCCGTTTTATTGACGACGGAGTGTTTTTCACCATCCGCTCCTTAGAGTCGGAGTGTTTTACACCATCCGTTTCATTGACGACGGAGTGTTGTTCACCATCCGCTCCTTAGAGTCGGAGTGTTTTTCACCATCCGTTTCTTGTAATTGTTATGCATGTGGAACCTCATACAGCTATTCCTGCACAATAAGACATGAAAGATCTTTTGCCTTTTCCCGTTAGATTTGACAAACAGAATATTTTCATGTATCAATAGAAAAATTGGGTTAAAAACCGAACCATAACATAACCGATGGGGGTATCATACCACTATTATCCCCCCCCCCCCAGTTTAATGGTGCTAATGTTTATTAGTATCGTTGAAATTAAATAAAACAAAGTATTAAACGTTTAATAACAATTGTTACCCATGCGTGTTAAATATCAAACATGATATGTTTATCGCCCTCATTGACCACGCTTTACGAAATTGTTGATGCAAATAATGTTCTAAAAACGTTATTTATATCTTTCGATAACTTCACGTTTTGAGGATGACAAAATGTGAAAACACGTTACGTTAAAATTAACGTAAACAAGTTTTTAGTCGAAAGATCCCATTTCTACGCAAATCACTCTAGGTATGCACAAACAAATTTACAACTGGACAAATGATCAAAGAAGTGAATTTGTGTTTAAAACTTCACATTTTTAATGTGACAAAACATTTTTTCAAAAATAAACTTTACAAGTTATTTTTGAATAATTAAGAAATGTTTTATTGGAAAAATAAGTTCAAATAACATAACAGCTATTTCCCCCCCCCCCCCCAAAATCAGCTCCAAACTTCCCCAAATAAGTTTTCACCACTAAAGACAAAAAGAGGAGCGTTTTTGTCTGGCACGGTACCACTAAATTTAGTGGTACCGTGGGTGATTTAGTGGTACCGTGTACCTGTAATGGCTAGAATTTTTCTGCCTATAAATACCAGCCCTCTTCATAGTTTTTGGGCATCCTTTTTCACACAGAACTTTCTGAGTTAAATACTCTCATCACATCTTTTATTCTTGATAATTTAGTTTAGTTTTCTTTTGTTTAAAGAGTGATCCAATCATCCAACAAAGTGATCCTCTTCATTCCTCTTCTAGTGCAAGAGAAGAACACAAGGCATCCAAGAAGATACAAAGTGTTGTAGTTGTAGTTAGAGCACTTGTAACACTTGTTACATACTTGTTGTATCTTTGTATACATCAAGTTCATTTTTCTTTTGAGAGTTTGTGAGAAGATCATTGTGATCTTATAGAGATATTGCATATCTCTTGTAGCTTGTGAGCTAGTGTGTTGATCAAGTTGATCAAGTATAGATAGGGTAGATTGAGTCAAGTGAGGGTTGATCATTGTGATCTTGTCGAGATCTTGGAGATCTCTTGTAGCTTGTGGGCTAGTGTATTGATCAAGTGGATCAAGGGTAGATCGGGTAGATCGAGTCAAGGGTGTTGATTGTGTGAAGTAGAAAGGATCAAGTGGATCGTGGTAGATTGGTGTTAGCTAAGATTAGCACTCGACATTTAGCTTAGTGTCAAAAAATAGGATAAGCGACGTTGTACGGTTTTCTTCGCCTGAAGGGAGGTTTGTTGACATAGTGCTTGAAACTCTCGAGTGTGGTACTCGGGGAGTGGAGTAGGGCGAAGAAGAGCTTCGTGACCGAACCACTATAAATCTCTTTGTCCCGGTTTGATCTTTCCATCTCTTTTCCTTACATTCATTATTTATATTAGATAGTTTAGTGTAGTGTTCATATTGGTGTTGACTGATTACAAAAAAGATTCGAATCAAAGTTTTTCAAAAGTAAAGTTTTTAAGAAGATTTAAAAACCGGTAAAACTATTCAACCCCCCCCCCCTCTTTTAGTTTTCCATAATTGGTATCAGCAGCCACGTCAGTGAAGATTTTAAATTAAATTGTATTTTAAAACTTGCATCGATCAATGGATTCCGACAAATATCTAGAAGGGAAATCTTTGCAAAGACCACCACTTTTCGAAACCGATTGTTTTATTTATTGGAAAACAAGATTCGAAACGTATGTGAAATCAAAAGACATTGATCTTTGGCATATTATTACCGATGGTGACTTTCAACCGATTCAAAAGAATCCGGAAACTAAAATGGATGAAATAGTTCCTTATAAAAAACAAACTGATGAACATAAAAGAAAATTAGCCAAAAATGATGAGGCTAAAATGATGATTTATAATGCTTTGCCTAAAAAGGAATTTGAAAGAATTTTCATGTGTAATATGGCAAAAGATATTTGAAAAACTTTGTTAGTCACTCACCAAGGTAATAATCAAGTCAAAGAGAACAAGATAGATCTTCTTGTGCAACAATATGAACAATTTTCCATTTCGGAAGATGAATCTATTGATAATGCTTTTGCTAGATTTAATACTATTATTACTAGTCTTAAAGCTCTTGATGAAGGTTATTTTAGCAAGAATTATCTTAGGAAGTTTCTTAGGGCTCTACATCCTAAATGGAGAGCAAAGGTTACCGCCATTGAAGAGTCAAAGGACTTGGCGACATTATCACTTGATGAACTAATAGGAAACTTGAAGGTTCATGAGATGATAATCAAGAAAGACTCCGATATAGTCAAAGGCAAAAGCGAGAGAGTTAGATCTCTAGCATTGAAAGCCAAAAAGGAGTCTAGTGATGAGGAATGTTCGGATTCCGACAGTGAAGATGAAGAGTATGCGTTAGCCGTTAGAAACTTTAAAAAGTTCTTTAGGAGAAGAGGTAGGTTCGTTAGGCAACCTCGTGATGATAAGAAGCTGTCACAAAAGAACCGAGTTGAAAAGAAAGGAACGAGTGATAGGAAATGCTTTAGATGCGGAAATCCTAATCACCTCATAGGAGAATGTCCTAAACCACCAAAAACCAACAACCAAAGAGCTTTCATATGAGGTTCTTGGAGTGATAGCGGTGAAGAAAAAGAGAAGAAGCCCAATGACGAAACATGTCTTATGGCTCAGGCTTAAAATGAGGTACATTCCGACTCTTCTTATAATAGTGATGATAATTCGTCAATAGATGATAATAGATTATATGACGAATATGATAAACTATGCAAAGTAAGTTCTAAAATTTTAGGTAGAAACAAAACACTAAAATTAAAATTGCATGAACTAGAAGTGCAAGTTTTAGAACTAAAGGATCAAGTTAAAAGACTTGAGAAAAATAAAGAGATAGATGTAGGATGTAGATCATGCATAAGTCTTCGAGTAGAAAATGAAAAACTCAAAGAAAATGCGTTAAGGATCATCAAGTTTGAAGAAGGAACAAAGGCACTTAATGATATGCTCGAAAACATTAGGTTTAGTGAACATGACCATGCAGGCTTAGGATTTGACCCAAACCAAGCTTCTACAAGTGGCACTAAACAAGTAAAATTTGGAAAGCCTGGAGAATCTGGAATATCAGATGACGGCACCACTAAAGGTACAGACGGCACCACTAAAATTAGTGGTACCGTGGTACCGTTGGGTGCTAATGTCAGATCTGGGTCAATTTTGAAAAATAACTTAAGTCCTAAACCGAGTCACATAGTTATTGATAATGTAGAAGTACCTATTGCTAGTAAAAAGGAAGTCAAAAGTTTCTACAAATCATTGTCAACCCCCGGACTTGGTTTTGTAAAACCTGATATTAGATCAAAGACTCCTTCACCTAGAAGAACAAATGTTCCTAAACCTCGGTCAAGAACTCCTCTACCGAGAGGTAACTTTAGAAGACAAAGTTATCCAAGTAACTTTCCCGTAACTTGGAATAACCGTCAACCACAAAGTTACTTACCATGGGAAATGTGTCCTCCATTTCAACATCCCAACCAAATGCGACAAATGCATGGGATGTTCAACACTAACAACTTTGGACCCATGAGATATTGGGGACCAAATGTTTGGGCTTCTGTTTTGCTAGACTGATATGGTTGTGAAGCAACTTGAAGCCCGACGAATGGAGTATGATTAGTGATTGCACTAATCTTGTGACGCAAAGTCAAGTATTGTCTCATCTTGCTTAGCTTCCAACAAAGGTAGTCTAATCTTCTAGTTTTAAGGGCAACACCTCAGGCTAAGGTACGCTTTCTTAAAACACCCTTTGTTAGTAGACATGTTAAGAGCTACACCTCAGGCTAATCTTCTAGTTTTAAGAGCTACACCTCAGTCTAAATATACTAAAGTGTATATATATATATATATATATATATATATATATATATATATATATATATATATATATATATATATATATATATATATATATATATATATATATATATATATGTATGTATAAGATATTTAGCTTAGAACAATCTTAAGCCATATAAACGCCCATGTCCGCAGAGACGAATCTCACAAGAGACGATGAAGGTGAGTGCGCGGATAGTACTAGGTTAGGGGCATGATAGGTAATTTATTTTACCTAACGGCAAGTAGGCCCGATATCATGTCTAGTGTCTACCCTTGGGCTCGCTTGTAAGAAGGATCCCAAAACTTCTTACCTTAAAGCGGTTAAATGTATCTTCCGGTGCATTAAAGGCACTATACACTTGGAATTGTGATATCTCAAGGGAACTGGTGTAGAAACTATTGTCTATACCAACTTTGATAATACAGGAGATAATGTGGATTGAAAAAGTAAGAGTGATGTTTGTACCCTCATAGGTTGTTGTCAAACTTCTTGGTTCTCCAAGAAACAAACGACTCTTGCTATCTTCACGACCGAAGCCGAACACGTAAGCGCCGGAAAGGCATGACAACAAGCACTATGGATGAAACAACATCTAATCGACTGTGACATCCATCTCAACAATATTCCTATGAAGTGCGACAACCGATGTGCAAATAGACTTGACCAAGAACCCCGTGGATTGCTCATGTACGAAGCACATCGAAGTACGTCATCTCCTCCGTCGCGATAATGTCCAAGGAGGAATCATTTTCTTAGAAAAGTTTCCCTCAAAGGACAACATCGTCGATATTCCAATCAAACTTCTCAAACGAGAATCCTCTAACTATCTTCGTCTAGATCTAGGAACGATGGAACACATTCCGTGAATTTCACAATTCCCATGTGTTCAAATGCGTCCCTCACATCCGACTTATGACTACTTAAATATTTCACTGGAAATATTAAAGTCATCCCTTACGTCTCATCTCATGACTTGCTAAATATTTCACTGGAAATATTAAGTCATCCCTCACATCCTTCTTATGACCACTCGAATATTTCACTAGAAATATTGAAGTCATTTCTTACGTCTAGCTTCGTGACTTTACAAGTCATCCTTTTTCATTCCTCTCATGACTATTTAAATATTTCATTGGAAATATTGAAGTCATCTCTTCTATCTCGTCTCATGACTTTCTAAATATTTCAGTGGAAATATTAAAGTCATCCCTCGTATTCCTCCAATGACTACTTATGCATTTCCTCGGAAATACTAAAGTCATTTCTTATCATCTCGCCTAGTCGTTCCCGTTAAAAGAGTTTATTAGGTATAAACTCTTTCCTCGCGTCAAAAAGTCTTACTAATTAAGTAAGACTAATTCGTCAAAATTCAAAATGGAACAAAAATGGGTCTCAGACATGCACGGCACCACTAAACATTAGTGGTACCGTGGTACCGTGTGTCTGAAGAAGATCGTTTTCTCTCTTCCTTCCCTCTGCATACACATTCAAAACATAATACCTATTTTCCTTTTGCTGTCAAAACCGAACACCACACTCAAAATCCAATTATACTCTTGAGAATCAAGATCGAGGCATAGCTTTTAAAGAATCTTAATCACTACAACATCAATTGTAAGTTAATTAACCTTAATTTCTTTTCAATTTGAGTCTAGGGTTTGTTCTTATGCATAAAATCGAATTGGGGTTTTTTAGCTTTGATTGAAGTTTTATGCAATTAGGACTAGGATTAGACAATGTATAACTTACACGATTCCCAAATCATAGGATTTGCATAAACCCACTTTTATTATATATTTTAGTCCGAATTTCACTATTTATATCGGATTAAGATTAAATATTTTTAGTGGAATCATGTCTAGGATACTTAAAATTGGATTAGGAGTCATCAACACTCAAGCTTTTCAATTTTAAGAATTTTGGCGCCAAGTTGACGCCTTTGCCAAACACCCCAATTCCATTGTTTTTGGAAAAATCTCACGAAACTAGGATCATGAAACATTTTTCGTGCATTGTTGATGCAAACTAAAAATGTTTTTGCATGCATACATGATCTCACAAATATTGATCGAATTACATAATTAATATGTATTCTTCGACATATTTGGTTGAGCAAAAATGAAGTTAGGAGCGTTTGGGTAATCTCATTAGTTTTGTTTTAGAGTCGAGATTACCACACCTCCACATTATTTGCATTTAGGCACACACACACTAGGAATGTGATCATCAAAATGCAATAAGTTAACATATACATACTTATATTTTTAGGTAACAATGCCTCGTGTCGATTATCAAGATACCAAATCTTACATTCCTATCTTAGTCGATGATCCAAACATCTCCGATGAGCAAAAAGCTTATCTTTTTAGAGTCCAACATCGATATATACACGAAGGTCGTGTAGTCGATGTGTATTTTGTTCCTTTGAGTGGCATACAAGCATGCTTTCCCACTATCCAATTTGATTGTTTGTATAAAATAAATGATCAAATTTGTCCTCGTTTCATCCTCGAATTCTACAGTCGTGTCCGTACCTTCAGTGATCTTGAAGGTAATGTCTTCCTTGATTTTTGGATCCAAAACCAAAATATCATGTTGTCCATCACCGAGCTTGGTGACATTCTCGGTGTTCCTTCATATGGTCAGTGTGCATACATAGAAGACCATTTTATAGAGTCACTTCACTATCACCTTGAAAGTGAAGGTCCTTATTGTACCGAAGTCCCCGACCTTCAAAGCATCAAACAACACTTCCAAATCCCTTGAGTCGCCAACACGCACCAAAAGCATGATGGTTCCATAGTTTATCTCAATCCTAATCGGATCTACCTTAAAGAACTCCTTCCTGATCTCAAAAATTGGGAACTTCTTCTGCGTGAAAACGTGTTGTGTCTTGCGGGCAACCGGGATCATGTTTTGGCAAGTCGCCCATATGCTCTATTGCCTAAGTACCGAGGAGCCATACAACCTCGCATACTACATGGTAAAAAGAATGGCAAACATTCACAGTTGGTCCTGTAAGCTCATGCCATGCGGTATGTTGCTTACTCGTCTATTCTGTTGGGTTATGGCAACTTACCCACATCTCAATAGTGTCGACTACTTTCTTTTCAATCCCATCATGAAACCTCTTGGTGGACCACAACGCCGTACTAAGCTACGTAGTGACAAAGGGGCTAAACGTGGTCGTAAATCCACCTCCGATGCTACTTTCTTCTCTTCCTCCTTCGGTCATGGATCGTCATCTCAACCTATGGATGAGGATCATGATGAGGTTAACGAAGAAGTAACGTCTTGTACTCATACTCCCTCTCCCGACACTTTCTTTCGTAACCTTGACACGTCATCGTTCACACCAACAACCGACTTTCCTTACAACCAAACCAATCTTAGTTCGGTGATGAGAAGGCAAACAACAATGTACAACCGACAAGTGTCAATGCTTGAGCAAACAATCGGGGGGTTCAAGTCTATTGGAAAAGCACTGAAGGGGATTGGGAACAAGATTAAGAAGTTGGGGAAGTCAAGAGATTAGTCAATGCTAACTTAATTAGTATCACTAACTCAAGTATTATTAAGCTATTATAAATGGGGTCTTGGCTACGGCCATCTAACATTAACAAGTTTGAATTAACTTAGTATTTCCTACTTGGCATTGGTAACTTTGATTGGTTAATTAAGCTTAATGCTTGATTATTTTAATGAGCTTTATCTAGTTCATATCTTTTATTTTACATTTTTCTTGCATGCACTAGATGATCAAATTGCTTGATATGATGCATGCTTAATAGTAGCCTAATTCTAGATAATCACATGATCTTATTAGTTGCTAGTTGTGGCTAGTGTTAGGAAAACTATGTGATTAGTCTTTAGTGAATTGAGGCAATAGGATTTGCTGCAAATAGTTTCCTAGGATTACCCATTTAGGCAGCCTAGATCCTGCAGAACTGGAAAAAAAATGTCAACTGCAGGTCACGGCACCACTAAATTTAGTGGTACTGTGGGTCATTTAGTGGTACCGTCCCCTAGGTAGACGTTTTTTAACTGTTTGCTTTCACTTTTTGACCTTCTTTTCCTCAGAATCTGCAATTATGTGCTGATTCCAACATTCTCAAATCTCTAAACTCACCATCCTATCTATTCATGCATGCTTTGTTATGGCTATTTAAGACATTTATTCTTATGAATGAATAGGCTTTTTATGTGGTTGTTTATTCTTTTGGCTACTTAGTCATTTTCTTGTTTGTGGTTGGATATTTGTCGTGATTGCTACATGTTAGATATTGTATATTTGTCATCTAACTTTGTTTTGTAGCAAGAATCATTGCTCGATTCCTTGGTGTCCTCCAAACGAGGGGGAGTATACATCAAGGGGGAGCTTTAGCAACCTTTTTGCTTCGACAAAAAGGGGGAGAAATGGGATATAAACTCATTAAAAACTTGTTAAAATTAACAAGTTTTTAGTCGAAAGATCCCATTTCTATGCAAATCACTCTAGGTATGCACAAACAAATTTACAACTTGACAAATGATCAAAGAAGTGAATTTGTGTTTAAAACTTCACATTTTTAATGTGACAAAACATTTTTTCAAAAATATACTTTACAAGTTATTTTTGAATAATTAAGAAATGTTTTATTGGAAAAATAAGTTCAAATAACATAACAGCTATTTTTCCCCCAAAATCAGCTCCAAACTTCCCCAAATAAGTTTTCACCATTAAAGACAAAAATAGAAGCGTTTTTGTCTGGCACGATACCACTAAATTTAGTGGTACCGTGGGTGATTTAGTGGTACCGTGTACCTGTAACGGCTAGAATTTTTCTGTCTATAAATACCAGCTCTCTTCACAGTTTTTGGGCATCCTTTTTCATACAGAACTTTCTGAGTTAAATACTCTGATCACATCTTTTCTTCTTGATCATTTAGTTTAGTTTTCTTTTGTTTAAAGAGTGATCCAATCATCCAACCAAGTGAACCTCTTCATTCCTCTTCTAGTGCAAGAGAAGAACACAAGGTATCCAAGAAGATACAAAGTGTTGTAGTTGTAGTTAGAGCACTTGTAACACTTGTTACATACTTGTTGTATCTTTGTATACATCAAGTTCATTTTTCTTTTGAGAGTTTGTGAGAAGATCATTGTGATCTTATATAGATATTGAATATCTCTTGTAGCTTGTGAGCTAGTGTGTTGATCAAGTTGATCAAGTATAGATAGGGTAGATTGAGTCAAGTGAGGGTTGATCATTGTGATCTTGTCGAGATCTTGGAGATCTCTTGTAGCTTGTGGGCTAGTGTATTGATCAAGTGGATCAAGGGTAGATCGGGTAGATCGAGTCAAGGGTGTTGATTGTGTGAAGTAGAAAGGATCAAGTGGATCGTGGTAGATTGGTGCTAGCTAAGATTAGCACTCGACATTTAGCTTAGTGTCAGAAAATAGGATAAGCGACGTTGTACGGTTTTCTTCGCCTGAAGGGAGGTTTGTTGACATAGTGCTTGAAACTCTCGAGTGTGGTACTCGGGGAGGAGTAGGGCGAAGAAGAGCTTCGTGACCGAACCACTATAAATCTCTTTGTCCCGGTTTGATCTTTCCATCTCTTTTCCTTACATTCATTATTTATATTAGATAGTTTAGTGTAGTGTTCATATTGGTGTTGATTGATTACACAAAAGATTCGAATCAAAGTTTTTCAAAAGTAAAGTTTTTAAGAAGATTTAAAAATCGGTAAAACTATTCAACCCCCCTTTCTAGTTTTCCACAGAAATCATCACCTTGTACTTGCCAGTCCTGTAGAATAACTTGAAAGCTTTTTTTCTTTCTCCTGTTAAATATGACAAACAAAATATTTCACTTGTATCAATACATAAATGGGTCACAATGCAACGGAATCGTAACAAAACCGATGGAGGTATCACATCACTATACTCCCCGCAGTTCGAGGATACTAAATCTTTTTAGTATCGTTGAACTTATATATGAAATAAGTTTTTATCATACCGAGAAAGTAACATTAATGTTATGTGAACATTTTAATAATTAGTCATACACCATCTTAATGTATAATAATCAGATGCTAACTATTAGTGATCAAGATTTATATCGTCAAAGATCTGTACCATAATGTCTAAATATAATATAAGTAAATTAAAGTTATATGCTCAAGTAAGCGCATTTATTTTATCTAAATGACGTGGGCAAAAATCCTTCAAGTATGTGAGAGGCACAGATGCATTGAGGTTTTGGCAATGCCAGTTCTCTATGGGCAAGTGTATTTCTCTTTGAAGTTTGAATTTTTTGATAGCCTGTGAGAATAAACTTAATGTCTAGTAGATCTCTTACATCTTTGCGTTAATGAAAATTGCAAATGCTTTTTAAAATGGTCAAAGTTTCTACCTATGAGTTGACATTAAAAAAAAAAAAAAAAAAAAAAAAAAAAAAAAAAAAAAAAAAAAAAAAGAACCCGTTATGAAATAACATCTAATAAGGCCGGAGACCTCATCGAGGTAGAAATTGTGAAAAAAGTTTGATGTGACTAATGTCGGAGCTCGTAAAGATCGGAGCTTATATAGAAAATAAAGCTTGATCACAATTCAAGTAGTAATAAAAATGTCATAAGGGCGCTATAATTATGCATTATGTAATCTATTATACTACTGACGTTTAAAGGTTGGGATTGCAGATATCATAATGTCGAACGGTCATAAAAGTATTTTACCGCTATATGTTATTCATAACATGATGTTCATAGATAAACAATAGTGGTTTTAATTGATGCATGGATGTTCGTAACCTTACTCCAATGTGTCTATTTAACAGGCTCCGTATGATAATATATGACAACATTCAAATGGATGATGACAATATACTATGCACACCAGCACCTATACTTGTCACCTTGGGTTCATTTAACTCAACGGTTTCGATAAGAGTATACGTAATCGCATAGTGAAAAGTTATGAGTCATGAACTAACGAAAGAATATGCACCCATCCCGATTGTACTTTGTAGTTTATAAATCATACACTCACTTTGAGTTAATAAGAACTTGAAGAGATAAATGGCAAATCTTATCTAGAAATATTTTTTATATGGTTGTTAAACAACGTGAGAATGTCTAAAAGAATTACACATCTCATAACGAGTTATTATTATGTATCTAAAACAATTATAGGTCTTGTGTTACATGTGCTATCGAAATATTAAAATAATAGACATGGGATAGACATCTTTATACAAAGTGTTCTAATCTTGTCCATTTTGGATAAGGGTGCAAGTTTCAATATTACTTTTTTAAATTTAGCCTTTTGCATTTTTTATATGCTTATGGAATCATATCTTTTGACAAGTCAAACCACAGGCAAAGAAATATTTTTTGACAAGTCAGTGCACTATGCCTAGGAAGTTGCAAACTTTGAAACACTAGTGATAATAAGTTAATAACCGTTTAAAATCCTGACTTGAACAACCGATGAAGTACCTTTTCACATAAACAGTGTTACAGTGGGGTAAAAGTTTCCATTTCTTTTGTTTTCTACACATTGAAACAAGCAAATTTTATTTTTATTTTAATTATTTTTACACCTTGCCTTACTTCATATTCTTTGGATTATCTAGACTTATGAGTGAATTAACGTAATATTAGTTGTAAAATGCTAGCAATTTAATATAACATAATACTCCCTAGTTGAAGACTTGAAGTATTGTCATAGCATGCCTTTGCTTTTGACATAAAAGTGTGTGCTCTCTCGAGATGTGAAAGAGCAAAGCAATGTGGGTTTTACAGCAAAACCGCTAGCTAAACATGAGTCGTGATGCAAGGTTTGAAAATTATGCTACCAAGGAAAATTACAAACACTTTGCTCATGCTCAAAAGTATTTTTTATACTGTAGCTTTTATCTATAAGAGCTATAATTCTAAAGAAATTTCATGTGTACCACAAAGTTACACCTTTATCGAATAAAACAAGGAAATTGCACACATACACATGTGATTTCGGTGTCATTATTAATTAAAAAAAACCTTGGTGAAGCACACATACACATGTAAAATCGACTTTATGGAGAATATAATTTTGGCCACAGGTGAGGGAGTCCAAATAATATATATATCCACACATGGTGATGTCTCTTGTACCCTTTTTCTTTTTACTGCAACAATTAGATGTAGAGGGGGTACAACCGCACATAGCATGCTTTGCTCAAGTCCCAATTTTTTTTCTTGTAAAACTCTCTTTTTAAGGGCTAGTGTTTTGACCAAACATAAGAATAGCCTCTAGCCAACTGTTTACTTTTGAGATACACCAAAGATATGTAACAATTCGCATTTTCAAGTTACTATTTATTTTTAAATTTTTACTATTCATTTTTACTATTCACTTCTAAAATTTTTATTTGATATTCTCGTAAGTTAACCTATCTTCATGATAACACGAGAGTTTGACACTCGTCGGGTCATTTTTGCAAGTTCCACAAAACCGTGTTTGAGATTTACGTTTAGGTTTAAACGACATTTAGGCATCCCGATATGTCCACACAACATTCAAACAAGAGAAATATGCGTTTTTCACATCTTACGACATTTTCAAGAGTTTTGGAATTTTACATTTTCCGGTTTTGCGTTTTACGCGTTTTAAGCCTACGGTTTTAGGTTTTTACGACAGTTAAGCACCCCGACAAAACTTATCACTCATTTAATATGCTAATATAGAGTATATGGATAAGTTTTGAGAGGATTCGATACACTGTGTAGGATGTTAGTCCTTTGTAACTTGTGTATGTGATACTTTGAGTTAATATGGTTAAGTATGCGGAATCTACTTAACCACACTTAGAAGGTTATTTGGTTATTGGAAATGGAAAGTAATGCTTGAGTAATGAACAATGAACACACAATGTTAACACCAAACGATTCAATATTATTAAGATAATAATACGAGTGATCTTCACTATCACTAGGGTTACAAACCTTGAATCTCTATTACAAAGAAAAACTATTTTCTATTTTGTTCTATCAACTTAGTTAGTTTTTCTAATAGTTACATTAAGCACAAATTCACACATATGTAACTAAGATAAGATCTTCCTTTTATACCACTAAGGAGATCTTTTACAATAAATGATAAGTCTTGTCGAACTACTTGCTTTGCTTGAGTGTGTCAGTCCTTAAGATACAACTTGTATCTGTGTACACAACTTGTTGACTGAACATCTATCAAAGATATTATCTACCGTATATCTTTGACTTTTATACACAAAATATCTTTGTATACTTATCCATACAGCAGTAGAATACGCGACACTTATCTCTTCAACAGCAGTATCTGTTGCACTAGCAGTAGAATTCTTGCGGCAGCAGAATCTCTAACACTAGCAGTAGAATGACACTTAGAGTATTTCCTTGAGCAGAACTAACCTTGTGAACGTTTAATTCCCAATACTAATCTTTAGAACATTTAATTCCCAACAATCCTCCCCTAAACATGTGATTTCCCTAATCAACATGTTTCTTCTGAATTAAATTTTGATTGTGAGGATCTTTCAAACACTTCATAGTCAGACTCTTGATCTGAGCTTTCCTCTGTTCTTCAAGATTAAATATTTTTCTGTCTAACTCATCTACCTTCTGTGAATCTTTTTCAGCAATAACATCATCTTTCTTTGTCTTGAACAATAGCAGTACTTTGAATAAAAGATGGTGCAATTTCCTTGGATGGAGGAATTATAAGAGGCAATGGTGCTGTGTATCTTGGATGCTTGTTCCAAGAAGTCAAATCTTCTTCCAGCATACCTTTGCAAGTGATGAACAAACGTAGTGAACTGAAATTGAAACTGAAAGCTCCTAGATAGAACTTTCTCCATTTGAATGCTTCATCCCTTCTGAATATATATAATACTCCAGAATCTTCATTTGAAGAGCTTATTCCCAGTATCCATCAACTGAAAAAGTTTATTCCCAGCATCCATTAACTGAATGCTTGTTCTTATTATTGGCTGAATAATAAGACATGTTAGCTTCTCAAAAAGCTGACATCATCATCTTGTATGCTCTTGTCTTTTCCATTGTAGGAGAAGATACAACAACTGCTGCTGAGCCAGGTGGTTTTCGAAGGGGTGTTATATTATATTGAGATGCTAAAAAGTGGAGTTATGAAACTACTCCCTTCCTAATCTTTCTCCCCTGATGATCAATTTTAAACTACCTCCCCTGAGCTTGAGCATACAAAACCACAGACTTTCCTTATTGGTTAATCTTCCTCCCCTGAGCTTGGAAGATCTCTCACCATGTACCAAAATATTTCCTCCCTTATTTGGAAGATCTCTCACCATCATCTGATCTACCAATTAGAACATGTTTTCAGACAATAGTGTACATGTTGGCCATCAATTCCTTAAGAGTTTAATTAGCTGCCCTCATCACTTCTAGGTGTGTTAACTCCTATGAGAGGTGAATCATGGGGCTTTGACTCATTGTCCATCATTTGATGGTTTTTCTGAGCCACTTTGAAAAATCCTTTTTAAGAAACTTTTTACTTAGCAGTATGAACTTGATTTTATGATTGAAAAATCATACTGCTTACAACCATTTTGAAGGGATTAAGTGTGTAACAGACACTTAATCAAGAATTCGGTTTAAATTAACCTCTGGTTGTGTGAGAACCAATTTTTTCAGTTATAAATAACTGCCTGTGTAAAGATAAACCCATTCAAAGGGCTTTCTTGACAGGTTTTCCAGCTCGTGACAATTGTATCTTCTAACACAAGTGTCAGATGCACATTTGTTCGCTGTTCTATCTATCAGATGTCCTTAGACTTGCTCATTATAGTTAAAAGTATAAAATGATAGAAAGTGAGTTGAGTCAGTTACTATCTGACCAACTGAGCCATCAAGTCAATGTGAAACATTATAATCAGGTTTCAAGAAAGAAGTTTTAAAGAATCAATTAACTTAGGTGTAAACCTTTGTTAATGAATTCCCAAACTCAGTCCATCATAAACCTATTATGTTAGCAACTAGTATAATCATTCTGCTGCCTCCATTTTACTTGAAACTTCCTTTGTGCTCAATGTTCATACCTGAAATTGTTAGTCCAAAACCAAGAAACAAAATGCCAAAACATTTGTCTTATAGCAGTAGAATCATATGACTAACAGTATGAACTTAACAAACAAAATTTGTACTAGCAGTACAAACTTTTCAGTAACAGTAGTAATTAACAATGCTAGCAGTACAAACAAAAATTTATATACAAAAACACAGAGTTTTAAATCATTGAGGATTAAGCATCCCAATACTTGCTACCAAGTATTGAAACCTTCCAACATCAAAAGCTTTTGTAAGAAGATCTGCAAAGTTGTGATCAGAATCAATTTTAAGAACTTGAATCAACTTTTTCTCATTGCAGTCTCTAATAAAATGATGTCTAATTTCAATGTGTTTTGTTTTAGAGTGTTGCACTGTATTTTTAATTATGCAAATTGTACTACTATTATCAATATGTATGACAGTGTTCATGAAATTGTACCCATAGTCAAGAAGTTGGTTTTGAAGCCATAGGACTTGACCACAGCAACTTGCAGTAGCTACATATTCAGCTTTAGTTGTTGAAGTAGCCATAATTGTTTGCTTCTTACACTGCCATGAGATAAGTATACACCCAAGGAATTGACATCCTCCAGTTGTTGACTTTCTGTCCAAGCTTGCACCTGCATAATCACTATCTGAAAGTGCTACCAAGTCAAAAGGTGATTCTCTAGAATACCATAGACCCAACCTAGGTTGACCCTTGAGATATCTAAAAATCCTCTTGACAGCTGTGAGGTGAGAAACCTTTGGAGTTACTTGAAATCTTGCACAAGCACAAACAGAGAACATGATATCAGGTCTTGATGATGTGAGATACATCAAAGAGCCTATCATAGATCTGTATGTGTGTACATCTACATTGTCTCCAGCTAAATCTTTAAGAAGTGGCTTCTCAGAGTCCATTGGTGTGCTTGCCACTTTTGAATCAGCAAATTGAAATTTTCTAAGAATCTCTGCAACATATTTATCTTGGCTGATAAATATGCGTTCACTTGATTGCTTAACTTGCAGACCCAAAAAGAATGTAAGTTCCCCCATGGAACTCATCTGAAACTTATTATGCATAAGTTTCTCAAACTCCAAACACATCTCCTTCCTTGTAGATCCAAAGATGATATCATCCACATACACCTGCACTAGTAAAAGATCATTCTTGTGCTTCTTGATGAATAATGTCTGATCAATCTTCCCTCTTTGAAATCCATTTTTTATTAAGTAGGAAGCCAGTGTTTCATACCATGCTCTTGGTGCTTGATGAAGGTTATAAAGAGCCTTAACTACCTTGTACACTTTGTCTGGATGATCTGGGTCAGTAAACCCTGGAGGTTGTGAGACATATACCTCCTCTTCAATAGTACCATATAAAAATGCACTCTTTATATCCATTTGATAAACTGTGAAGCCCATAAATGAATCATAAGCCAAAAATAACGTAATGGCTTCAATCCTTGCTACTGGAGCAAAAACCTCTTCATAGTCTATCCCTTCTTCTTGTGTGTACCATTGAGCTACTAATCTAGCCTTATTCCTAATCACTATGCCCCTTTCATCCCTTTTATTTCTGAAAACCCATCTAGTGCCAATTACCCTTACACCCTTGGGTAAATCAACTAGCACCCATACTTTCTGAATCTTGAACTGAAGAAGCTCTTCTTGCATAGCTTCTACCCAGCTTGAATCATCTAGGGCTTTAAGAACATTCTTTGGTTCTGCTTGTGAGAGAAAACATACAAATAAGCAAGAGTTGGAATACTCATGCTACTTTGATGCATAAAGAGCATCAAGAAGCCCTTGTTGGTTTGAAGACATCAGTTGTTGCCTTGTCTTCACCCCTGATTGTACATCTCCAATCACATTGTCCAGGGAGTGGACTTTGTGAATCCTTGTGTGTGGTGTAGAAGGAACTTGATAGTTAGGTGGGAGATTGTTGAAATCCACCTCTTCTTCTGAGAATTCTGCTTCATTTGGTTCTGATAGGCCAGCAGTAGAAACATTTGGCCTAGCAGTAGAAAAATTAAGCCTAGCAGTAGAATGCTCTGTCTCAGCAGTACTATCATCTTTAGAACTGTTAACTGGAGTCTCTTGTTCCTCAGTTCCATCTTCCTTGTTTTCAGCTTCAATCCCTTCTTGAGCTTCATCAGAAGAAGGTTCATCAATTTTTGAAGTTGAATCCACACTTGTACTTGTCCATATTGGCATCAGCAAATAATCTTGATCTTTCTCTTTGTCTAACCCTGCCTCATTTGTTGTTTCATCTCCTTTTGACCCTGAAAATTCATTAGTTTCAACAACAACAGGCACATAATTCATAGAATGGGTTAGTGTCTTAAGTTCAAATAGCCAATTGGGATCTTGACCTACTACATTGGATTTATTCTATAAAAACTCCACATGCAGGTTTTCCTCTACTCTTCTAGTTCTTGAGTTGTATACTCTAAAAGCTTTGCTATTAAGAGAATATCCAACTAAGAATCCTTCATCTACTTTACCATCAAACTTTCCTAGATGGTCTAAGGTATTCAGAATTGTCACATGACATCCAAAAGGTCTAAGAAATCCTATTGCAGGAGTTCGACCTCTAAAAAGCTCATATGATGTCTTATTGTGAGATTTGACAACCAAAACCCTATTTTGAACATAGCAAGCAGTATTAACTGCTTCGGCCCAAAAAGTGATAGGTAACTTAGAGTCGGCTAACATGGTTCTAGCAGCTTTTATGAGTGTTCTATTTCTCCTTTCAGCAACTCCATTTTGCTGAGGAGTTCTAGCAACACTAAATTCTCTCCTAATACCTTTTTCCTTGCAGAAATCATCCATAACTCTATTCTTAAACTCTGTCTCATTATCACATCTAATGACTTTTACTTTCTTGCTTACTAGGTTTTCTATCTCTGTAATGAATGTTTTAAGAATGCTAGAAGTCTCATCCTTAGAACTTAAAAAGAAAACCCATGTAAATCTACTATAGTCATCAGTAACAACTAGACAATATCTTTTATGCATCATACTACTAACAGAAGTAGGTCCAAATAAGTCCATATGAAGCATAAACAATGATTGATCAATAGAGTTAAAAAATTTGGGCTTACAATTGGCTTTGTGTTGTTTGCCTTTAAGACAAGCAATGCATGTTTGGTCATTTTCAAATCGTTTTTGAGGTAAACATCTTACCAAACCATTCTTAACAATCTTATTAATGGTTTTGAAATTAATATGACCGAGCCTTCTATGCCATTTCATTGATTCATCCAATGTGGCATTTGCAATAAGACAAGTAAGAGCCTTTTTAGGAACAATGTTCTTTATATCAACAATATACATGTTGCCCTTTCTTGAAATTTTAAGAAGTACTTGACTTTCATCAAGCATCTTAAAATCAGGAGAAAGTACAAGACATTAAGTGTCAATAAAAAAACTTTGTTCTTTTTGTCACACATTTGTGAGACACTAAAAAGATTATACTTAAGCTCTTGCACATAGTACACATCTTCAAAATCTAAATTTCCAGTTTTACTTGTTCCTTTACCGGAAATTTTGCCACCAATACTTCCTCCAAAGCTAACATATCCTTCATTTATTGATTAAAAATCTGAGAGATAAGACATGTTGCCAGTCATGTGCCTTGAACATCCACTATCTGAGTATCCTTGATCCTCTTGTTTATCAGTTGAATGTTCCTGCACAGAAATGAGGAATATTAGTTTCCTTTGGGGACCCAAGCCATTACTGACTTGGATCTGCCTCGTGCATCAATGTAATTTAATCTCTTAAGAATGGTTGATGCACCATTGGTTTTAACTTGTCTCCAAACCCAACATGCTAAGGCCTTAACAGCATTTGCCCTCTTTTCCCAAGCAGCAATATGAACTGCTAGCCTAGCAGTAGAAACTGCTGGCTTTGCAGTTGTACCCTTCACTCTCCAAATTTGTTTTTGGATCACTGCTTTTGTTAGAAAAGGCCTTCGAGCAGTTTTAGCTGCATATTTGAAAGTTATTTTTGCATTTTAACTGCTTGTTTTGGGTAAACAGAATAAAAAGGTCTGGCAGTAGAAACTGCTTGTCTAGCAGTATGAACTTTTGGTCTAGCAGTAGGAACTGCTTTTGGTCCAGACTTAAATGAAACTGTTTTGGGTATTGTTCTAGTATTATTAGAGTGACTTTTAGGAGTTTTCCTTTTTAAATTCACCCTATTGTGTGTATACCCATATACCCTTTGGTTGCAGAAAGCAGCAAGATGGTCAAATTCTCCACATACAAAACAAGCTTTGTTATAGAAGTTAAAGTCATCACCTAGTTGGTGAGACTTAAGGCCATTCCAATTCCTTTGGTTGCCTTTAGGCTTGTTTGTGGTTCTGTATTGCTCACAATACCTAACTGGTTGCCTAACATGTTTAACATTGATTTTAGGCCTATCAGTATGATTTTTGACTATCTTAGGAACACTTGTTCCTGCTTTCGTAACCACTTCAGGTTTAGACATAATGTGTTGTTCTTCATCATCATCAGATATCCAGTCCTCTATGATTGGACCATCTGATTTCCTATTGGAGGACACCTTGTCCTCAGGAAGTAAAGTTTTACTTAAACTCTCACTTACTTCTTCTACCTTAGGAATTTTAGTTAACTTAGAACCATATTCAATTATTTGGTCTTGAAATTCAGCTAATCCTGTGTGAGCTAGGTCAATACCTGGAGGTAAAGGAACACCTCTGTATGGTGGAGGAACAGAATTGTAACCTATACCAGACTTAGCTTTATTAACAACTTGAGCTTCCCAAATCTTATTGATTCCATCTGAGGCATAAGCTAGTGTATCTACTGTTATCTTAACATTTTCATTTGCCTTTTTGTGCTTTGCTAGAGATTCATTCAGCACATCAATGCACTCATCTTTGAATTCTAAGTTTCTTTTTAGTGCAGCCATGTCATCACTAAACTTAGATTCATTTCCTTGAAAATGTAAGATATTTTTTTCAAGAACAGCTAGACCTCTTTTATGATTAGCTAAATTAGACATTGGTTGATATAGCTTTTCTAGTTGATTATCAAATTCCTTTTTAAGTTTTTCATAAGCATTAAGAGCAGAGCATGATTCAGTACACTTGATTATAGAATTTACCTCTGAATCAGAAAAAGCCATAAGTGCAGTCTCAGTTGCCACCATTGCAGCTTCTTTTGGTGCTTCATCTTCATCATCCATGAAGCTCCAATCATAGCTAACACCATCAATGGCTAGCATAGCCTTTGGCTCTTTCACAGTGACTTCCTTCTTCTTATCTTGCTTGTACCATGTGCTCCTATTTTCTTGCTTTCTTGGATTTTTGCACTCTTTTGCAAAGTGTCCCACCTTGTGACAATTGAAACACTTTACTTTCTTCTTATCAAACCCAGCAGTTTCATTACCATTAATGGTAATCTGCTTTCCTGTTCTTTGCCAAAAATTTTTAGCCCTTATGCTCAGTAAAGCAACCTGCCACTTGATATCCATCTCTTCTAAATCATCATCATCCACCTGTTCAAGGTCTTCATGATTTAGAGGAGAACCACTAGTTTGACTAGACATGAATACATAGAATATTGGATCTCCAAGTCCAGCAACATTCTTTTGTGTAGTATCAGTAGAAACACTACAACTAGCAGTAGAAACACCTTCATCTTCATCTACCTCTTCAGACTTACTAATGTTGGGAGATGAAATAAAAGCCATATTCCCAGAACTAGTACTATAGCTTCCAGACTTCTTCAGACTTTGTTCAACAATTTTGAAGTTGTTGTACAAATCATTGAGTTTCATGGTTTTAATGTCTGGCTTGTTCATCCAGACAACCACATGAGTATGGAATTCATCAGGTAGACTTCTTAAGAACTTCATGTTGAGATCTTCCTTGGCTATCTCAACTCCCAACACAGCTAACTGACTGACAAGCTTGTGTAATCTAGAGAACAGCTTATCAAGAGATTCATTGCTATTTGAACTAAAGTTTTCAAATTATTGTTTCAGCAATGTCTTCTGTGTTTTTTTTTGGTAGTTTCATTACCACCAAACCATGCACAAATCTCTTCAAAAAGAGTTTTTGCATCAGGATACTTGCTAAAAGAAAGCATCTATTCACCAGGAATGGTCATAAGCAACAAATTTCTTGCCTTTTGATCATTCCTCTTTTGTATCCATTCTTCATTTGTAGTTGGTCCAGAATTTAATTTTCGAATTGTTTTGCCTTCAAGAATGACATCTGAATAACCTAGTGTAAAAGAATCACCATACAGAATGATATCCCAAAGAGCATAATCTTGAACCATAAAGTATTGCTCAATCCTTAGCCTCCATAACTCAAACTCATTCTGTTTGAACATAGGCAACTTTGCTGCAATATTTTTAGCCTGAGTATTCTCCACGTCCATTTCTTCTTCTTCTTCTAAATCAAATATATCAGCCTTGCTCTGATACCAATTGAGAGGATTCGATACACTTTGTAGGATGTTAGTCCTTTGTAACTTGTGTATGTGATACTTTGAGTTAATATGGTTAAGTATGCGGAATCTACTTAACCACACTTAGAAGGTTATTTGGTTATTGGAAATGGAAAGTAATGCCTGAGTAATGAACAATGAACACACAATGTTAACACCAAACGATTCAATATTATTAAGATAATAATACGAGTGATCTTCACTATCACTAGGGTTACAAACCTTGAATCTCTATTACAAAGAAAAACTATTTTCTATTTTGTTCTATCAACTTAGTTAGTTTTTCTAATAGTTACATTAAGCACAAATTCACACACATGTAACTAAGATAAGATCTTCCTTTTATACAACTAAGGAGATCTTCACAATAAATGATAAGTCTTGTCGAACTACTTGCTTTGCTTGAGTGTGTCAGTCCTTAAGATACAACTTGTATCTGTGTACACAACTTGTTGACTGAACATCTATCAAAGATATTATCTACCGTATATCTTTGACTTTTGATGCGTGCGATGTGTCGTTGCGGTTTAGCAGTATTAATGCCTACTCAAGTTTTAAATTTATATTTAGCCGACTTATCAATAACACACACACTTAACGAGCAGTGTACCCGGTCAGTATGAATATAATGGTAAGTAGAGTGTCGATCACTAAGAGTGGAACGTATTATCTAGTTATTCTAATCAGTATTTAATATATTAAGTTAGCTATACAACCTAATCTAACGCAAGGGGGTTCAGCCTGAGAGACTGGCACGATTTGGTTGCAATTAAATAATAAACTAAACCAATAGGCACGAATCAGCAAGTAGCACACACGTACACAGATAAATACTTGAGACAATAAGAAGATCTGTCCTTATGATTAAGTAGATTGTCACTTGTTTTATTGATAGTTTTATATGAAGTGTATGTAGTTAATCCTTTCTCGTTGGTCCTATTCTTATCGGCGAGTAAACCCTTAATGATTACTTATGTCTAAAAGTTATTCCTAAGTGATCAATTTAGTAACAACCGTGGGAGCCACATTATTTTCCGCAGTCAAATGCGCAGGCCACTAATAAACACAGAGGTTATCAATGCACTAATAAGTAGTAACCAAAGACATCAACATATAAACTTTAATTGATGGGAAAGCAGTTTTAAGGGAGTACAATCTTTCCGTTGTCACATTACACAAGCCATCAATCCTGGTGAATTAAAGTTTACTAACACAATAAAACAAAACTACTTAATGAATTAAACACATGCAGCACCTTCTTACAGCTCTTGTATCTTCGTTCGGGTGTGTCTTGTGCTGCTGCCTTGACTGAATTCGTCCTAGGGTTTCTGTACTTCGGTCTCGTATATAATATATGCATGTCGAATTCGTCTGGTCTTGGGTATTTATAGTTTCTGTCTGAGGGTAAGATGCGGCGCATCTAGTAAGTAGATGCGGCGCATTGACTTAACTTCGCGTGGGGTCCAAGATTAATATATTCAGGAATATTCGTACACCGCCAGAAGATGCGGCGTATCTTCATTCATGGATGCGGCGCATGTCCTCTTGTATCTTGGATCGTATCTGGTGAAATATTGATAGTGATGCGCCGTATGTGATAAGCAAGATGCGGCGCATCTGGAGCAGAATGTCTTGATCTTGTACATTTCAGTAGACTCTTAACTTCTTGCATGTTTTGCTCCATAATTAGTCCAAAATCGCCAAGTTTCACCAAATGCTTGTTTTTACCTGAGAATTACAAAAGTAAACGATTAAGTATCAATCCTCATACATAATATAATAAAACAAGTCAAATTAATAGGATAAATGATGGTAATAAAATGTACTTATTTGAGTTCATCAAATATCCCCCCACTTGAACTTTACTTGTCCCCAAGTAAACCTTAGAATTAATCTTATGAAAATGTATCCTAAAAGATATTAGGATTTATTTTTATATTTAAGCATGTATTCATTTTTGTCATAATCACACAACCAAACACTTAACGAATTAGAAGTAAAAATAAAATAATTTGATAAAAGAAAATCTAATCGTTTAACTGTCCAGTCGCGACGAATATTCTATCATAAGCTTGGCAAGTATACACATCTCCCCCACTAAAGCCAAGGAATAACAAGTCTAAAGCGGTAAAAAGGGTTTTTAGGCTTAAAGGGTTAATTATTCTCCTTAATCTCTATCGATCTCAAATTCCAGAAAAGGCGACAAAATCACAAATACATGATCGAATCCACGAACACGATACTTGCAATTGCTCAAATCCTTAACTCGAATAGGCTAAAGATAGGACCAAGTAATCTTCACCAATAATATTATATCAAAAAGGGCGACAAAATCATAAATACATAGTCGAATCCACGACTACGATACTTAAGATTGCTCAAATCCCTAATCTCAATAAATCAAAGGTTTGGATCAAGAATAATATAGGGTATGGATAATATTTGGGATACAAATTGGTGTAAAATAAAAAATAAACAAAACAAATAAATTAAAATCCTAAGTGTGGTTAATCACTATCCCAACCATCCCATGAATAAGACTCATATCATAGAATAACTCACGCTTTAACACTTGAAACACACGCTTTAGGTAGACACGAATTATACTCAACAAGATCTTAATCAAAGAATAAACCTTAGTTGGCGTTCCCATAACTGCCAACTCCCATTCAATCCATAGATATAATATACAACAATTAATGGTGATATCGACCACTTACATAACTTTACATCGTTGGTTAAAACAAACATCCAACTTTCTTCTTTTTTTTCTTTTTCTTTTCTCATTTTTTCGATTTTTTTTTTTTTTTTTTTTTTTTTTTTTTTTTATAAACATAAACATAGATGTGTAAAATTTTACCACATTACTATAATGATAATTCTGGATAATTTTTCCATACTTTTCATGACTTCAGAAATAACGGTAATAGTGAAAGTAGTAAACACACAAAAAATAAACTCAAAGATATACAATATTTACTTTCACTCCAATTGCATTGTGCAATTTCCCGACCTAACCATAGATAATGAATTACGCACGCGAACACAGGTAATGTAAGTAAACACACTTTGCCTATAGCAATTAACCAACCACGGATTTTAATCTACAGGGTAGGCTAAGGTGTAAGGGTGTAACGAAACACTTTAACAAAGGTGTAAGAAACGAAAGGAATGGCTCTGAGTGTTTTTCTAGGGGTATCTTACTCTAAAAATGAGAGTAACAAAAGGGTTTATAAGGGGGTTAACTAACCAGTGTAGTTAGCTAATATCACATAACATATAAGGCTATTTGGGTGTAATCCTAGAAATTTTACCAATTTAGACAAGTCATTCCAATTATATAAATAATACTTATTATGGTGGTCTCGAATAGTATACAAGCCAAGTTCTAAAGTTTACAAGTCACCGGCACACTCACAGATTTGTGAGTTTTGAAAAATCACAATTTTTGAAAATAACGTCATGTGTGCAGCTATGCAACTTAGACTTTAAACAAAAATATGCTAAAAAAAATTTAAATTTTTATATATTAAGCACATTTTAAGCATATTTTGAAAAGTTTAGGACAAGTAAGTGTTAAGTGTTCTAATTCTCCAATCCCCCCACTTAAGTTAAACAACGTCCTCGTTGTTTGTATCAAAGGTTAAAAACTGGAAAATAAAAGAATTAGAACAGAAAAACTCCCCTGAGATTTGCTCGGTATGATCCTCCATTTGTATAAGAGCAAAAATCATCTTTCTTGCGGATTAGAACGTTTAAGCTTCATAATTGATGTATCCACAGGAAATGCAGGAATCCATAATACCACCAAGGCTTTAAAAACACACCTAAGTTAAGAAATGTTCAACTTGCATAATACATTAGTAGTTAGATAAAAATAAAACATAAAAAATAAAAATGAAAATCATCAGGTCAGTCGATGCGCCGTATCTTATGGAAGAAGATACGCCGTATCGAGCCTGGAATAAATACGGATCAGAATAGAAGATGCGCCGCATCCTTAACCAGGGATGCGCCGCATTAAAATAAACTGATAAAAAGTTTTAAAGTCGAAAATAAAAAATGCAGAAAAAATAAAGATATGACCATTGCAGGAGATGCGTCGCATCTCAGGATTGAGATGCGCAGTATCCTCTGCGGCCTGACTGACTCGACACAAAAATAGAATAATAAAAAGATAAATCCGGGTTGTCTCCCGGTAAGCACTTGTCTTTATTCCAGAGTCTTCAAGTTAGACTCACGTTCAGCTCATCATTTAGTCCTTGTCACGGTCCATCCTTCTTCCTTCATCCGAAAGATGTTCCCGTATAGCTTGGCGACGTTTTCTTCCGTTCGGCTTAATCTTCTATAACTCTTGGTCTTTGTCGCAACATATTCCTCCTCTGGTCCCAAAGAGTATTTGATGATTTTAAATTTTTCAGAAATAATCATGGGTGGCTCATTATAAGGGATCCCAAGTAGTTGACACTTTCTTTTGGTGAATTCTTCCTCGTCTTCATCAACAAACTTAAAATAAGGATCCTTAATCAAATAGTCATCAAGTTCATCAATTAATGACTTATTTTTATCATCATCTTGAATTGCCTCCCACTCTCTTTCCAATTCCCATTGTAGCCGTCGACTAAGCTTCGTGTAATCATCAAATTGTTCATGCACCCATTCCCAGAAAGTAGTATTTGATGTCCCTTTAAGTCCTTTCAAGTATTCAATCCTACCCTTTTCTTGCAAAGCCTCCGCTTTTTGTGGGCAGTCTTCAACATTATCGTACCACTCATAATCTTCAAAGGTTACATCGTTTCCAACCCGTTTCATCCCAATTATACTTCCCCCATTACAGGTTTCGTCACTCTTATAATCACAGGTCGGCCAAACACTACTTCCATCCTTGAAAACGAAAGGTGTACAGGTGTGATTAATGTGCTCAAATTCCCATGGTTTATCCCAAACCCATGGTATTTGGTCATTCCATTCGTAGTACCAGGTGTTTTTGAAATCATCATAAGTCTTAAATCCTGGTAGATCTCCAGTTAGCACATCATCGTCGACTCGAAGAAGGTAGTTAAATTCCTTGAATTGCTTGCACAAGGGTGTCTCATAATCGAACACGTCAATGTCTATTCTGAATAATTCTTCAATGCCCTCATTGATTGTTGAATCATGAAGTGACGACCCATAGTCGCTCTCTACTTCTTCGTCTTCACCTCTCATCCAATATACCCATAACGCATCCTTAGTAGCTCGATCCATGTTCTTATGGTTATTGAACTTACTAGCCAACCAATCTGAAAAATCAACATCGTTAGGATCGTGGTTAACGTCAAAGCAAGTCTTCCCAATCATTTTCTTTTTTATCTCCATGAACTCGTTAAATTTCTCCCTAAAACTCCGTGTCAACCATGAAGTCATAATCCGCTTGACTTCATTTGCAGGGGCAAATTTTGGACTACCATACTTAAGTTCAAGCCAATCATTGAGGGAGAGGTCCATCAATCTTACCAACCTGCCATGAAATAGTAACTCCGCCACAGCATAAATTCTTTCATCGTCCAGATAGTTCTCATTTAATCCCCAGTACTGTTCGGAATAAGGCATGTAAGAGATTTGGGTATTGCCTCCACCACAGCTTTTGTTGCTTGAGTCCATGTATGCAAGATATAATTTCCCATCATCTTCTTCGATAGTAGTCCAAGCCAATCCTTTGGATTCAATGATAGGCCATAAGAGCGACAATTCATCTCCAGTGTACCTCACAAATACATCATAAGAGAATACCCCTTTGTCAATGTTGCATAAACGCATGAATTCCTTAAAAGCAGCTTCAAGAGGGTCTCCCAAGAGAATAAATCCGTATCAATCTCGAGTACATTGAAGTTGACATTTTCATAAACTTCCATGGATGAGTTCGAAAGCAAGAATTCCATAGCAAGATGTCCGTTCTTCGACATATCTTCCATAGCAAAATCTGTCATCACAAGTAAAATCATCAGTAGGATTTGTTCGCTATAAAAGAAATTAATGAATATAGAAACGGATATAAGAATAAAAATAACTGATATGTGCAGACGATGCGCCGTATCCAAAAAGTTGGATACGCCGTATCTTATAATCGTTAAAATTAAATCAGACTTTTATTCAGAAAATAGATACGCCGCTTAGAAATTTGAATGCGCCATATCAATTTTAATAATCAAAAATCGATATTTATTTAAAATTAAATGCGTCGTATTAACAAAAGTTAATGCGCCGTATTTTCGTTACGTTTCAAAATATAAGATTTTTGATCCAGAAGATGCGTCGTATCGACAGATATCGATGCGTCGTATCTGTTTAATAATTCGAAAACTGTTTTTAATTAAAATAATAGATACGCCGTATCTGCTAAAGCAGATGCGTCGTATGGCGTTAACGTTTAGAAAAAAAATTTATCAAAAACAGATACGCCGTATCTTGGGGAAAAGATGCGTCGTATCGAATTAATTAAACGCGTTGTATTTTATGAAAATTAAACGCAATACGCCGTATCTGAGAGATCAGATGCGCCGTATCGTTCGATTTAGCTCAGTACAACGATAGCAGAATACACAAAATACGAAAAATTAAAAACAAATAAAAACACAAACGAAAATAAACACAAAGAAAACAAATAACACACAAAAACAGAAAATATGCAAAATAATACAATGAATGCAATTTAATCTAATACACAACAGAATTAGCGGTTAGATAAAAAAAATTAAAAACCTAATTAAAATACTAATCAAATTAACAGATAATAACAATTCACTCCCCGGCAGCGGCGCCAAAAACTTGATGCGGTGCGATATGTCGTTGCGGTTTAGCAGTATTAATGCCTACTCAAGTTTTAAATTTATATTTAGCCGACTTATCAATAACACACACACTTAACGAGCAGTGTACCCGGTCAGTATGAATATAATGGTAAGTAGAGTGTCGATCACTAAGAGTGGAACGTATTATCTAGTTATTCTAATCAGTATTTTAATATATTAAGTTAGCTATACAACCTAATCTAACGCAAGGGGGTTCAGCCTGAGAGACTGGCACGATTTGGTTGCAATTAAATAATAAACTAAACCAATAGGCACGAATCAGCAAGTAGCACACACGTACACAGATAAATACTTGAGACAATAAAAAGATCTGTCCTTATGATTAAGTAGATTGTCACTTGTTTTATTGATAGTTTTATATGAAGTGTATGTAGTTAATCCTTTCTCGTTGGTCCTATTCTTATCGGCGAGTAAACCCTTAATGATTACTTATGTCTAAAAGTTATTCCTAAGTGATCAATTTAGTAACAACCGTGGGAGCCACATTATTTTCCGCAGTCAAATGCGCAGGCCACTAATAAACACAGAGGTTATCAATGCACTAATAAGTAGTAACCAAAGACATCAACATATAAACTTTAATTGATGGGAAAGCAGTTTTAAGGGAGTACAATCTTTCTGTTGTCACATTACACAAGCCATCAATCCTGATGAATTAAAGTTTACTAACACAATAAAACAAAACTACTTAATGAATTAAACACATGCAGCACCTTCTTACAGCTCTTGTATCTTCGTTCGGGTGTGTCTTGTGCTGCTGCCTTGACTGAATTCGTCCTAGGGTTTCTGTACTTCGGTCTCGTATATAATATATGCCTGTCGAATTCGTCTGGTCTTGGGTATTTATAGTTTCTGTCTGAGGGTAAGATGCGGCGCATCTAGTAAGTAGATGCGGCGCATTGACTTAACTTCGCGTGGGGTCCAAGATTAATATATTCAGGAATATTCGTACACCGCCAGAAGATGCGGTGTATCTTCATTCATGGATGCGGCGCATGTCCTCTTGTATCTTGGATCGTATCTGGTGAAATATTGATAGTGATGCGCCGTATGTGATAAGCAAGATGCGGCGCATCTGGAGCAGAATGTCTTGATCTTGTACATTTCAGTAGACTCTTAACTTCTTGCATGTTTTGCTCCATAATTAGTCCAAAATCGCCAAGTTTCACCAAATGCTTGTTTTTACCTGAGAATTACAAAAGTAAACGATTAAGTATCAATCCTCATACATAATATAATAAAACAAGTCAAATTAATAGGATAAATGATGGTAATAAAATGTACTTATTTGAGTTCATCAACTTTTATACACAAAATATATTCGTATACTTATCCATACAGCAGTAGAATACGCGACACTTATCTCTTCAACAGCAGTATATGTTGCACTAGCAGTAGAATTCTTGCAGCAGCAGAATCTCTAACACTAGCAGTAGAATGACACTTAGAGTATTTCCTTGAGCAGAACTAACCTTGTGAACGTTTAATTCCCAATACTAATCTTTAGAACATTTAATTCCCAACAAGTTTTAACAAATTTATAAGTTTTATATTTTTAGGATACCCGGTTCTAAATTTCGTGACTTAACGACTTACAGTTAGCGATTAACGGGACCAAAACTCACTCCGTAAACTAGATAATACAAAGTTTATCCATCTAGTCACCCTATCCACCATATGGCCGACTATAGAGGGGATTCACAAGCCTTGTTGGCTTGTGATGAAGCCTTGATCACTTAGGATCAATACATGTGTCCAAACTTCCTCACTAAGCTTTCTAAATATCTATAAGTCTTACACTTGCACCTCCTTTGACTAAGTCAAGTATTATGCACCTCCTTTGACTAAACCAAGGCTATATAAACCTCCTCTTGGCCTCTTCTTAGTCGTTCACAACCTCACACACACAAATACTCTCCATTTGATTTCCAACTTCAAGTATTACTTCAAGTTTCAAGCTCCAAGTTCACCACATCAAGTCCTTTGCATTCTTTGGTGATTCTCTTGAGTTTAAATACACTCAAGTCACCAAGGACTTATCAAAGTCTTGCACAAGCCCTAGCACAACCTTGATCATACAAGAGTAGTGAAGAAATCCAAGAGAGAAGAGCTCTAAGTCCTTGTCCTAGTTCTTGATTCTTGATTTCCCTTTTGTTAGGCCAAAAGTTGTAAGCACATAATCACCACCATCATTCTATGATTTCATGCTTGTTATGTCCTAAATATGTTTAATCTATGCTATATATGTCCAGTTATATTGATCATATGATATACAAACCTTTAAAACAAGTTGAAAGACCAATATGTTAACTTATATAAGTAAACAAGTAAACTAGTGACTTATGCTATGAAAAACTAACAAAATAGAATATCCATGACCTTGGGAAACTACCAACTGTTAGAGAGGGTTTTACAAGGAAAACGTAGCAATTTGAATCACTGAAAACGAGTAAACGAGTCAAAAGTTATGATCAAAAGAAGTTAACGAAACCAAAAAACTAGAAACTGGCAAAATAGCTTACTGCATGAATCTGAGATTTTTTCAAGGCATATCTGATCCGATTCATCAAAAAGTTAAAACACGAAAGTTGTCTAGAATGATGTTTTACGTCCACTTTATGAAAACTTGGCTTGAAAACACCAAATAAAGGCAGTTTTCTGTCTCAAATTGTAAAACAGTTTTTGGCGTCAAATAAAATTAGTTTTCACTAGACAAGTAAATAGAAACCATGTTGTTTTCAAAACTAAATACTTAGTAGACATAATAAACTTTATAAGATAACAATCTTCATTCAAAATAAACTTTCCTAAGTTTATTCGACCTTCGGAATAGTAACTTTTGTAAAACGACGAGAAATTGTAAAACCATTTAAGTTACTTGTATAACCAAAGGACCAAACTACTTTTGTTAAACATCTAAACCAACTCAAACCCACTTACGGAACATGAACAAACTTACTTTCCAAACCATATAACCACTTAAACTATATGTCACATAATCAAACGACCAAAACATATGTGCTTCCATATCGAACACTACATAACTAGGGAGCTTCATGTGAGGGGTTTCATTTGGGTAAACGGATCGACGAGTTGCTGGATTGACGATTTAAAGTGTCCTAGCTCCTCGAACGTTTACTACATGACCTCTGGATTATGATGGCCCGAACGGTAGTACGAGATATCTAAACTAAAAATGTTTCATAAACCGTTTCTATGAAACGCGACATACACAAAACTACCAAGTAATACATCATGATCAATATAAGGACGTATATAGGCTCGTTTATGTTTTCCTAGACATTATTCCAAACCTAAGACGCGTATTATATCTTTAGGTTATCAGTAAAGCTCGCGACTCCTCGATACATCTTATACCCTACTGCCGATCACTACGGTGAGTCATAGCCCCACTTTTTCTCGTTTAACTTACTTTACTCTTTGGGGGAGATATATGCTCGTTTTACTTACATATTTTACTTGGTTATCAAAACACTCTACTCGCTTTATTGGAATGCATGTATTATACATGAACTAAATTGATTACTATTTTATGAACTCTTTTGACTTGAACTTTTGAACTTGAGTCAAACTCTTGAACTTAATTACGAAGTGATGACTTGTTATGAACTTAATGTATAATGTATCGTACGTACTATGACCTAAAGACTCGCCATGTCGTTGGAGCATGCTCTTACCTAAAGTCTCACCTTATAGGTGGAGCGTGCAAAGTCTCGTCGTGTCGGTGGAGTGTTCTTGACCTAAAGTCTCGCCTTATTGGTGGAGCGTGCAAAGTCTCCCATCTTCGGAGCATTCTTAATTGTGTATAATAGTTATATGATGTACTGTTCGTACATTCGCATTGTTAGTCTCCTATTAGTAGGTAGTATGGATAGCGCTATTAGAGGTCGGCCAACCTCTCGTTCACTATGTTACGGGACGCATATTATTTATTCTAGGGGCTTTGCTTGGCATACTTTATTATATACGCGGTACTTTTACTATGAACTATATTATATGCAATGGGATGTGAACACATAGGTTTCAAGTCTTGTATGGGCGGGACTTGCAACTGGATGGATTGACATCGCCTTTGCTTTGTTTACATGTTTATCTGAATAACCCCAAGTCTCCTTATCGATGGAGCAACACTAAGTGCAATGATGTGAACTGTTATGACTGTATGTGTGCTTGACTATAATATGTATTATATTTTAGCAGTGGGTTGTAAACATATAGGTATCAAGTTTTGTATGGGCGGAACTTGAAACTGAATGTATTTACGATGCCTTTGTTGTGGGAACATTCTTTAAAGGCTTTACAATTTAACCAAACTCTATGAACTCACCAACCATTGTGTTGACACTTTAGCATGTTTATCTCAGGTCAATAAGGCGATAGCTGTTGCATGGAACATAGAGTCGCACGACATATTTAGAAGACTTATGGCTTTATCATTTACTATTCGATACATTTTGTAAACATTTATGTAATCTTGTACTTCGGGACCTCATGTTTGTAACTTTGATTTCATTTATCGAATGGTACCTTTTCAAAATGTCTCATTTAGAGGTCGTTTTCTATACCTTGTACTTTGTATTATGAAGTAGCACCCCAGTGACACAATCTTCCGTTGCGATATTTTAGGGGTGTTACAGATTGGTATCAGAGCGTTGGTTATAGAGAACTAGGTTGCATATATTACCTAGACTATAACTGCTTTATACGTTAAGACTCTCCTCTTTATTTGCCTTACACACACTTCGTGCGCATATGCTTTTTGTTAGTTGTTTGTTTAGATCCACGCTGTTGGATGATATGTTTTTGTACTGATGGGGAAGTTCCAGAATTTAGTCGAGTCATCAAAAATATGGAGCTCGGTAATAACTAGTTATTTAACTTGATCTTGTGACAGTTCTTGTTTGATGAGACATAAGATTGAGTTAAATGAAGGTTATTATTTAGCTATAGAGATTTGATGATTTGCCCGAGGATGGGAATTTTCTTGAGAACACTTTAAAGAACTATGTGTGCAATTTTTATACATGCTTACTTTATATAATCTTAATACCTAAGGGAGATTTCTATGTACTAAGTACAACACCGAACATCATACGAGTCGATTAGTCCGAGCATTGCATTGTTACTCCTAAATAATACATAGCCTGTACACCTATGACTAATTCAGGAAGAATCATGCAATGAAAGGAGTAATAGTCTCAGATCATGTTTGGTCGGGTCTAAAGAGTCTAATCACCTAAAATTGCATTAGTCGTGTGCGTGTGCATTGCATGTTTTGTGCCTTTATATTTGTGCATTTTGTACTATAGGCAGACATCCAATATTAGCTTTAAGTATGCTTTGTTCTATTATACTTTGCCTTATTTGATTAGGTTATGCCTCTGTGTGTGCTTATCAGTCGCAGTACCTTGCCGTACTATGTCATGCTTTACTTTTTCCGACTAGGTTATGCTCGAAAATGGGAAATCGACAACCTAAAGTTCTTTTGAGGGCTACGCTCGAAAATGGGAAAGTTTGCTTCATCAAATCTGATCATGAGAACGTACGTATATAGAACGAACAAACTGAACTTCGGGACGAAGTTCCGTTAACGGGTAGAGACTATAACAATTCGCATTTTCAGGTTACTATTCATTTTTGAATTTTTACTATTCACTTCCAAAATTTTTATTTCACATTCTCGTAAGTTAACCTATTTTCATGATAACACGAGAGTTTGACACTCGTCGGGTCATTTTTGCAAGTTTCACAAAACCGTGTCTGAGATTTACGTTTAGGTTTAAAAGACATTTAGGCATCCCGATATGTCCACACAACATTCAAACAAGATAAATATGTGTTTTTCACATCTTACGACATTTTCAAGAGTTTTCGAATTTTATATTTTCCGGTTTTGCGTTTTACGCGTTTTAAGCCTACGGTTTTAGGTTTTTACGATAGTTAAGCACCCCGACAAAACTTATCACTCATTTGATATGCTAATATAGAGTATATGGATAAGTTTTAACAAATTTATAAGTTTTATATTTTTAGGATACCCGATTTTAAGTTTCGTGACTTAACGACTTACAGTTAGCGATTAACGGGACCAAAACTCACTCCGTAAACTAGATAATACCAAGTTTATCCATCTAGTCACCCTATCCACCATATGGCCAACTATAGAGGGGATTCACAAGCCTTGTTGGCTTGTGATGAAGCCTTGATCACTTAGGATCAATACATGTGTCCAAACTTCCTCACTAAGCTTCCCAAATATCTATAAGTCTTACACTTGCACCTCCTTTGACTAAGTCAAGTATTATGCACCTCCTTTGACTAAACCAAGGCTATATAAACCTCCTCTTGGCCTCTTCTTGGTCGTTCACAACCTCACACACACAAACACTCTCCATTTGATTTCCAACTTCAAGTTTCAAGCTCCAAGTTCACCACATCAAGTCCTTTGCATTCTTTGGTGATTCTCTTGAGTTTAAATCCACTCAAGTCACCAGGGACTTACCAAAGTCTTGCACAAGCCCTAGCACAACCTTGATCATACAAGAGTAGTGAAGAAATCCAAGAGAGAAGAGCTCTAAGTCCTTGTCCTAGTTCTTGATTCTTGATTTCCCTTTTGTTAGGCCAAAAGTTGTAAGCACATAATCACCACCATCATTCAATGATTTCATGCTTGTTATGTCCTAAATATGTTTAATCTATGCTATATATGTCTAGTTATATTGATCATATGATGTACAAACCTTTAAAACAAGTTGAAAGACCTATATGTTAACTTATATAAGTAAACAAGTAAACTAGTGACTTATGCTATAAAAAATGACCAAAATAGAATAGCCATGACCTTGGAAAACTACCTACTGTTAAAGAGGGTTTTACAAGAAAAACGTAGCAATTTGAATCACCGAAAACGAGTACACGAGTCAAAAGTTATGATCAAAAGAAGTTAACGAAACCGAAAAACTAGAAACTGGCAAAATAGCTTACTACATGAATCTGAGATTTTTTCGAGGCACTTGTGGTCCGATTCATCAAAAAGTTAAAACACGAAAGTTGTCCGGAATGATGTTTTACATCCATCGCGAAGAAACTCGGCCTGAAAACGCCAAATAAAGGCAGTTTTCTATCTCAAATTGTAAAACAGTTTTCGGCGTCAAATAAAATTAGTTTTCACTAGACAAGTAATTAGAAACCAGGTTGTTTTCAAAACTAAATACTTAGTAGAAATAATAAACTTTATAAGATAACAATCTTCATTCAAAATAAACTTTCCTAAGTTTATTCGACCTTCGGAATAGTAACTTTTGTAAATCAACGAGAAATTGTAAAACCATTTAAGTTACTTGTATAACCAAAGGACCAAACTACTTTTGTTAAACATCTAAACCAACTCAAACCCACTTACGGAACATGAACAAACTTACTTTACAAACCATGTCACCATTTAAACTATATGTCACATAATCAAACGACCAAAACATATGTTTTTCCATATCGAACACTACAAAACTAGGGAGCTTCATGTGAGGGGTTTCATTTGGGTAAATGGATCGATGAGTTGTTGGATTGACGATTTAAAGTGTCCTAGCTCCTCGAACGTTTACTACATGACCTCTGGATTATGATGGCCCGAACGGTAGTACGAGATATCTAAACTAAAAATGTTTCATAAACCGTTTCTATGAAACGTCATACACAAAACTACCAAGTACTACATCATGATCAATATAAGGATGTATATAGGCTCGTTTATGTTTTCCTAGACATTATTCCAAACCTAAGACGCGTATTATATCTTTAGGTTATCACTAAAGCTCGCGACTCCTCGATACATCTTATACCCTACTGCCGATCACTACGGTGAGTCATAGCCCCACTTTTTCTCGTTTAACTTACTTTACTCTTTAGGGGAGATATATGCTCGTTTTACTTACATATTTTACTTGGTTATCAAAACACTTTACTCGCTTTATTGGAATGCATGTATTATACTTGAACTAAATTGATTACTATTTTATGAACTCTTTTAACTTTAACTTTTGAACTTGAGTCAAACTCTTGAACTTAATTACGAACTTATGACTTGTTATGAACTTAATGTAATGTACGTACTATGACCTAAAGTCTCGCCATGTCGGTGGAGCGTCCTATGACCTAAAGTCTTTCCTTATGGGTGGAGCGTGCAAAGTCTCGCCGTGTCGGTGGAGCGTTCTTGACCTAAAGTCTCGCCTTATTGGTGGAGCGTGCAAAGTCTCCCATGTTCGGAGCGTTCTTAATTGTGTATAATAGTTGTATGATGTACTGTTCGTACATTCGCATTGTTAGTCTCTTATTAGTAGGTAGTATGGATAGCGCTATTAGAGGTCGGCCAACCTCTCGTTCACTATGTTACGGGACGCATATTATTTATTCTAGGGGCTTTGCTTGGCATACATTATTATATACGTGGTACTTTTATTATGAACTATATTATATGCAATGGGATGTGAACACATAGGTTACAAGTCTTGTATGAGCGGGACTTGCAATTGGATGGATTGACATCGCCTTTACTTTGTGTACATGTTTATCTGAATAACCCCAAGTCTCCTTATTGACGGAGCAACACTAAGTGCAATGATGTGAACTATTATGATTGTATGTGTGCTTGACTATGATATGTACTATATTTTAGCAGTGGGTTGTAAACACATAGGTTGCAAGTTTTGTATGGGCGAAACTTGGAACTAAATGTATTTACAATGCCTTTGCTGTGGGAACATTCTTTAAAGGCTTTACAATTTAACCAAACTCTATGAACTCACCAACCATTTTGTTGACACTTTAGCATGTTTATCTCAGGTCAATAAGGCGATAGCTGTTGCATGGAACATAGAGTCGCACGACATATTTTGAAGACTTATGCTTTTATCATTTACCATTCGATACATTTTGTAAACGTTTATGTAATCTTGTACTTCGGGACCTCATGTTTGTAACTTTGATTTCATTTATCGAATGGTAACTTTTTAAAACGTCTCATTTAGAGGTCATTTTCTATACCTTGTACTTTGTATTATGAAGTAGCACCCTAGTGACACAATCTTCCACTGCGATATTTTGGGGTTGTTACAAGATACACCAAACGCATGCTTCGGTGTCACGTTTCTCTATACGATTATGTAATATTCAAGTTCTTTTAGTACCTAACACATCATTATTTTGAACTACTCACATAGGCAATCTATGCTTTGCTTTTATCATGTGCATATGGACATGGCATGGTATTGAGAATTTCAGTCAGTATACAGCAGGCATACATATAGATGTGAGGTTGTGCATGAAACATACATACATAAGTCTATCAATTTATCATGCTTACAGTGTTAGAGCACATACATAATTGTAAATGTTTACATAATCAAATCAGTGATGTCTTTTTAGCATAAAGCCATGAATAGATGCATGATTTCAGGTTGATTTTTAAGACACACGAGCATATAAATTAAATTTACATCATGCCTGAGAATAATATCCACCACTATTAGCTTGTGTCGTTTATCTTCTCATGGCAATCAAAAATAGGAGGTCGGGTACTTACAGATGTGAGGTTGATATGAAATGCGAATAAATCCGGCTTTTGGAGATCAAATCAGGACACAAGGCAGATTCAAACCCATTTAAAGCCGAGGAGCTGAGACTAACATGTAGTGAATCTGTACCAGAAGTTATAGACCCATAGAAACAACATGGAAAGCTCATGAACCTTGATTTGAACACGCAAACCAAATACCATTTTTCTCTCCGTTTTGAGAGAAAACGGAACCATATCTTCCCTCCATTTCAGACCAAGATCCGAGATCGAGACAGAATCCACACAAACCCATCTACTATAGAGATTTCGAACGGATAATGGAGGACTTGTAAGAAACGAAATGGAGACGAAACCCGTCATTCTTAGCTCTAGTAGACTGAATAACGGGTCCCACGGATGGCGCCAAATGTTGAAGCATATTTCCGTCGGGTAGGTCTTGACGGCTCTCACGTGCCGTCCGTCTTTGTCCCGAACTTCAAAGTATGCTACAAACATGAAAGAACCCGTTAGAAGAGGTCCCGAGGCCGAAGCCCCGGGAACCATCCTCCGACGGTCAAGTCAGAACCTCGATTATAGAGGATTCAGTATGTGTATGTCGTACATTTATTATGCGAGGTGAGGGAGAAATATATTGTAGAGAGATAAGTAAAAATGTAGAGAGAGAGAGAGAGAATGGTATGACCCCCTTTATGAGGGAGGGAGGTTTGGCTATTTATAGCCAAACTTTTGTACAATGTTTGCTGGATAATAACCTACTTGGATAATAACCTGTTCATGTCTCGGGAAGGAACATGCCGACCTACACCTAGTCTAGGTGTCAGGTGTCAGACCACGTGGGAGACACAATCCCGTAAAATCCGAGTCAGGTGACGTAGTCCGGTTCTTGCATCGGACTGCTAGGTAAAAGGATGTACCTACATAAAGAGGGGTGTGTACCTTTACGGTCTTCGGCATATGCCCTTCGGACAAGAGTAGCATCCGCCTTCCGGTAATTCCCTTCGGACTGATGGAGATTCTTCGGTCCGGCACGTGTCGTCCGGACACATATGTCAACATGTCCCCCAGTATTGTAGTATCGGTTGAAGACCGATGGTGCAATACTTAAAGAATATCTTAATGCCTTTCGGCACATGTCGTTCGGACAAGTATTGTATCTGCCTCCCGACACGTGTCCTGTATAGCCTTTCGGCATGTGCCCTTCAACACAAGTGTATCGTCTTTTCTCCGGCGCGTGTCCTTTGGACACATACATTAACATCGGACGTATCCAATTAAGAGTAAATTGCAGTTGAATTAGGTTTATCTAATGACCCTTTCGTAAATTTAAGCTAGCTGTGACACCCATGCTAGCAATTGCATTTCTAGGGCTTATTCTCACGCTAAGTGACCCACTGTATGTCAAGCATTTGCGTTTTATTTTAATTAAATTAGGAATTTTGTGTATTGTGTGTTTAGGAAGATTAGGTTACCCGATCCAGCCCCTAATTGTACACTATCCATAGGTGGTGTGACTCGATCATCCAAGTTGAGGGCCTAAATGACATTTAAGATCATTTACTGTAATTGCTTTTCAACACAAAACAAAAAAAAAAAAAAAAAAAAAAAATCAATTACTGTAATTGCTAGGTTTAAGTAGTTGTTAGTTTGTCTGAAATATAGGTAGATTGTCGATTCTCATGGAACCAATGGATACAAAGGCCTGATAATATGGATGCCTTATAGCTTGTTCTTTTTGATGTTCATATTTTTATTATCAGTTTAGTTGCTCTTGCTTAGAGCCTTTTCTTGTAGTTTTCAGGTTTTTGCTCTTGTAGCTTTATAATATTGTTGCATTAATAAATAAAAAAAGGTAGATTGTTATCCATTTCATTTTATTGTTATTTTTGCTTTTAAGTAATCAATCTAAAACCCTCATGTTACTGTTGTTACCAAAAAGTAGCTCCATCACTTGGAACATGAGGAAGCCGCCTTCATTTCCTCCTAGTTGTTCCTCTAGAGAACGAACTTCCTCCGGGTATTTGCCTATACTACTCTACAACGATTAGGTGCACTACCAAAAGGTTGAAAACTTCCTCATCGTTAACATTAATATGTGATCATGGGCTAAGTTAGCCAAAATCAGCACTACATGTGTACTAACAGTACAATTTGTCGGTGCTAAACCTGTTAAACATACATCTTGTCCATAACCCCACAGCATGACTTAAGTAAACATCGAATTAATGAATAGATTATTAAACCTATCATTATGACACATATCACTTTTCTTCATGAAACAACTAATGAATTATTATCAATCAAATCATATTTCTAAAGATAGGTATTTTCAAACAAACAATAATGTGTTAACATAAACGACAGTGATGGACTGATGGTTGCTTCAGTAGTAATGTAGTACGTATCATGCGATTCTAGGACCCAACATCGTTGAACAAACTCAAGAGGGAACACTGTACGTATGCGGGCACATTTACTCAACGCTAGTTTGGTGGACAATGACTTTCATTTGTAGGTGACCACAGAACCAAAACAAGAATCGATACCGATAAGTCATGTGCCAGACTTAATTATAGACTTTAATACTCCATCTCTTATTTACTTTCGCATTTATTTCTTGATTTGTTTAGCTACTTCACTCAGAGCCAAGTGTTGGACTCACAGTTTGGTGCTACGTGTAACCAGTAATGTGACAACTAATCTACCTTGAGCACTAGAAACTCTTGTGAATTTTTGGGTTACATTTTAGCCTCTAAAGAATGAATTAGTTCTAAAAAAAGTTTCAAGTCATTCTTTCAACCATGATTTCCATGTTTTTTGTAGACTAAACTACTAAGCTTGAGTCCGCTATCACACACACTCAAACTCGGTAAAACTTTCCTCTTTTGAGAGATTGGCGTGGCTAAAGGGTTCAGGTGTTTAATGCTAGAAATCTACTTTCATTTTGAACCTTCAAAAATTGCATTATTATGCTAACAAAGTGACAGGCCGAGAAACCTTGGTCGCAGGTCTACGATAGGCCCAAGAACCTTGGTCGCTTCAGAGGAGCCTTGGTCGTTCTACAACGGGCGGTCATAAGCCTACGACGGGCCGAGAAACCTTAGTCGCTTCGGAGGAGGCTTTCAAAAATTGCATTATTGTTGTAAAACATAAAGTAGCTTCTTTTCCTTGTTATCAAACAAACATAAGACTCAGCCTAACAGTACCTATGATATGCTCGTTAACATACAGTTGAAAAAAAAGTGTACAATTTGAACGAAGAGCATTTACAGATAAATCCAGATACTAAAGAGAAAAAACTTTTTTTGAACTAAATATTTTTGTCCCTTAACATTGTGATTATTGTGTTTTAAATACATATGTAAAGAAGAATGACTTTTGTCTTGGATATAACTTGATATTCCAAGTTTCCAACAACACAAACACAATAAAGCTACAAGTTTTAAAAGTTTAAATCTTACAGTATCCAATATTTCTAAGAAACATTTAACAGTCCATGTTGGTGGAACTTAAATATCATGATAACAAAAAGAAAGAAAAGCCAAACTATATGCAAAGCAATCTTACAATCACTTTCGGATTTGATCTACAGATGAAAATGTTCGGTGACTCTTCAACTATGTCCCGATTGATGTACTTTCTGTAAAGCTTGGTAGAACATGTCGATGAATTGGTTGTCCTGCAATAAAAACCAATAACATGAACTCAGAAAATAATACTTTATTTTAATACTACCGCTCAAGTCTTTCAGCTACTTGCAAGAACCTGTAAATACTTTCTTGAGAATCCCATGTGATCATATAAAAAACAGAACTCTTGCAGAGGACAAAACGTACAAAAAGATGCAAGTTAGCAGTTAGCACACGAAATGAGTTAGCTATATGCACTTGGTTTGAACCACATCCAAAATATGTCTTAATTGCAAACTTTAGAGCTAAGCTCCACCAATTTTGTGTAAGAACGAGACTCAAAAATATGAGTGACTCACTTTCCATTCTAAACAAATCATCATTCTCATGAAAATGCCATAAGAGAACTACACTCAGAACGTGCAATTTTGGACAAAAAGCGGCACGTATGATGGTTTCGTTTGCACTCCCAATCACAATATATCATGCAAAGTTGTAACCAACGTAATTATTTGGCATTTTCACAATTATAGAAACGGCCTCCAAATGAAAAAACTGGGTCAGTATATTAAAAAATAAAAAAATAATAATAAAAAAAAAAAAATTAATCTTCTTGGGTGTGTTTGTGTGAAACAACATTCCAAACGCTTATAAATGGGCTAAACAGCACTTATCAATGTATGGATCGGATCAGGTTATTTTAAACTACTAAAACGGGCGGAGGTGGGATTTTTGAGAGGGTATTGCACAAATTTTGTGTCGCATTATAAGAAATTTTTGGGCTAAACTAAAGTTGCACCATAAAAAAAGAAAGTAGAAAACAAATATTATTGGGGATTGCACTTAGCACACCAAGCACCTCCGTCCCTGCATACTAATACTTCTAACCCATCACATTGCAATAATAATTACTTTAATATCTTCGATTTATTTTGGTAGTCAAAAAATTAAAAGATGCATTTAATATAACAAACCAACAGGCCGCCTGAACTTGGCTGACCCATTTTAAGGTGACCACTTTTTACACAACCCCAATCTGACCCATTAGGTGACCCGACAGGACCTACCCAGTTTGTCACCTTTAACAATAGCTATGGTTGGTTCAGCACAAGCCCTCGACAAACCATGCAGGAAAAGAAGTCATCACTTCTCAAATGTAACCATGCATGATTTGCAAAGAAGTCATCACTTCTCAAATGTGAAAAAATTCCTAGGAGAAAAAAAAAAAAAAAAAAAACATACATGACTTGTAAGATAGATTTTAGTACCTGTGAAAGCAATACAAGTGCATCTCGTACTTTTTCTCTGGTCAACGGTCCATAAAATGGAGCAGAAGTGGAGGAAGGAGTAAGTGATGGTGGTGGTGTGGGTGGCGGAAATGGTTGAAGCAAGGGAATACCAACATTTCTTTGTACATTAAGGGGCGGCTGAAGTGTGGTAACTGGCATGGATGAAGAAGGCTGTCTCATCAATGGTGTTGAAGAAGAAGAGGGTGTAAAGAAAGAAAGGGGCTTAATAAGATTAGTCAAATGATTGCTGCTGTTGACCAGGTCAACATTGTCATGGTGAGGCATTGGTGGGGTGGATGATGGGTTCGGTAATGGTTGACCATTGATCAAGGGAGAAGGTATATCACGAGAAGCTAAAGGAACTGTTGAGCTATGGTACGATGGAATAGAATTAACCGGATTTTGAACATTATTATGTCCCAGATTCATAGCATTCTGCAGTGAAAGATATTGAGGAAAGGATAAAAGTAAGCCAAAATAATACTCAGAAGCGTGCCCAATATAGAAAGATCTAAGAGCATATCATCAAAAGCTTTGCCACAGAACAATCAAAATGAAACAAGCAACTAGAAATTTCAGATAAGAGTTGATAGATACATACACTGAAGAAGTTCACAAATGACGAATCCTCAGGTACATCTGTAGTGCGTGAGGAAGTCAACCCTGGCTCCAATGGTCCTTCAATTACAGCAGAGGTAGGTACAGCTTCAAGTTCCTCGAACTCGCTACACAACAAGATGTTAATGAAATTTTGTAATGAAATGTGCAAAAATGTGCCCAATGAAATTATTAAAGCTTAGTTTGCACATAAAACTATAAAAGTATGATAGTTGTAAGAGGAAGCGAAAAACTAAAATAGTAACTTTTATATTCAGCTTATGCGTTACAAAAAAAAGATCTTTGATGACCAAAAAAATAACAAGAATAAAAGGCCTGTTGTTAGTGTGTCATCTTTATATTCAAGCTTATGCGTTACAAAAAAAGATCTTTGATGACCAAAAAATTAACAAGAATAAAAGGCCTGTTGTTAGTGTGTCATCTTGGTAACTAACTACATAAAATACATAGATACAAGACTTTTACTCCTTAATTTGATGAAGCAGACTAGAAAATCGAACAAAATGAATAACATGTACAAGCCACATCATTATACGAAGTTACGAACTACCTTTTGTTCACTTGCTGCTTGGGGGGAACCTTTGAATATGCAGCAAGTATCCTGCAGAAAAGAAGAACAAAAATGAAAAAAGTTTATTTATAGAAAGCTTTTAAAGAAACGGTGGGATGACATAACAGTCTTTAAAGATTGCATTGACAGACTTATTTTCCGTCATCAAGAAACACAAGTGTCAAGATAACTATTATCTTCTACATTAAATAATGACAAAGTGAAATACAACGCCCTTAATGAACCAAATATAATAGTTTGTGTATTTCATATCTAAATTACATAGCTTTAACATACTTTTGTAAAAGAGATTATCTGTAAACATGAACTAAATAGCAATCCCAAAAGCATACATGGTAAGAAACTACTTTGATGATGTCATCGTATTTTTTGTATCATATAATTTGAGGTGCCATATTTGAATAAAAATGAATCAAGAGATTCAGAAACCAACGAGCCTTTGGCCTAGCGGCATCCATGTGAATGTGAGGTGCTATACAATCAAGTAGCTGAGTGTTCAAATCCCAACTAGGACAAATGTGATCATTAGATTTGTTTTAAGGTATGTGGGTGGGTGAGTTTTCCTTTCAAGATAAATATTGCAAAAAAGAAATTCAGAACCCGTGTGTCCTTTTATAGTTATAAAGTTGTTTTCAAGAAAACTTGAGAACCCAAAAACAACGATATACTTAGAGACGCCTAAGACTGCAAAAAAAATTAGAGGAAGAATTTTCCTGAAGAAAACGATATTATCTTGTATTTTTGTGACAACTTATTGCAGCTCCAACAATACATCTATTTGTCAGACAAAAAAGGGGTTTCCTAGCACAAACACGCTCATAATGTATAAAAGCCAAATAGATAGCTTCTTTTTAGTTGGGTTAAGACTGGTAGGAAAAAGGTGTCGAAACATAGGTCTACTAGCCAAATAACCATTCATATAGCAAAATGGCCAAAACTTTATTTCACTCAGTAACAGGGGTGCATGCAAATATTCTTGATCTTGTAACATACTCACATGGCATCATAGAAATTAAATATGCTCAATGATTACACGTGCTGACGTGCATAAATCATATATCTAGTTGCTGACAGATGGATATAGTGAGTAAATCTAACAATTCAGCATAGAGAAAATGAATAAAAGTTAGTACCTGGTAAACAGGTTAGCAACATCCTCACACTCACGTGTATTGTAGAACCAAATACCATTAACTTCTTGAGAAGCATTTCGGTATAGTAGATACGGAACTTGAAGTTCAAACTCAAAATCTCCCAGGAGATTCTCCACAAGGTTTTCTGCAAATTATATATAAAAAAAAGATAAGATAACATAAACCTATAAAAAACACAAAAATGTTACAGAAATTGAAAGAAGCATGCCTGTATTTCTTCGATTCATTACTATAAACTGGAACCTTGGTTGAGTGTTCCTGCAATTACAGAAGAAGGAAACATATTATATCGACCAGTGTTTATGCCACTCACTCACAAATTAGACCCCTTGGTAACTGTAGTTGACGTAGAAAATAAAAACTGACAAGGTAACAATATTTGTATTAACTATCACCTCTTAACGACAAATAGAGACCCTTCAACATCCTTGCGACTCTGAGAAACAAAAAGAAGATATAACAAATAAGAGAGGAGCTCAAAACCATTTTAAGATATAAACTGAAAACCTTTGATGTGGTTCGCAAAATGCCGTTTACGAACTTAGTAAATGTTCAAAAACATGCAGGATAGCTCAAACTAAAACTTCAATTCTTCAAGTTTCGAAGTCAAAGAACAAGTATAAATGAAATGCTACTAATATGCATCTGCTAGTTCGTACTCTATGACAAAATGCGACTAATACTACCACATTACACTCAACAATCAAACTGAATTTGGTGCAAAACTACGTAAAATATAATTAAGATGTCGCTTCTATAATTACATATTAAAAGGAGTTCAGCATACAAAGTCTCGTTTAAGGTTAAAAACTAATTAAATTTTGCAGTATGAAGCTCTAACTGTTGTTGCAGTCTTAATCCGCCCTATATACATGAATATGAAATATAAAAAACATTCCGATCATCCCACACAACATCTAGAACTCTAAAAGCATGTTCCTCGCCATAGAAATATAGAATCCAAAAACAACCTTTTTTTCCTACATAGCACTACCATTGCAAAAAAAAAAAAAAAAAAAAAAAAAAAAAAAGCGATCCATTTGTTCATGTGCAGACCAGTAACCACAAACCAAGATATTCTGTGCATGAGTTATTCAAGAAAGTTCGCTAATTTAAGGTGCTCGATATCCATAACATATCAAAGTCACAAGCTTGAACACATATACAAATCAATATCTCATAAAGATCTCAAAGTCCAAATAAGCAATAAAAGACTGTAAAGAACTTCACCCCCATCTATTAACCTCAACTTCAAATATGTTAAAACTTCAAAACCAATTTTCAACTACAAAATTTAACTAACAATCACATGTTATTCATAAAGAATAAAGCTTCAGAATCACTTCATAATAAAGTTTCAATCCAAATCAAATACCAATACAAACTCATTCGATAATATGCAAAAAACCCAAAATTGAAAGATTATAACTTTATGATTACCCATAAATACATCACAAACGAGAATCACTAACAGCCTAAAATGAGCTAAACATAGAATATCTTCCATAAAGATTAGAACTTTATAATCAATTCATAATAAAGATTCAATTACAATCACATACCCATAACAAAAATCACATATGACAAATCAATAAAATGTAAAAACCTTGAAATTTAACTAAAAATCACTTCTTTTTTTTTTAAGATCACATCTTTGTAATCACAATCAAATACCCACAAAAATCCACATATCATATTTATAATAAAAATCAAATACCCATAAAAAAAACTACAATAACCAATAAAAACCCTAAAAATGATTTAAAAAATCACATATTCTTCATAAAGATCACATCTTTATAATCACAAACAAATACCCACATATAATCTTTAATAAAAACCACAAAAACTGAATTAAATAAAATAAAACTAAAAAAGAATTAAAAAAAGGAAAACAAACCCATTGATTCAATTCAACATTGAATTCATAAAAAGTGACATGAGCAGCAGTGATTAAGATCTCTTCAATATAAGGATCCATCCTTTGAAGAACAGTTAAATTAAGGATTTTGGTACTGTTTTGATCTATGTTTGGCATTAATTTACCACCTTGTTGTTGCTGCTGCTGTTGTTGTGACATTTTTATTAAATTATTTGATTTGAGATGTTTGTGTTTGGAACCCTAAACTAAACTAAACCCAGTGACAAAGATTAGTGTTTGTGTGTGTTTAAAGAGATCGGGTCGGTTAAGGTTGTTCGTGTAAGGGAGTGGGGCTAGCGGTAGGGCTGTAAACAAGCCGAGCTGAGCCGAGCCAGGGTAGGCTTGGGCTCGGCTCGTTTAAAAATCGAGTCGAGCCGGCTCGGCTCGTTTATTTATACGAGCCAAAAAGTTGAGCTCGGGCTCGGCTCGTCAAATACTCGAGCCAGCTTGTAGCTCGTCGAGCCCGCTCGTTTACATTGAATGGGATATACTTTAACATAAAAAAACAAAAAATAAGCTACACGATTTTAATCCAGGTCAAAATGTCAAATACTAATTCAATTCTAATAAAAATTAGTTCTGCAGTTCTGCAATATGGCCATCAAAGTAATTAACAAAATAACAGACTTGAGTTTCTTTCATCTAGAAGTTAACAAAATAGCATTTCCAAAAACTTGAATTACTCTTTCATCTAGTTGTATATATTATATTATATATAACTAAAGTTTAGTTATATATATATATAATATTATATACGAGCCAAACGAGCGAGCTAACGAGCGAGCCAACGAGCGAGCTAACGAGCGAGCCACGAGCCAAGCCGACGTTGGCTCGGGCTCAGCTCGTTTACAAACCGAGCCGGCTCGACTCGACTCGTTTATAAACGAGCCGATTTCGAGCGAGCTTTTTTCGAGCTTTTTTCGAGCGAGTTTCGAGCAAGCCACGAGCCGTGAGCTTTTTGAACAGCCCTAGCTAGCGGCAACTCGCACACGGTGACGCTGAGTCAGCTTGGGTAGCTTAAAAAAAAAAAAAAAAAAAAAAAGGGAGTGGGGCTACTCAGGAGGGTGATGCGACTCGCGATACGTGGCACTTATAATGATT
>CP139506.1:359503700-359968865 GCA_021014915.2 Artemisia tridentata subsp. tridentata
TTTGTGGTATTGGGCTGGGGAATGGTTTATTTGGGCTTTTTTAGTTAATAATAATCTACGTAGTAATTTTCAAGCTCACTTGTTATTTGGGCTAAATACTAGTATCAAAGTAAAGTTTATGGTTTAGGCCGTAGGGCTGAGCAAAGATCCAAAACCGAACCGACTCGACAAAAACTGAACGACCCAAAAACTGATTTCGTTAAAAAACATAAACCGAAACCGTTAATATGATCGGTTCGGTTCGTTTTTGTGTCGGTGAGGTCAGCTCGGTTCGGTTTAGGTGTGTTTTTGTCGGTTTTAGGTCGAACCGAACCGACCCGAAATCAAAAATAGAAAAAGCATGAAACCGAGATCGAGCCGAAGGGCTGTCAGGTCGGTTCAGTTTTTGTCGGTTCGGTCGTTTCTTTCGGTCCGGTTCGATTTTGGGTCGTCCATGCTCAGCCCTAGTTTAGGGTCATAGGGTGTTTGTTTCGGCTTATACAACGAGCTTATGACTTATAAGCTTTCTGGCTTTGTTTTATCAGCTTACTTTTTGTAGCTTATTTTGAAACTTTTTGGTTTATATAAGTTCATCATGTTATAATAAGCTTATATAAGCTGAAAAGTTTCAAAAAGAACCAAAGTGAGCTTATGAAACATAAGCCGAAAATCACATAGGCCATAAGCCCGCTATATAATCCGAAACAAACACCCCTTAAGAGCGGTATAGTGCGTATTGATGTTTAAACAAAACCCAAAACTCTATGTTGCTTGCCATAAAGGATTATGTTTCAAACGATAAACGCTAGTTGTTGATTGCTCCAAAAAAAACTCTAAGAAGTTTGTGTGTCAATAAACCTGAATCGTTTCTAGGATTGAGCTTGTAATATATGATTCAAAAAGATAAGTTATATCTCAAACCAGGTAGTAGAAGAAGTTTCTAAGGAGTTAGTCTCACAATACTAGGTTTGTTTGAGCCAAATATGTTTATGACCTAAGACTTTTTTACATTTCACGATGATTGTTCTAAGTTAAGGTTTTTTTATGACTCAACCAGATGGTTATAAAACGATGTAGTCATGCGATTAATTCCTTAATCATTTGAATGACAAAGGTTGAGGATCATGAAGTTTCATGAGATGAGCAAATTCCTCATGATTAAAGAGGGAGGGGGGGGGGGGGGGGGGGGGGGGGGGGGGGGGGGGGGGGGGGGGGGGGGGGGGTAGGTTAAATTCGATTCACAACTTCCATGACACTTTATATATAATATATTTAGATAAGAAAAAAATCTTAAATTCATGATTAAAAAAGGGTGCGTGTAAATTCGATTCATGCACGTTCAGAATTGTTAGGGGCCCCAAAAAAGGACACCCCTATATCATAACTTGTACAACATGAATCAAAACCAAATTTTATAAAAATACATGTAACTACTAACTAGTAACGGAAAACATATAGATTGTGCTCGACAACAGCATTGCCATCAGTCATATTAACACTATGAGTTATAGCTTCAATGTAACCATGCACAAGCAAATCGAAATAGCCCACTTCCTCCAACGATCGACGTCTCTCTCACATTCCATATCCCTGCATTTCGGCCCAAAATACTCAAAGAGCTACCATTATATTTCATTATTTCCCTTCAACAAACACATAGTTCATAGCCATCAACAAGCCCATTTCGTTAATGCTAGCAGAAGTATATATCCCTTGTGCTCTACCAACGAGCTTGGAAGTTCGTTCTGGGCCCACTGTCAATGGATTATCGTTCATAGTGATGTCACCAAAATCAGTCTCTGCAGTGCGGTTGGTTCTGGTGGCTTCGACAATCTTAATAACAGTAACGTTAGGGCCAGAAACTATGTCATGGAAATAGACTCGAAAATGACTTAGTTTTTCTTTTCTTAGTCCTAAAGAGCGTTGCGACAACCTTCTTCCAAATTGTTGGGATTCGACACTAACGAGAAAAGATACAAGATGAACACTCGATATAACAATTGCAGTTCTCGACATAGCCATTTTGTGTATTATGATGCAATGGAAAATATATGAAAGAATGAGAAGAGTTGATGATTTGTGCCTGGTGAGGCACTTTTTTATGTAGAGTGTCAAAAACCAAAAGTTTCTAGATGGTTATGTTTTTGGGTCCAGAATTTATAATTCCCCATATATATATTATAGGAGGGAGTCTCGAGCACAATGAAATAAAGAAATTGTGAAAAAAATCTTAAATTCATGGTTAAAAGAGGGTGGGTGTAAATTCGATTTATGCACGCTCAAAATTGTTAGGGGCCCCAAAAAAGAACACCCCTATACATAAACTCACCTAATCCCATATGAAGTACAACGTCGGCACAGGAAGTTTCCTTTGCTTCTTGTATGTTTGACTAAATACTAATAATCTTGTAGTACTCCGTATGATGCTAAGATAACCCTTTACCGCAAAAGCAATACTTATACTACGTATTATTTAAAAAGAGGACTACGTATTATTTAAAAAAAGGGGCGCCCTAAAACAAGCAATTCAATACAAAACAAGTAGGGGCGCCCGCTGAGTTGCAATTCAGCGGGCGCCCCTTTTTTTAAATAATACGTAGTCCTTTTTTTAAATAATACGTAGTATAAGTATTGCTTTTGCAGTAGAGGGTTATCTTAGCATTATACTACAAGATTATTACTCAGTATTTGGTCAAACATACAAGAATCAAAGGAAACTTCCTGTACCGACGTTGCACTTCATATGGGATTAGGTGAGTTCCGTTTAAAAAACATGTATATGGTATTTAACTTTCAAATATACGAAAGTAAATATCTTTGTTAATCATATGGGATTTTGAATGTTTCTACAAAGAATAGACACTTTTATTCCAAGACCCGAAACCGACATGCTCGTAAACCCAAACCGAATCCCGACCCGAGTATAGGTCGCGGTAGGTGTCGGTCGGGGTCGGTCGGGTTGGTCGGTTTTGTTTGTGTTTTGTCGGTCGGTTTTGCTTAAACCCGAGTCCCGACCCGACCCGAGTCCCAAAAACGTGGAAAACTCGAACCGAATCCCGACTCGAGTAGAGGTCGGTTTGTGTCAGTCAGGGTCGGTTTGTGTCGGTTGTCGGTCGTCGGTCGGTTTTGCTCAGCCCTATGTTGTTGTATATCACTATCATATCAAGATTAACGCTCATATCGATTCATATTTGAGTATGTTTGAAGGATAACTGATGAATGTACTCTAATTTTCGAGTCTTATCTGAAGCAACAATATCAATGAAACAAAATTGATAAATCAAAACTTATTATATAATCTCGATCGTATACAAATTGATATGACCCATCGGATTATTGCGACATATATATCGATATTATAGTTTTTTTCTTCAGATTCTTTTCTTGTCTATATTAAAAAAAACAAGAACCAAATTTATCAGATCATTAAAAGGTAATTAAAAGTAAATCATCCCACAAGTAATGCTAAACAAGAGATAAACAAGAGAATAAGAGATTGAGTTTGTCGGAATTGTTACGTGCAATGAGTTTGTTCCTAATACCCATCGTTCAACTCTCCTCAACTGCAATTAATTTGCTTGTGTTTTTTGAGTTATTTAAAAATTTGCAAATACTTAATAAAAATTTAAGTGAGATATGTTAAAAGTATAAATCTTCATTTGTTTTAAGGCTAAAATATGTCTGTTTCGGAGATAATTGAGACAACACTTTAACTCAAAATTGCGATCATTTGGTTTTTATTCTAGTACTCACTCTGATCAAAACATGGAAGGGATGAATAAGGTGTGCGTTGCAGGAGTCGGATGTTATATTGCTTCATGGGTTGTTAAAATTTTCTTTCCAAAGGTTACATTGTGCATGGCACCGTTAGAGACCCTTGTATGTTGTTTGTAAACATAACTTATGTTGGTTTTTTGAACCATAATGCTGTTCATAATCTTTCTCTCAAGTATGAGTGTCCTATATGCTACTCCGTAACAAACAATAAAGTCTGACCGACTCTTTATCCAAATTTCATTCTAGTCAATATGAAAGTTATAGATATGTTTATTTGATAATTCTAAGCATTTCAAACTTGATTCATATTTTAAGAAGGGAGGGGTTATCCCAATTACAAAGCAAACCCTCCCTAGTAGGGATAGTGTATATATATATTTTTTTTTGGTAAGTGTTTATTTGTTTTGTGTGTAATGTTTTTTTTAGTGTTTATTTGTTATGTTTTTTGTATTCGTCTAATGTGTTTCTATTTAATTAAACAACAACAACAATAACACGTTAAACATTAACACATTAAACGACCACAAATGATTTTTTTTTTTACAAATGATACTTTTTTTAAAATAACTTATTTGTTAAAACTTTTTTTTTTTTTTTTACAAATGATATTTTTTGTTACAAAAAAATAAAAAAAATAATAAAAAAAACAAAAAAAAGGGGATATCAGCCCCTTGTTTTGACCCCCCCCCCCCCCCAATACACACACATGTGATAACTCTGCACCATCTCTGCCTACCACACACTTTCTGCTATCTCTCTCTCTCACAATCACTCACACATCCCTCACACATTTCTCTCTCTCACTGATAATCCCTCTCTCTCTCTCTTTCCACAAAACTGCTAACTTCTTCTTTTAGATCTAAAAAACACTCGTTGTAGATCTTAAACGAGTGGTGATGATGGTGGTTTTGCTCGTTATAGTGGTTGTTTGGTTTCTGTGAAAAAAACCATGGTTGTTTAGATATGTGGATCTTTTTGAAAACTGGTTGTTTTTGGATCTTTTTATTGTTAGATCTTTTTAGACCTAAAAAAATTGATGGTGATTTCTTGGTTACAAAAGCAGTTGGTATTTTGTTATATCTTTTTAGATCTAAAAAAATTGATGGTGGTTTTTTGGTTAGAAAAGCAGTTGGTGTTCTTGGTTAAAAAAATTTATCGTTACATCTTTTTAGATCTTTTTAGATCTAAAACCATTGATGGTGGTTTCTTGGTTAGAAAGGCAGTTGGTGTTCTTGGTTAAAGAATTTTATCATTACATCTTTTTAGATCTAAAATAATTGATGGTGGCTTCTTGGTTAGAAAAGCAGTTATGAAACTGCTTATGTGCTTATGTGGTTTGTTAGATCTTGGTGTTCTTGGTGAAAAACTGTTGTTGAAACTCTTGATGTTAGATATCGATGGTGATGCTTTTTCATAACTGCTTTTTTAGATCTTTTTAGATCTTAAAAAAGCAGTTATGAAACTGCTTATGTGGTTTGTTAAAAAGCAGTTAAGAAATTTTTTAGATCTTTTTAGATATTAAAAAAACAGTTTTTGTTTTGTGAATGCAAGTTTGATCACTGCTAGTTTTTATTTTGTGAATGCAAGTTTGATCACTGCTAGTGGTTTATAATATCAAAAGGGAATATTCAATAGTGAAATCTCGTACTCAACAAAAACGTTATGAGTGGTATGAGTAGTATTAGATCTAAAACAGTTATACTTTTTCAGATCTTGATGTTAGATCTGTGATGGTGATGGTGATGGTGATGATGATGGTTTTGTTGAAACTGTTGGTGAAAAACTGTCGTTGAAACTCTTAATGTTAGATCTTGATGGTGATGCTTTTTCATAACTGCTTTTTTAGATTTTTTTAGGTCTTAAAAAAGCAGTTATAAAACTGCTTATATGCTTATGTGGTTTGCTAAACGAGTAAGTTATGTAGTTTGCTTATGTGATGGTGTTCTGGTGTTCTTGGATGGTGATGGTGTTCTTGTTAGAAAGGTTTGTGTAAAACTGTTGGTGATGATGGTGTTCTTGGATGGTTTGTGATGGTTTGTTGAAACTTTTATTATCAAATAAGCAGTTGTTTTCTAAACTTGGTTTTTTTAAATGGTTTTTTTTTTTTTTTTTTAATTTTTTAAAAAAAAAACCGAGAGTACGGCGATGATGATAAAAAAAAAAAAAAAAAAAAAAAAAAAAAAAAAAAAAAAAAAAAAAAAAAAACTTATTTTGATTGGCATGGCATTACCGAATGGACGGTAAAGTGAGTTTTTTCCATTTTGCAACCTTCAAATTTGCAGCCAAAATGATAAAACGATAATAATCTGAGCCTATTAAAAATCTTGATTTATTATTTTTTTATAAACGTTACACATTTTTTAAAGTAATATGTGTAATAGCGTAAAATTTTACCTTAGTCGTGTAAAATGGTGATGTATTTCGTAAACTTTTATAAACCAAAATTTTATAAACCCGTAATAGCCGCACTTGTTCCTTTCTGCAAGCAAGTATTGATATGCTAGTTTTTGTTTTGTGAATGCAAGTTTTTGTTTTGTGAATGCTAGTTTGATCACTGCTAGTTTTTGTTTTGTGAATGCAAGTTTGATCACTGCTAGTGGTTTATAATCTCAAAAGGGAATATTCAATAGTGAAATCTCGTACCAAGCATGTGATCCTCAACAAAAAACGTGTTTCACATAAAACACTACTCCCGTGACTAACTTAAAAGAATGACTAAGTTAAAAAAAATGACTATGTAAAAAAGGACTAAGTTTAAAAAAAAAAGGAATAAGTTAAAATAAATAAATAAAAAATAAAATAAAGTGATGCTTTATAGGAAGTGTAGGTGATGGTTTATTGTTTTGATAAAAAAAAAACAACTACGAGACAAAACACAAAACATAGTACAAAAGTACACCTTCTCACTAAGGAGGGTTTTTTACCCTCTCACTATGGAGGGTTCACTTGGGAGGGTATGTATAACATACCCCTTTTAAGAATAGTGTTATATTCGTCTAAACTTCTTCATAAAGTTGACATTTAGCAAATGTCTATCTACAAAAAGTCAACATAACCTACTTTTGTTTCAAAAGTCAGATAAAAGGGATTGAAGGATATTTTGTTACTCAAGTTATAATGCATCTGCATTCTGCCCTAATATTAATCTCAAACGAACACCCCTCTTTTACATCTTGGCTCCCATCAACATACTAACAAAACCCGGCTATATCTGGCCAAGACCCGGTTAGACCCGGCTATTCTGGCCAAGATCCAGCTATATCCGCCCAAGACCCAGTTTGTAAAACCCTAAAATCTAAAATGTGTAAAAAGACCAAAATGCCCCTACAACTTGAAAATTTAATAAAGGCTTATATAACGTATAAAATTAATTCCAAAAATTATGAAATGTACTAAAGTATGTCATGAAATAATTATAGAGTATCAATAAATATTTGTGCAAGCTATAAAAATGATTATTACACATAAACAAGTCCAAAATAATTAAGTATACAATTATTTTATTTTAAAAGTTAATTAAGTGTATTTAAATTGCAAATAAATGGAAATAAATGCTAAATAAATGGTGATTGATTTGTGCATTAATTTGGGCCGCTCCTTGTTGATTTTCCCCCCTTCTCACGGCATTCATCCATTATATTCAACCCTCATCATTGATTCTCTCCAAAAACAACAAACCGATCCATCCAAGAAACCCTAAAACACAAAGAAATTCGTATCCTCCTCATCCGATTTTTCCAAAGCTAAAGATCATTTTTCCTGTGTTCTTGGTCACCTTTAGAAGGCTAGAAAAATTGTTTTGGAAGTGGTTTGTGGCCGGATTCGATCCAAGAGAAATATTCCTTGTCGCTAGAACAAAATAAGGTATTGATCGAATTAATTCTTGCGACCTCCTATAAATTCGTTTCTTATTTTTCTTGTGTTCCTCACATCATATGTGACCTGTGAAAATTGGTTTCATGATTTTTAGATCGTTTTTGAAGTCGTGGTGATTTTTGACCCGTTTTGGCTAATCGCGTACAAAAGAATTCGTATACCTCATTTCACACGTTCGAATCTCCTTGTGGTAATTTTCTCAGATCCTATATGTTATATGAACATCAAATAAAATGTATAAGTCGATCCATGCATGCTCATTATAATATTTGTGAATTAAATCTTAAAAACGTGTATAAATCATGAATAATTCAATCCGAATTTTTGAGGCTTCTTATTTATTTTATTTGGACTCTACATGATCATAATAATCTGAGAAAAATGTTATTTCGAATTGTTGGGGCCTAATCGAATTATTTGTGGATTTACTTAATTTACCGAATTAAAAGAAATTAAAAAGAAAAAGAAATAAAATGCAAATCGAATTAGGGTTTGGATTTAGGGTTTGTTCTTGTGAATTTAATGTTGACTAAATGATAATCTAATGATTGGTGAATGATTGGTATTTTTAGAGTTAGGGTTTTTGTTAAATAAATGTTATACGATTGGTAATTAAAATGTTAGGGGTTGTTTTGTAACTTTTAAAACTTAAGGATTATTTTTAGAACTTAATTTGGACTGCCTATTAATCGAATAAAATATAAGTTGGGGGTATAATGTGTAATTTCCATGTTTTAAAGAATTAAAATGTATTTATTAACTAATTAGGGTTCGAATTGTAAATAATTAAAATGAAGGGACTAAACATGTAAATTCTGGAAAGTTGGGGTCGAATGGAGTAATAAAATATATTCAGAGGGTTATGTGTAATTTTGGTAATTTAATGGTTTGATATGTAATTATTAATAATTAAAAGTTGAAAATGTAAATTAAGGGTTAAATATGTAACTTTGATAACTTGAGGGATTTGATGTGTAAATTATGAATACTTAAGGGTAGATTCGTATAATATGATGAAATAAGTGTCCATTGTGTAAATTTGATAAACTAAGGATCTAATGTGTAATTATGGATATTATAAGGTTTAAAATGTAAATTATATAACTTAAGGGTGTAAAGTGTAAATTGGGAAACTTGAGGGGCTGAATTTGTTAACTTGATAAATATGGATTCAAAACAGATTATTTGTGATATTTTCATGTTTGAACTTTAACTTTGATATAATTACACTTAAAACCCTAATTTATGTAAAGTTGTCATGATTAACCCTAAACTTCGTGACTTGTTAAAATACACCTTAAAGCCATATTATGTTGTGATAACGACTTAACCCAAATGAGAATATGGAAATCTTACTAAATTGGAAACCTGTTAAAAATGGAAAGTTACTTAAAATGGAAAGGTTTGTAATTCTTTTCTTCCCCTCTAGGTGTGAAGAAAGAGAGGTCCTGATCCACTCTGTGTCATCCATTTCTGAGTGTGTGTTTGCTTTGGAATAAGGTACAGATATTCTGACCTTCTCTGTAAGGTTTCCTATGATTCTTTTCTGATTCGTTAAATCTTTGATTTGATACTCTGTTACGATCCTTTGCTATGACACCTTTGCTTTGACCTTTGATCTCGGATTTTGGACCTATGATATGAAGACCTTTTTGATATGAGATGGAAACGTTTTAAGTAAAGTATTTTGAAAGGATTTTTCAAGCATGATATATTGACTTTAAGAAAACTATTTTGAAGTTCGTTTTATGAAAACTATTTGAAAGACCATTTATGAAAACTATTTTGAAGGGTTGTTTTAAATGAACCTTAAGAGAAAACCTTTTTGAAAAGTATTTTGATATTGAACCTTTTGAAGATTTGACCATATAATACTTTGACCCTTTTGGATATTGACCTGGGATATTTGATCTTCTGATATTGACTTCTGATATTGAACCTTCTGATATGACACCCTGATTATGATATGAACCTTTGACCTTTGACCTTTGACTCCCAGTTTGATACCCGAGCCAAAATTTGTTCCCTAGCCATGAAGGTAACATGGCCGTGTCTGTGATGCACCACTGGCATGACTAGTGTGTAGCCCTAGTGATCTGGTTACACCGTCCCCATTCTGATTTTGATTATGCATGCACACTATATGATTTATTATGGCCGATCTGTTCTGGGGGGCGAATGGATGCATCCTAGATTTGTTCTGTTATGATATGATATGTTATGATATGATCTGATTTCTGGTGACTGACGGTGGGTGCAATCCACGTCTTTCATGTTCTGGGGGCTGATCACTCCATATATATCTGTTTGATACATGAGGTCACCCCTCTAGATTATGCAGGCTTATGTGATGTGATATATGTGGGCTCGTGGTGGATGACTGTCCTAACCTTTACTCTTGTACCTTATTTATATCTCTTTCATTATGCTTCGTTTGTTCGTTTCCGTTTATCATATATATCTGTTCACTGGGCTTTTTAAGCTCAGCCGCACGTTTTCTTTTCGTGTGCGGCAGGTATCTAAGCTAGGAGCTTTTGGATCATGCTTTGGATGGGATGAGAGTTAGATGAAGCTTTGACCTTAGATGACCACCTTTATCTTATGACTTTGTTTTGATCTTGGATTTCGTTTGTATTCGTATCTTTGGATTTTTCCTTTCCTTGAACTTATGTTATATTCAAGTCGTGTTTGACTTGACTTTTCTTTTGAATTATTTAATAAGACTTCCGCTGTGTGTTTATGTATGCTCTGATTTGTCACCGTGATGTGACACCTTTACCCTTGTTGGGTTGGGGTGTTACACAGTTAGACCCGGGTTTATCCGGCAAGACCCAGATAGATCCGGCTAGAGCATATGTGTGACTTGGATACATCCGTAATTGTAATTCTCTGGCCTTGAATATGGAAGATCCAGTGGATCTGAGGTTGTCTACTTGTCTTCACAACAAAAGCAATTTTTTCGTACACCTAAGCGTGTGTTTCATTAATCAGCTTCATAATACCTCTGGCCTCCTCTATCTCACGATCCTGGATCATGCTAAGATATGCACACCTTCTATGACAAACACAAACCCAAATAACCTTCGCATCTCCTTTATAAGCTTATGCCTTTGTCATTTATCTGTTGACAAAGCTTCGTTAACTCTTTGGCCACCTTTAAATATTTGGCAGTCTCCATCTCTATATGCACAAGGAGTTGATCAACCATCAAAGTAGAGTTTGCAGCAGATGCAAGTTCTCCAAGACGATCCATAATTTCGATTTCTGCTAACTATGAGTTTTGTTCTTTGTAGAATGCAATAGGTATTCTTATGGTGGCTTTAAATACAAGAAAATTACTAGAACTTGATAATGCATTTGGAACGTTCTGCCATAAATGATAAACAATTGAGTCATCTCAACAATCTCAATGCATGCACACTCGAGTATAAGGAAGACACAAAGACGGCTACTGTAATGATTAAGTTGGACTTTGATTAAAAATTTGTTGGGATCAAACTATCCAAGCCCAACTATTAGGGCCCGCTTGGTTCGTAGACGGGTTTAGGATTTGGATTAGAATTGGGATTTAGATTTAATGCATAAGAGAGAAAATAATATTTAAAAATATATATATTATATATTAAAATACATTTAAAATGTATTTAAATTAATAATATGAGGAAAGAGATAAAGTTTTTTTTTTGTTGTATAGTATATTTTTTTTTTTCTTCGTTTTATAGTATAAATGAAAGGAAAAAAAAAGTAAGTAAAAAAACACACATGGTCCCACATGTCATAAACTCACTATACTACACCTCTTTTATATACCCCCAAATATTTAGGGTACAACTCGAAACTCAATTCTTAAAAACCCAACCAAACATCTCTTTTGCATTAATTAAATCCCAAACCTACATAAACCCTTCATACCAAACGGGCCCTTAATACAAATACTACATGTTGTAGAGTGTAGACTATCATTTTGAATATTAATTAGGATCCCACTATTAGGCTACTCACACTCGGCTGTAAAATATCGGTCGATCCCTCCAAGCGACCGATCTCCAAATCGGTCAACATCAATGGGGAGCTTCGGTCGAATATCGGTCGCATAGAATCCAAAACCAAAGTCGGTCTAAAAGTCGACCGACTTTTAAACCATATATACGTTGCATTAAAAAAAAATTAAAAAAACAACCTTATAAATACCAACCTCAAACCATACATAATTTTACATGTTTCGCTTCTTTACATGACCAAGAATCAGGATTGATAATGCATATTGGTTGGTTCGAACCTTTGATCTATAAACAAGACCCAAAGTAAATGCTACTCGAGACATATGCAAACCCCATTCGATAATTATCCACTTTTACCAAAATCGATCTAAACCAATTCTCACCTAGGTCTTTTATTTTTTTCTCTAGTCGATATTGAGTTCCTAAGACTATTTCTTACTTTCTTATACAACTTGGTCACGTTAAATGTTGTTTTGGACCTTTAAAGCAAATCAAACACAAACCATATACATGTTATTCGGTTCATGAACCGAATCACAAACCCTCACACCACTTGGACACAAACACTCAAGTTATATTCCCCCTCCTCTCATCTTGTCCCCTTATCCTATCTTTTGACATCAATGTAAAGCTCAACTTGTGTTTAAATATGATATATCGACACATATATATACATGCATTCATATGTACAACTCTTTACACTCATTCACTTATTCTCACATTCACTTCCAAACTTTTTCTAAGTTATTTCTCACCTGTGAATTTCATTCGAAGGATAAGAGGGCAAGCTCTAGTCATTTAGAACTATTTTCCAAAACGTTTAGTGTTAATCTCGATTCTTTTGAAACAAATCTATCAAGTTCACGCTATAACCTTTGATCTCTAGCTCATCTCGATGTAATATAACCACATCTCCTGGTGTGGTAAGCCATTCGAGTCCATATTTCATGTTTATTATAATTTTACATACATTATGCATTGTTCTATACTTTCACTCGATCGTACTTACTTTCCTTTATATTTTTCGTGTTCTTATTATTTATTTTTCGTATATATACATTGACCTCCTTCATGGATGGCTAGAAAATGGTGTTTTACATTTATTCGACACATACATATTCGTTTTATAGCTTATCGAACTTCATTTTATTTATATGTCAAATCTCATAATTGATATAACACTTATATGTCATTTTCTATATATTTGAACCATGTTATACTCGACTAGAAAAGGCCATGTAAAATCCAATTCGTATACGCAACACATCATTTTTATTACTCAACTTGTTTCTTCATAAGCCAATCTAATAAGCTGAGTTTATAAACTTTTCTAATAAGCTCCTTTAATTCCTTTTTAATCGCAAAAGCTAGTCGCTATTAGAACCGGATTTTAAATCTTAAGTAAGTCGATTAGGCTTTCTAAAGCCCAATAAGCACTTTCGAATAAGCAATGTAATAAGCACTTCGAATACATTTTTAGGATCATGAAATTAGCCCAAAACCAGGCCCACACCCCCTTGAAACCCAATGGGTCGAGAATTCTTATTGGCCTTGTATATTTCGATTTAAAAGTCCATTAAGCCAAAAATAAGCTCTTGGTGTAAATAAGCGGTTTTTATAAGTTAGAATAAGCTGTTTAAAGCTAGTAAAACTCTCAAATTTTTTTTGATATAAGTTTTGGGAATTTTGGACTAATAATGCAAAACATTTTACTATTAGGGTTAAAATTGTAACTTTTGCAAAAATTGTGTACAAACTGCCAAATTTGTAACTTGAGGGTAGAAACTGAATATACAGTAAACATAAACCATAAAATGTCATATTGAAACACTTTTGGACTTAAAATGTAAATATTTATTAACCAGGGACTAACGGTGCAAATATTTCACCGTTAGGGTTAAAAGTGTAAATTTCGTATAAATTCAAGGATCAACAAGTAACTTAATTCTATAAACATTTACATAAATTATGTTATGCATTTCTATTGTATAAATGTCCTTTTTACATATCGTACGATTCATTTAAATAACATTATGTTTATATTAACTTAACATAATTTTAAACAAATAAGCATAACTTATCATCAACCAACTTTTGAAGAGACGATATTTACAGATTCTATAAAGACAAAAACATGATAATATTATATATAATATTATTTTTGAATTTTAAGCATTTTAAGCATATCATTCATTACAATCCAATTCGTTATCCGATATCCTTTCACCATCATTATTCACATCCTGTCAATCTTAAACCCTCGAAATCTCATACTTCCCTATTATTCAGGTCGTGTGTTGGAGCCGTTCCCGTGATATTTTTGACATAACATTACTTTGACCTTACAGCTAAGGTGAGTCATAGCCCCACTCTTACTCTTTTATTTATTTTAAACTACTTGGGGGAGATACATGTTTAAATTATATTACTTGTTATCTAATACATTTTGCATTGGTATGCAATTACTCTAACACATTTTGCATTGGTATGCAATTACTCTTACTACATTTTGCATTGGTATGCAAGTACTCTAACACATTTTGCATTGATATGCAATTACTCTACTACATTTTGCATTGGTATGCAAGTACTCTAACACATTTTGCATTGGTATGCAATTACTCTACTACATTTTACATTGGTATGCAAGTACTCTAACACATTTTGCATTGATATGCAAGTACACTAAACATTTATGATACGATATGCTTTTATACATCTGTCCTATTCATAATTTAGCAGTGGATTGTAAACACACAGGTTGTAAGTTTTGTATGGGCGGGGCTTGGGACTGAGTGGATTTACAAGGCCTTTGCTGTGAAATCTTTATTCAAATGCTTTACGGTTAAACTAAACTCTATGAACTCACCAACCGTTGGTTGACACTTTTTAGCATGTTTATCTCATGTTATAAGGCGATAGTGGATGCATGGATTCTAGAGTCAATTGCATACTTAGAGACTCATATCATTATCTTTTACCATTCGAAACATCTATGTAACTTTATACTTTGGTTTCTTGTTTAACTCTTATTTTAATAAATTCTAATGGTAACATTTCAAAACGTCTCATTTAGAGGTCGTTTTCTATACATTGATCTATATTATGAAGTAATACCCCCTTGACACTACTGTTCCACTGTGGTAATTTAGGGGTGTTACAGATTGGTATCAGAGACTTGGTTATAGAGAACTAGGTTGCATTTAGGTGCCTAGACTATAACTACTATATATATTGAGACTCTCATCCCTATCGCCTTGCATACGTAGAACATTTCCCGTTTTTATCCACGCGGTTGGATGTTATAGTATCTGCACCGATAGGGGAATCTCAAAATTTAGTCGAGTCATCAAAGGTGTGGATTTAACTTAATCTTGTGACAGTTCTTGTTTGATGAGACATGGGATTAAGTTAAATAAATGTTATCACTTAGCCGCAGAAAAATTTGATGATTTTGCTTAAAGACGAGATTTCTCTTGAGGATACTTTTTAGGGATAATCACCCTACACCTTCACCATTTAAGTATCGTCGATCGCTGAGATATGTGTGTTTGGTGATATGTACATGTGTGAAAGGAGGCAAGTATAATTATGGTGGCCAACATAATTATAAGTGCATCACGACTCACGTGGACATATTTAACCATGCTTACGTTAATCAGCATCGGCGCCCCTTTAGGATAACAGCTAGTGACGAGGTTTTATGAGAACGTTAAGTATAGATTGGATAGTCAACGGATTTTCCCTCATCTCTGACGTTCGCTAAATGTCCTTCCATGCAGAGACAATGGCATCAAGGAGATCAGCTCGCAACGCTAACCGAGGAGGTGCAACAATAAGGGGTGGAAGGACTAGTGAACGTGGAGGTAGAGGAGGTGGTCGAGGCATTAGTAACAATGACAACAACGACGGTGGAAACCCTGATTTTGCCGCCATCATCGCTCAACAACTTCAAAACTTACTACCTACTAATATCACCCAAGTTGGCAATCACATCAATAACTCGGGAAACCATGAAAGCAGAAATGACGACACCAATGTAGTAGGTGGGAATGATACTAACAACCACACAACTGGATGCACGTATAAGGAATTTACGGCGTGCAAGCCAATGGAGTTCAATGGTAAAGGAGGTGCATTGGAGTATACCCGCTGGATTGAAAAGATGGAGTCAGTGATCGACATCAGTAGCTGTGGAACACATCAGAACGTGAAGTATTCGGCATGCTCGCTGTCAGGAAAGGCGTTAACATGGTGGAACACGCAGATTCAAGATAGAGGAAGAGAAGCAGCTGTAGGTATGACATGAGACGACTTCAAGGCACTGCTAAAAGAAGAATACTGCCGGGACAATGAAATGCATAAATTAGAAGGTGAACTTTGGCATCAAACTATGATAAGGGCTGGTCATACGGCCTACACAGATCGATTTCACGAGTTAGCTAAACTAGTTCCTCACTTAGTTACCCCTGAATCGAAAAGGATCGAGAGGTACATCTATGGTCTTGTCCTCGGAAATTCGTGGAACCGTGAAAGCAACTGAGCCGTCAACAATCCAGAGTGCAATAGACTCTAACCGATGAGATGATTAGGACTGGAACTTAAGGAACAGTGATAAAAGGAAATGGACGAATGAGTCTGACAAGCAAACAGTCCCCATGATTGACAACAAGAAAACAAGAACTTTTATGGCCACTGGGTCTGGTCAGAGAGCATATACAGGTCCCCACCCTAAGTATGCTAAATGTACTTATCATCACCCGAGGTATGTGCCCAGCCGTGAGTGTACAAACTGCAATCAGTTGGGTCATTTTACGAATCAGTGTAAAGCACCATGGAATGCAGGCAACATAAGGAATAATCAAAGGACATGCTATGAATGTAACAGCCTGGATCACCTCAGGCATGCGTGTCCTAGGTTGAATAGAGCACCTGGACAAAGACAAGGAAATCTAGCTTTAGCAATTGAAGGAAATAACCCAAAACCTGGAGTCCATCTTAGTCCACCTCGTGGTAGAGCTTTCTATTTGGGCCACTTGGATGGAGCTAACAAATAATGGGTACGTTTTCCCTAGACAAGTAGTATTCTACCTTAGATACGTAAGTTTTAGCATGATTACTCTAACCTTTACACATCGACTATTCGTTAACATCTTCCAACAGATAACACAAACTGAATCTCGGGACAAGATTCAAGATAAGGGGTAGGTATTGTAGTAACCCGTAAAATTCCCTAGTCATTAGTAAACGTTAATATAGTATTAACCCATCACTACTGTTCATTTAACCATTTTTACGAGCAAAATTTGAAAATTTTGTTTATTACGTTTCTATAATTCAAACGTTGTTACGTGATACACGATACCTTGGAATGGGCTCAAACGCGCACCACGATAATCCATATCACAAATAATAACTAAACGGACCCTTAATTATATTTTTGGCCTGTTACTATTCCTGGCCCAACACGATAAGCCCAACTTTCCTATTTTTCTTTTATTCCATTCGACCCATCTCACCTTAACTTGGCATCTTTCATTCTAGATTTTGACACACAAACCATACATAATTTTACATGTTTCGCTTCTTTACATGACCAAGAATCCGGATTGATAATGCTTATTGGTTGGTTCGAACCTTTGATCTATAAACAAGGCCCGAAGTAAATGCTACTCGAGACATATGCAAACCCATTAGATAATTATCCACTTTTACGAAAATAGATCTAAACCAATTCTCACCTAGGTCTTTTATTTTTTCTCTAGTCGATATTGAGTTCCTAAGACTATTTCTTACTTTCTTATATAACTTGGTCACGTTAAATGTTGTTTTGGACCTTTAAATCAAATCGAACACAAACCATATACATGTTATTCTGTTCATGAACCGAACCACAAACCCTCACACCACTTGGACACAAACACTCAAGTTATATTCCCCCTCCTCTCATCTTGTCCCCTTTATCCTATCTTTTGACATCAATGTAAAGCTCAACATGTGTTTAAATATGATATATCGACACATATATATACATGCATTCATATGTACAACTCTTTACACTCGTTCACTTATTCTCACATTCACTCCCAAACTTTTTCTAAGTTATTTCTCACCTGTGAATTTCATTCGAAGGATAAGAGGGCAAGTTCTAGTCATTCAGAACTATTTTCCAAAACGTTTAGTGTTAATCTCGATTCTTTTGTAACAAATCTATCAAGTTCACGTTATAACTTTTGATCTCTAGCTCATCTCGACGTAATATAACCACATCTCCTGGTGTGGTAAGCCATTCGAGTCCATATTTCATGTTTATTATAATTTTACATACATTATGCATTGTTCTATACTTTCACTCGATCGTACTTACTTTCCTTTATATTTTTCGTGTTCTTATTATTTATTTTTCGTATATATACATTGACCTCCTTCATGGATGGCTAGAAAATCGTGTTTTACATTTATTCGACACATACATATTCGTTTTATAGCTTATCGAACTTCATTTTATTTATATGTCGAATCTCATAATTCATATAACACTTATATGTCATTTTCTATATATTTGAACCATGTTATACTCGACTAGAAAAGGCCATGTAAAATCCAATTCGTATACGCAACACATCATTTTTATTACTCAACTTGTTTCTTCATAAGCCAATCTAATAAGCTGTGTTTATAAACTTTTCTAATAAGCTCCTTTAATACCTTTTTAATTGCAAAAGCTAATCACTATTAGAACCGGATTTCAAATCTTAAGTAAGTCGATTGGGCTTTCTAAAGCCCAATAAGCACTTTCGAATAAGCAATGTAATAAGCACTTTGAATACATTTTTAGGATAATGAAATTAGCCCAAAACCAGGCCCACAACCCCTTGAAACCCAATGGGTCGAGAATTCTTATTGGGCCTTGTATATTTCGATTTAAAAGTCCATTAAGCCAAAAATAAGATCTTGGTGTAAATAAGCGGTTTTTATAAGTTCGAATAAGCTGTTTAAAGCTAGTAAAACTCTCGGAAAATTTTTGATATAAGTTTTGGGAATTTTGGACTAATAATGCAAAACATTTTACTATTAGGGTTAAAATTGTAACTTTTGCAAAAATTGTGTACAAACTGCCAAATTTGTTACTTGAGGGTAGAAATTGAAGATACAGTAAACATGAACTATAAAATGTCATATTGAAACACTTTTGGACTTAAAATGTAAATATTTATTAACCAGGGACTAACGGTGCAAATATTTCACCCTTAGGGTTAAAAGTGTAAATTTCATATGAATTCAAGGATCAACCAGTAACTTAATTCTATAAACATTTACATAAATTATGTTATGCATTTCTATTGTATAAATGTCCTTTTTACACATCGTACGATTCATTTAAATAACATTTCGTTTATATTAACTTAACGTAATTTTAAACAAATAAGCATAACTTATTGTCTATCAACTTTTGAAGAGACGATATTTACAGATTCAATATAGACAAAAACATGATAATATTATATATAATATTATTTTTGAACTTTTAGCATTTTAAGCATATCATTCATTACAATCCAATTCGTTATCCGATATCCTTTCACCATCATTATTCACATCCTGTCAATCTTAAACCCTCGAAATCTCATACTTCCCTATTATTCAAGTCGTGTGTTGGAGCCGTTCCCGTGATACTTTTGCCATAACATTACTTTGACCTTACAACTAAGGTGAGTAATAGCCCCACTCTTACTCTTTTATTTATTTTAAACTACTTGGGGGAGTGTAGGATCGAGTGCTTCAAGCTTGATTGAGCTTGGTTAAACCGTTTATGTAAACACAAACAGCTTAGGAGAATCTCTAGGTGTAAGACTTGTGTCTATGCGGAAACTAAACACAAGAATATAAAGAAGAAAGTAACTAACATGGTTTTGATCCTCTATGGATCGGTTTATGAACTATTAATGATTTTATTGATGATTGTAAAGTCATACAAAACTCATAGACGAGTGTTCCTTTTATACTAACAAGAAGTCCTAACCCTAACCCGTCATACAAGAAAACGTGTGAAGAGATATACATCAATCTCTCCTAAAAATAAATCTAACAAACATTCTAAACTTACGGGATAACAATTACTAATACCCGCAGTAATGACTACTATCAGCAGAAACAAAAATAAACTACCAGCAGCAATGAACTTCAGCAGGAACCGCACACTATCGGCAGGAACCAACTTACACTACCAGCAGCAATGAGAAATCTATTATTTCCCAGAATTCCTAACAATCCTCCCCTAATCTTGAAGTTGACTAGGTTAACTTGCAAGATTCCCTGTAAAAGTTTTGAAGTCCAGAGGATTGATGCAGCAACATCAGAAAATAACCATCAGCAATCTTTGTTGAGTACATGATTCCAACAGCAATAGATATGAACCAGCAGCAACAGGAACAACTTCATAAGGATCTGGCTACCTCTGATATAATCTTGCCAGCAACTATGACATATTATACATCAAATCTGTGAAGTTTCATACTATTCTCATCACATCCAGGTGTGTTAACTCCTGTGAGAGGTGAATCATTGAAAATTAATGGATTTGATGTCTCTTTACCAATAGCCATCACTACTAGAGTAGCCAATGTTTAGGTGTGTAAGACCATGGTACATTGATAACCACCCGATTTTTAGTAAATCAGCAACTTTAAACGGATTTGACTTGTCTTTACCTGTAGCCGTTTGCTCAGGACTAGCCAATTCTTAGGTTGAAAAGAACCTTTGGTGAATTGAGTACCAAGTATGGTATTCCACTGCCTTTACCACAAGCCATACACTTGTGGGCTAGCCAATTCTTTGGAAACCCCAAAGGAGTAAAATCCATGGCAAATTGAAAATAATTCAACTCTTAGTAATGAAACATCGGTGAGTTGAGAACCCTATAGTTTTGAGCAAACTATTACAGCTGTCAACGGATTTGATTATCACACCAGAGCCGTACCCTCATGGTGAGTCAACTCTTTCTTGTCGTATAGACATGGTGAGTTGATTACCATTTGTTGTGTAGGTGTAAACACCAACACTGTACCTGCAAGGTGTTGCTCAAAACCATACAAGTTAGTACAACATAATATACAACAATTTTTTTATTTTATTTATTTATTTATTTTTTTTTAATTTTTTTTTAATGAACTAAAGAGAAAACAAAGAAAAAGAAAATAACAAATTATACAACAGAAAGCCTCCCCTTAGGCTTTGTCCTCCCCTCAAGCTCAGTACCTAAGGATTTACCATCCCAATATGGACCACCAAATGGTTAAACCTTGGTCCATCAAAAGCCTTGGTCAGCAGATCAGCCACATTGTCATCAGTATGAATTTTAATCACCTGAATAAGATGCTTCTCATAAGCATCTCTTATGAAATGGTGTCTAATCTCAATATGCTTTGTCCTTTGATGATAGACAGGATTTTTAACAATGCACATAGTGCTTTGGTTATCAATAAAGATCTTAGTGTTCATGAAGTTGAACCCATAATCTAACAACTGATTTTGCATCCAAAGAACCTGTCCACAGCAGCTAGCAGCAGCAACATACTCTGCCTCAGTAGAAGATGTAGCCACTATAGTCTGCTTCTTGCACTGCCAAGAAACCAACCTTCTACCCAGAAACTGACAACCCCTAGTAGTTGACTTTCTATCAAAGTTAGCACCAGCATAATCACTGTCACTATAAGCTTCCAACACAAAAGGAGAATCTTTTGGGTACCAAAGTCCCAACTTAGGCTGTCCTTTCAAATACTTGAAGATTCTCTTGACTGCATTTAAGTTAGAAGTCAAGGGTGTAACCTGATGTCTAGAACATGCACTGACAACAAACATAATATCAGGTCTAGAAGCTGTCAAATACATGAGTAACCCAATCATGGACCTGTATAGATGAACATTAACAACAGCATCAGGTTCATTATTGGATTTAGGCTTTGGAGGTTCAAATGGGGTTGTTGCAGTTTTCACATTTTCCATATCAAACTTCTTAAGTATGTCATAAACATACTTCTCTTGGCAGATAAAGATCCCATCTGGTTTCTGCTTAACCTGAAGACCCAAGAAGAAAGTCATTTCACCTATAGCACTCATCTCAAATTCACTCTTCATCAATTCTTCAAATTCCCTGCACCAAGCTTCATTAGTAGAACCAAAGATGATATCATCTACATAAACTTGTACCAGGATGATATCTTTGAAATTCTTCCTGATGAAAAGTGTTTTGTCTATTGCCCCTCTTCTGTAACCATGTTTTAGCAAAAATGCAGATAACCTTGCATACCAAGCCCTTGGTGCTTGATGAAGACCATAAAGTTCCTTTACCACTTTGTAAACCAAATCAGGATTCTGAGGATCCACAAATCCCTTTGGTTGAGAAACATAAACCTCTTCTTCAATCCTTCCATATAAAAAGGCACTCTTCACATCCATCTGATACACTACAAATCCCATGAATGAGGCAAAAGCTAAGAACAGTCTGATGGCTTCAACTCTTGCCACTGGTGCAAACACTTCATCATAATCAATCCCCTCTTCTTGTCAATGTCCTTGAGCCACCAACCTAGCTATATTCCGAACCACAATTCCCCTAGCACCCCTTTTATTCTTGAGAATCCATTTAATTCCAATAGCATGCTTTCCTGCAGGCAAAGGTACCAACTTCCATACTTTCTGATTCTGGAACTGCTGCATTTCCTCTTGCATAGCCTCAACCCAATCAGAATTATCAAGAGCTTGGGCTATACTACTTGGTTCAATTTGGGATAAGAAACAAGCATAGAGGTAATGTAGGTAATCAGTATGATTGCTCCTTAACTGATCCTGGATATAACTGAGAAAAGCAGATTCTCCAAACTTGGGTTGATGTAACTTGCTTCTTGTCTGAACAGGGGAATTTAGATCTCCAATGATCAAGGACTGAGGATGAACTGTATTGATCCTCTTGGTAACAATGGGATTGACATCAATTGTGGATGCCTGATTAGTAATGGAGGGGTTGAAGTCATCATCATATGAGGAAGAAGTGAAAATGCCTGTTCTGGATTGATGATGAGGATCTTCCAGCTTATCTCTTGAAGAGAATGAATTTCCAAGGTCAGAAGGGATTGGAAATCTTTCAGGGGAGTTATCAATACCCAGTGAGTCAGCAGGTGGAGAAGACACAGGAACACCAGGAGTGGAGACATCAGCAGAATCATTAGAAAGACCAGCTGGAACAGATGCACTACCAGCAGAATTGGTAGCAGCAGGAATAGGAATACCACCAGCAGAATTCAGTTGCCTTCTAACTTCAACTTCAGCATTTCTCAGAATCTCCTCTATCTCTTTAGAAAACCCAGAACCAAACATTTCAGCAGCTTTCTTGGCATTATACTCTTGTCTTTGAAGCCTAGCAAGATCTTATGCAAAACTTGAATCACTTCCAGCCATATCAGAAGTATCTTTGAGCTCTGAACCTGAAATGTTGTTAGAGGGAAAAGAAGGAACAACTATAGGTCGTTCATCACTCTCTGCATCAGAATCATCATTTGAGGTACCTGCATTGTTAGTTTGAGAAACATGTGTACCAACAGATTGATTTGCTTTGAATCTAGTATAACCTAAGGTATCTGTCAGATAATCTAGGTCAAAGAACCACTCTGGACCTGCACCCTGCAAATTAGGTTTATCCTCAAGATATCTTAAGTTGAGAGTCTCTTCTATCCTCTTAGTAGACATATTATATACCCTACAGGCTTTACTATGAGCAGAATATCCAACAATAAACCCCTCATCAGCCTTCCCATCAAACTTGCCTAGATGATCACTAGTGTTCAATATAGTAACATGACATCCAAAAGGTTTAAGATAGCTAATGTTTGGAACTTTCCCAGACAAAAGCTCATAAGGTGTTTTATTATGAGGATTAGTAATGGATACCCTATTCAGCACATAACAAGCAGTGCAGACTGCTTCAGTCCAAAATATAGTGGGCATCTTAGAGTCAGCTAACATAGACCTAGCTGCTTCTATAAGGGTTCTATTTTTCCTTTCTGCAACCCCATTTTGTTGTGGGGTTCTGGCATTACTATAGTCCCTTTTTATCCCCTTACTCCCACAGAGTTCAATTAGATTTGAATTCTTAAACTCTGTTCCATTATCACACCTTATTGACTTAACCTTTTTACTTAGCTGATTTTCTATTAAGGTAATAAAGTCCCTAATAACTGGATAAGTTTCATCTTTAGTACCCAAAAAGAAAGTCCAAGAAAACCTGCTAAAATCATCTGTAATTACCAGGCAGTAGTACTTCTGGTCAATACTTCTGATAGAAGTAGGACCAAAGAGATCCAAATGAAGAAGCTGCAGAGGCTCAGTGATGGTGCTCACAGCTGTGATTGCCTTGTATGAAGCTTTTTGTTGCTTTCCTTTGTTGCATGCAACACAATTGTGTTCATTGGAGAAGGTCTTGAGAGGGAGTCCTTAGACCAAACCATTCTTAGCCAGCTTGTTAATGGTCTTGAAATTCACATGAGCCATTCTTCTGTGCCATTTATTAGATTCATCCACAGAAGCTTTTGCCACCAAACAAGCAAGTGAACCCTCAGGCTGAACATCACTTAGATTGAAACTGTAAAGGTTGTAAGTCCTTGGAACTTTGAGTTCAACCTGACTTTCATCAGGCAACTTGAAGTCTTTGGACAATACAAAGCAATTAGTCTCAGTGAAGAGAACACTGTTCTTCTTGTCACAAATTTGTGAGACAGAGAACAAATTAAAGTTTTGGAGTTCCTTCACATAAAGCACATCTTCAAAGTCCAGCTTGGTTTTTTTGATAGTTCCCTTCCCAGTAATTTTGCCATCTCCTCCTCCAAATGTCAAAGAACCTCCATTTAAGGGCACAAAGTCATGCAGTCTCTCTAAATTTCCTGTCACTGTCAACAATGCCTACATCTTTACTTCTAAAAAGAAATTCCTGATACAAAGAATACATTTACAACATGAGATACAAGGGAGACTAATGAGTGTGTAAATACTCATGATTTTACACCCATTTTAGACACAAAAATGACCAAAAACACCCAAATATATTGCAGATATCCTTGGTTTTGTGTTTTTATGTGTTTCAGGTACGAAGGATTGAAAACGGAGCGAAAACGGGCATTTTTGGATCGACTCGACAACAATGGTGCATTTGATCAAGAAAAGTCAAAGTCTACCCCAAAAATACCAAAACAACACAAATGGTCCTTGGAATTATTTTCAGTCTTTGACAGCCATGGTCCCTTGGATTTTCAGAATGTACAAGATTGGTCCCTAAACCTTAAACACTAATCCCAAATTCAATCCTTAAACTATAACCCAAACAATAACCCATTACCCTTTAACCCAGCCCACAAATAAAACCCAATCCCATCCGGTTTTATGTGAGTTAACCATGTCTGACCTAGGTCAAAACACACTCACTCTTTCTTTTCCCATTTCCCGCCCAACAAAAAGCTCCCAACACCATCATCACCCCTACCCTGCTATCTCCTCTTACACACTCAACCTCCCCCCTCCTAGACACTCCACCCCACTCCAAGCCAAAGATACTTCACATGTGACCATGCCAGGTTGGCAATCCGCCACTCCATTTGGGCGCCAAAAGGGATTTAATGGCTGAGATTGTTCCAAGTTTAATCCAATGGTGGGATTTAATCCCAAGAAGCACAGAAGGAGTCCCAAGGCTGTTTTGTCTCACAAAACTAGGACACAAGTTTCAAGACCCTTAGCTTAGTGTTTTAGTATAAATAGTTAGTCTTGTAGCCATTTTTTGGCAGGTTTTAATTTTGCATTTAATTTAAGGTACTTTGTATTTTAGTTTCTTTTAATTCCAGCATTGTATTTTACTCTCATTTTCAATTCAAGTTCAGTTTCTTAAAAATTCCTAGTTTACTGTGACAGCTTATTTTACTGCTTATTGCATATGTGCTTGTCTTTAGTTACTTGTATGTTTATTGTTGCCCATGGTTGCTTTATTTCAGTCCTTGTAGTTATAGTTTAAGTTTTCTCTGAATAAGTTGGATAGAGCCATAAAATAGCTTAACTGCTTATAGCTTATCTTGAGCTTATTTATTCTTAAACATAGCTTAACTAAGTTAGTTAGTCACCATTATTTCAGAATCTGATCCCTTTCGGTCTGTTTTAGTAAAAAATTGCAATCTCAGTTTTAAAAGGAGTGTTTGGTTCAGACTTAAATTCTGAGCAAATATTGATTTCAGGTGTGAAATTTAGCTCACATAGTTTGCATTAGGCGAATATAGTATAGTTCGTGTATAAAAAACATAGGGTATTAGATTAAAAGTCAAAATCACTTTTAGTCTTTGATTTCTGCATAACAGTTAGAGCAATAGGTAACACAATCATATATATGGTTGTATAATTGATTAAGTTAGCTCAATCTAGTCTCACATTAGCTTATCATTGCATATTCAGTAAGCTAGGATCAATAGAAGCTCATAAAAGTCAAACTTGTTTTAACCATTAAAAGTCAAATTTAACAAAAACCTGTCCAAACAGTCCTTCATATCAGATCATTTTCAGTACTCAAATGATTTTCAAAATCCAAAAAAGTTGTTTTTATGTGTTATTTGGTTGGTGTTATTGATCTGTTTCAGCTTTTTGAGAGGAATAGAGCTTATCTTAAGTGCTAAATCTGGTCTGCAAGTAAGCCCCTTAAGCTGTTCTGAAATTGCATCAGTTTTCATGTTCTTTGGCAATCTGATCTAGAGCCTTTTTAGATAAGCAATTGTTGATAACTTTTGGGCATTTTTGGTTTGTAAGTAGACTGTGATGCAAGTTTTAAGTTTCTGCTTTTTGTTTCTTCCAAATTGCTTTTATCTAGCTTATAGGATGGCTTAAAGTAGGCTGTTTAACCCATTTTGCATCTGTCCTGTACTTATCTGATCAGCAAGCTTATTAGCTTATTTCATCAGCTTATTTAAGCTTATTGAGTTAAATTGAGCCTTTTTAAGTATGTTGATCCAGTTCTGAGCAATTGATAAATTTTAGTGCTTTTTAGCTTATTTTTGTGCTTATTCCAAACTGCTTATTAGCCCAATTTGCTTATTATGGGTTAGATAGCTTCTGATTTTATTTTTCCTAGATTCCTAGTTTAATTTTAGATTTACCTGCAATTTTTCAGATTTTTCCAAAGTCATTTATTATTTTTAAATCATTTAAATAATTTCTTTTAGTTTTTAATTCATAATAAATAATTTAAAAGTCAGAAAATTAAAATTCTTTTTTCTAAAATTTTATTTTGTCATTTAGGACTTAGGAAAAATAATTTGGTACCCGTAGAGTCTATATTTCATTATTTTGACGTTTTTAGTTTCGTATGTTCCGTTTTTAATTTCGTTATTTGTTTCCCTTGCGTTTTTATTTATCTATGCTTTGTAGATTTAAGTTTCCCTTACCCTATTTGTGTTTCCCGTAGTTTTAAGTTATCCTTATCCTATTTATGCTTCCCGTAGTCATTAGTTATTTAAATTTAATCAAAATCCAAAATCTCTCCATTTTCATATTTCAAACACGATTCACAAACCCGATTTCACAAATTCCATTCATCCTTCATCGGGGATAACGAACCGGGTCACACATACTCCACTTGTGTTTCCTTGAAAAAATAACGTATTGATTTTAATCGATCAAATTTTGGCGCCGCTGCCGGGGAAGGTTGTAGCGATTTTTAAAATCTCGTTTGTCGATTCGTGTTTTATAAACCAATCTTTGTGAAGGTTTATAGTATTTTTGTGAATATTTTCTATAATAATAATAATAATAATAATAATAATAATAATAATAATAATAATAATAATAATAATAATAATAATAATAATAATAATAATAAAACACTTTGTCTAAGGTGTTTTCAAAATAATAATAATAATAATAATAATAATAATAATAATAATAATAATAATAAAACACTTTGTCTAAGGTGTTTTAATAATAATAATAATAATAATATATCCTCACTTTATTGAAAGTGTTGTAAACCATTCTGAATTTCCAACAAAACAAAATCGTGAGTTAATTATTTTCGGATTGTCTTGAAATTACAACCTATACAAGTGCTTTAAGGATGGTTTGACATTAAATTGACAAACCGAAGGAGGCGGGTTTTTAATCAGCTTTCGAGCGGACCTTTGCTTCTCCGCCACTCTGCGAGTAGTTTTGAGAGAAACGAATTTCGATTAACGAATCGATCTCAAAAATATTGTAATCTTTCTTCAAAATAAATAAAAAATCCAAAAATATTTTCATGTTCAAATTTTGTTTTCTTTTTAAAATTTTGTTTCTTTTTGGTGTATGAACACCCGTTCTTCTACACCCGATCTTATTTCACCAGTTTCCAATCCCGAAAGAATTATTCGTCGAGGTCGACGTCTTGATTTTCAAGACGACGAAGAAATGGCAGACAATCGAACAATGGCCGAAATGCTCCAAGCACCACCGAGGGTTACGGAGATGCCATCGTTTTACCACCAATCAATTCTGATCATTTCGAATTGAAGACACCTTTGATTCAACTCGTGTCTACAAATCAATTCCACGGGTTTGACCGTGAAGATTCATATGCACACATCCGTTGGTTCAACAAGTTAACCTCGACCATCAATTACAAGGATGTGCCGCAAACAGCTATCAAATTGATGCTATTTCCGTTTTCACTCGATGGGGCAGCCCGGATTTGGCTGGAAAAAGAACCCCCTCGATCCATCGAAACTTGGGAAGATCTCGTACAAAAATTTGTCAATTTTTTCTTTCCTCCGTCAAAGACGAGTAATATAAAGAATGATATTTCGGGATTTCGTCAAGGTTTCGATGAAAACTTCGGAGAGGCATGGGAACGATTCAAGGATCTTCTAAGAAAATGCCCACATCATGATTTCACGGAATTGCAACAAATAAACACGTTTTATAATGGGTTGAATGGAAACGATCAAGATTCTTTAAACGCAGCCGCCGGTGGCAATATCTTGAATCGTCGACCTAAAGATGTGATTGAAATTTGTGAAAATAAGTCAAAAGTTCCTATTTCTCGAAACAAAGTGAATGTTCCTATCACTCAAGCTTCTTCATCCGGTAACTCATCAGAGATAGCCGTACCGTTAGCCGCTCTAACGGATGTAATTCGTTGCATGATGAAGGAAGTAAAAGAAATTAAGAGTGAAATTCATAAACCGGAACAAATCAAAGCCATAAACAAAGTGTGTGAAACTTGTGGTGGCCCGCATGCGTATTATGATTGTCAAGCAACCGATGCTTTGTAGGGTATTCACAATGCAAGAAACACTTGTTTGAGGCTTGATTATGGATCGAATGAACAAGAAGCTAGAGAGAGAGAGATGGGAACTTCTAGTGAGAGAAAACTATGTGTATTAGATTAGAATGTAATGAGAGTTCCAACCCTTCCCATGTGTGGGAAGGGGTATTTATACTTACAATATATTATGCCCCTAGCGGGCTGTAGAGTGAGCTGACAGAGGGTAAAGACCCGACCCACTCCACAATACTAATAATAATAACTAAGCTACTAATAATATTACTGATAATCCAATGAGCTATGATGTACTAATAATTACTCGGGGTGACCGAGTCTTCAGCTGAATATTCATATTCCTAACAATCTCCCCCTAAGGGAGGTCACCCCAGAAGTAATGTTCTGAATTTCAGCACTTCTTCCTTGGATCTTGACATCATAGCTCGTAATCATTGAATCTTCAATGTCATAGATTGTTGTGCAAACATCAGTGATCAGAAGATGACTTCTCTTTTGTCTTGGATGAGCTTTGAGTAATCTTTGAAAGTATCATCCCACTTGAGTCTCCAAGTCATCTTTCAGTAGTAGGTCTCCATGTGATGAAATATACTTAGAGCCGACATGCTCACACGATATGGTGTCATGATCTTCAGCATCAGAGTTAGCAGAAGCTGTGTTGAAGGTCCTTTAGGTGGATCATGACTTCTTTGATGATGACGTGGTGTGAGCATGTGGTGATGGATTGGCATCTTTTCTGCAACCAGCTACAACAGCAACCAGCTACAGCATTCCACTGCTACAATCGCCAGAAGTTCCTGCATACGACAGTTAGCAATAATTCGACCGGGTACTTATAAGTTTGGACTTCGAGATAGTCAACAGCATATTGTGAAAACTCTCTTTAATCCTTACCAATACCGTTCCTAATCAAAAACCCATAGAGGGCTTTTTAAGATTTTACCGTAGTAAATCAACGATTAGGTGAGTCGCTGGAGATCACTCCACGACTGTAGACCGGTTGAAACCGCCGCGACCACTAAGCGTAATCCACGAGGGATTACCGAAGTGACCTGCTTTCAGGGCTGCTTGATGTTGACCCTGGCAGGAATTTCCATTCAATCATTGAGAATTACATTAGTAAATTCTCTCATAAATGTTCTGGCAGATTGCTAAGATCTGCGAAGGACTCATGAGTTTACAACTGGTGTCCTTAATGTTGAACAACCAGTGTAGAGATAATTCGTGTCCCTATGAGATCTTATTATGCATCTCGTGGCTCTAGAATCGATAGTGCGATTTGATCTAGTGAGCGGAGGCTGGAGAGGATTGCCACCTTTTCAATATCATCTAACTCGGAGTGAGAGAGACGATAGAAATGTATTGAACTCCGTGACAATTGAAACAAGAGTCCTTTGAGGGACTTTGAGTGGCTAGGGAGGGTTGTGCAGCGTATCACTGGGTCCATGATACTTTGTCTTCAATGCCAGCAATCAACTAAGTGATTCTGACAGCATATGTATTGACCCGGTTTCTGCCTAAGTTGTAAGGAGGGCTATTTCTTTTCACCCTTTCTCTTTACAATTCTTTTTCATTCTTCAACCCCTTCAGTGCTTACCGAGACTTCATAACTAACACCTTGTTGGGTTTGTTCCAGTGTCAGCTCCATCTCAGTCGGCACTCTTCCCTCATTCACTTTTCTCCTTTTTAATCATACCTAAGGACTTCTACACTATCTAGTGGATTGTCCCTGGGTAGATCCCTCCGGCTCTGGCGGGATCGTGGGAACTTGAGCCTAACCTAACCATCCTTATAACTCCATACATTAACTAAAATGGTCGGTCTTTGGTATTCATCCACGATAGCCAAACCAAATCTTTGAAAAATCTCTCAAAGTGTTCATGATTCAGAAACACATTTTTGCAAACACTTGAGAGTTTTATATTTTTCAAATGCTCCCCCTCAACATGTGCTCGGTTGATTGTTTTATAAATTTGCACATGTTAGGTAGAGCTCGCACTTTTTGAATTGATCAACTTTCAGTGAACATGACCGATTCGAGACACGCTTACATCACTGGTTAGACCAGCTTGAAATTATTACCCGTCCTGATCAAGTTCACAGAAATTTTCTCGAAATGGTACACTCTACTCAGATACATCTTTTTCGAGACACGCTTACATCACTGGTTAGACCAGCTTGAAATTATTACCCGGCCAAGACGTATCCTTTCGATTGATGACAGTTCAAGTTTCGTCAATTCATTGGTTATTTCTGAGCCTTGCTCACATGAGATGCATGCCAAATCCTTTGCTCCCCCTCAATAAGTGCATTGGTATACAAAAGAGTTTAGCACTTACTGGAGAGCTTACATTCACATCCAAAACATTTTGCTCCCCCTCAATATGTGCATTGATATATAAAATGGTTTAACACATACGGGAGAGCTTGCATATATGTTCAAATCATCACATTTTATCAGATTTCATATTTAAATCACATTCTCTCCCCGATCAAAAATTTCAAACCATTTAAGATTTGTGATCCCAATTGATTTAAATAAGTTGGAAAAATGTGGGAGAAAATGTGTCCGATTTAATGTTTTCTGATAATGGAACATACTATGCTCCCCCTTAAACTAAGAGGGAGATTCACTGCTTATTTAGCACAAAGTGATTATTATGACACAAGTGATATTGACCTTTTTGCGCAGATGATGTAATCACCCACTTTTCTGAGTGAGTCAGTGGTCAACATCGATTATCCATCCACCAACAAATCTTCTCAAGTAATTTCGATCCCCACTTGGCGAGATCCGAGTAAGTACTACTTTGTTGAAATGATGGTGGTGGAGGTGAAGGTGTTGTTGTTGTTGTTGTTGCTGCCGATGTTGTTGTCGTGGTGAATTCCGAGCCAATCAATAGAATTTGAACGTCTGATTAAATGGTTAGAATGGGAACTGGCACATTCATTTTGGCTATGGAATCTGCATAAGAATCTCAACACAGATATACATGCATACAGATACACTATTCCTTAATAGCTACCCTTCAGCAGCTTGCCACATTATAATACCAAGTTCATCTTATAATCATACCCCAGTCAGGAACTACGTCAAACCACTATCTAGCATGAAGAGCAATTAGCAATCATGAACATGGCAATTCACACGGATTTCAATATTCAATTCAGGATCTTAGGAACATGATTCTAACATAATAGCAACCTACCTAAGCGAATCCTGAGAACATATGCACAATATCAACAACAATTAAGCAGCAGAGACAAACAACATTTGAAACTCATTCACTTAGTTCATACAAATGTCAGTGGAGTATTCAAAAACATCAAACACAACTGGTTTTCTAACTTCTTTTAGGTTTTGAGTCTTAAAGCATTTTGGGGATTATACGAGGATTTCAAAGTAACACAAATGAACCTTCTAGATACATAAAGCTAGGAAACTATAAGCAAATTGCATATAATGTCCTAAACTTTCTAGCAACTAACACACTTGGTCATTTGATATATTTAAGCAAGATCCTCTTCAACTAATTCCCCATTAACTACAAAACCATTTCTAACCAGTATGATTTAACCAATAAATCCGTTTGATGATATAAAATTTGAATTCACTCTCCCCCTCAATCAATGACCCGTATTCTAGTTGAGCCTCAACTAAAATCAAGCTTAACCCCACAACTCATCAAACAAGAACTGTCATGAGGTTTTGTAGTCGTTGATTGAGTGGCAAATTTTATGCATAATCCAAGTATAAAAAAATTTCATACAACACATATTCACCAAGTGTCTCACAAATAATTTTCAGAAGAATCATAGAATGAAAACTATTTGTTATACTAAGAAGATTTCTCTTCTTTTACAAGAAATGATGCACTGAAACGTACATCAAATCAGGAAACATGGATATGAAGTAATCCATGCCCAGGTGAACATCACCCAGTTGGAGGAACAGCCGTCTTTTTGGCGACGTGCTTTCCCCAATATGAAGCGCGGGTTGCTATCTAAAGTAATAGCAAGCCATTAAGACATGTTTTAACTGATTAGTATAACTTCTGCTCGAGCTTCATTTAAGGATCCGTGCCATTATTGAATGACATTTCTAGATCCGTAAATGTTATCGATAAACAGAAGACATGCCTAGGAGGGACTATTTTTGGTATTTTCTGATTTTTTGATTTTTTATGGTTTTTATAGGTTTTATATTTTTTGTATTTTTCTTTTTGATTTAAGATATATACAACTATTTACAAGGATATAAGAAGACAATCCTTTACTCCTCCTTTTCTTCCTGAAGACACTTGAGGGTTTCAGGAGTCATGCTTTTCATGCCAAGGCGTGGGAGAATAAACTGAAACCTTTCTCTTGGGAGGGCCTTGGTGAAGATGTCAGCTAACTGAAACTCTGTCCTCACGAAGTATAGTTCCACAATTCCTTTTTCCACTTGTTCCCTGATGAAGTGATGCCTGATGTCGATGTGTTTTGACCTGGAGTGCTGAACATTGTTACAACAAAGAGCAATGGCGCTTTTGTTGTCACAATATAGGGGAATTTTGTTGTATGAGAATCCATAGTCCGAAAGTTGTGATCGCATCCAAAGGATTTGTGCACAACAAGCAGACATGGCAATGTACTCAGCTTCAGTAGATGATATGGAAGTACTCATCTGCTTCTTAGAAGACCAACTAACCAACTTTTCCCCTAAAAACTGAGCTCCTCCTGAAGTACTTCGACGAGTGTCTTGACATCCCGCATGATCAGCATCCGCGTAAGCCGTTAACTCCATCAACATGCTTCTTGGTGTGTCTGGATTGATACCGAGCACACATACACACAGCAAACAGAAGATCTGGTCTGCTAGCCGTGATGTACATCAAAGATCCAATCATGCTTCGATACTTTGTTATATCCACTGGAATCCCTGAAGGATCTTCATCCAGCTTCGTTCTATCAACCATGGGAGTGTCAACAGGTTCACTTGAATAGAATCCAAACTTTTTCAAGATCTCGTTGGCGTATTTGGATTGATTAATGAATATGCCTCCGGGACTTTGAGAAACTTGTAATCCTAAGAAGAATGACATTTGTCCCATCATGGACATTTGGAACTTGGAATTCATCTCCTTTGAAAAACTATCACATTCACTAGGATCTGTTGAAGCAAAGATGATATCATCTACATATATCTGAACTAGTAGTAGATGGTTTCTTGACTTCCTGGTGAATAGTGTAGGATCAACAACACCCTTGGAGAATCCGTTCACTAGGAGGAACTTAGACAATGTATCGTACCATGCCCTTGGCGCCTGTTTTAACCCATAAAGAGCCTTCTTCAAGCGGTAAACATGAGTAGGATGTTCAGTATCCACGAATCCTTCTGGTTGACTCACATAAACTTCTTCCTTCAAGTCGCAATTCAAGAATGCCGTTTTGACATCCATTTGGTAGACTATCATGTTTCGACTAGCGGCATTTGCCAGGAAGATTCTTATAGCTTCAATTCTAGCAACCGGAGCAAACGATTCTTCAAAATCAATGCCCTCTTCTTGTCTGAACCCTTTAGCAACTAGCCGTGCCTTGTTCTTTAACACATCACCATACTCATCAAGCTTCACTTTGAAGATCCACTTTAAAGCAATGATAATTGCAAGCTCTGGAGGAGGCACTAGTTCCCATACTTCAAGTCGATCAAATTCATGGATTTCATCCTGCATAGCCTGGAACCAGCAATCTTTAGTCATTGCTTCTTTGGCATCTTTAGGTTCGACTTTGGACAGTACGGAATTAAAGAAGCACCATAGTGCATCAGTGGCTAGTTGATTACGTGTGGATACTGGACGTGAGGGATTGCCTATGATGTTGTCGATTGGATGATCACTGGTCCATTTCCTGAGATGGTCGTGAGGTTGAGGGTTATGAACAGACGTAGCAGTGTTGTGTCCTTCAAGTGAGGATGTGTCTAATGAATGTTCAGGAGCAAATATGTTTTCAAAAGGAACCTCATCAACAGGAGCAAAAGGATTAACTTCCAATGAATTATTATCTGAAGATTCTTGTGTTACTGGAGAAGTTTGAGCGTTTGATGACGAAGGCGACTGACTGGCAGCTGGAGCATTGTGACTGACTGATACTGAAGCTGTAAGACCTTCTGAACCTTGTGGGGCTTGAACCTCAGCCATAGGAAGTACAGCAGGTTCACTTGGGATGGTTCCATTCGTTGGCTCAAAGTATTCATCAAACATAGGATCAAATAACTTCTTTAACTCCTCGCATGTAGGTGGCACATAAGAATCTGCAGGCGTGGAATTCTGTACAAGTCCTGAACTAATGGGTCCAGGAGACAAAAGGTTAAGATCGGGTCCAGAACTAATTTGTCCTGAAGCAGGTTGCTCACTCAGCTCATCGAACGTAACATGAATGGTTTCCATAATTTTACGGGTTCTCTTATTGTAGATTCGATACCCTTTACTGTCTGGTGCGTATCCAACAAAAATACCTACATCTGCTTTAGCTCTTAACTTTCCCAAGTCTTGACTATCGTTAGTTGGATAGCAAAGTGCACCAAACACACGGAGAAAGGAAAGATCTGGTTTCTTGTTATGAATTAACTCGAAGGGAGTCTTCTCATGAACAGGATGAATTAGGGATCGGTTTTGAGTGTAACATGCTGTTGCAATAGCCTCTGCCCAGAGAAACATCGGTGTCTTTGAAAATATAAGCATAGTTCTTGCAGCCTCTACCAGAGTACGGTTCCTTCGTTCAACCACTCCGTTCTGTTGAGGAGTGCGAGGGATACTTTTCTGATGCGTGATGCCAATATTTTCATAGAAATTACGGAGTTGTTGGTTAACAAACTCAGTACCATTATCAGTGCGGATGATTCTGACAGTTTTATCGAGCCTTACTTGCAGCTGTTTTATCAGTTTAATGATAACCTCTGGAGTTTCGTCCTTGGTTCTCAAAAACTTTACCCATGTGAACCGAGAATAATCATCTACAATCACCAGAACGTACTTCTTTCCATTTATGGTTTGTATTCTCATTGGACCGCACAAGTCCATGTGGAGGGTATGAAGAACTTCCAAGTTGGAGTTGATGGTTTTAGGCTTGTGGGTTTGTTTCTTGCTTTTACCCAGTTGACATGCAGAGCAGAGGTGATCTTTCTCATATTTCAATCTGGGCATCCCTCTGACAAGATCTTTACAGGAAAGATTATTTATGGTACCGAAGTTCAAGTGGTTCAAACGACGATGCCACAACCATGATTTTGTTTTAGAGGCTTTAGAAAGCAAGCATATGGGAGAGGAATTCAACATTTCTTCAATCGATATGGTGTATAGATTGGTGCCCCGACTGCCCTTAAGGAGATCTATACCATCCAATTCTCTAACGAAACATGCATGCTTTCTGAAAGCCACTTCCAGATCTGAATCACAAAATTGACCCACAGAAAATAGATTGTGCCCTAGTCCTTCCACATAATATACCCTTGAGATTACACTGTCACCAAACACATAATCTCCATAACCCATAATAGCACCAAAGTGGTCGTTCCCAAATCTAACTGTCCCGATAAACTTTTTCACGAAGTTCTTGAGCCGCGAGCGATCCCCAGTCATATGTTTTGAGCAGCCTGAGTCCAAATACCACAGGACGATTTGTACGACCTGCATTTGAAACCAGACAACAATGGATAACTGAAAAATGTGGATCCCCAAGTGCAATTGGGGTCCGTTTGGTCAGCACACACAAATTCCGGAACCACAGATTCCACAGATGCTACTGTCTTTACTGAGGAGACAGAACTAGAGGCAGGACAAGACCTAGATGGAAGGCATTGTGACTCTAAAGACAGGATTCTACCAGTTGGTCTCCATTCCCTATTCATCACAATTTTATGCATATTCATTTTAGGTAATGATCTCTGTTTTCCTAAATTGAATTTCCTTCCAGTGGGTCTCCATTCCTTAACATTCACAATTTTATGCTTATTCATTTTAGGTAACGTGCACTGTTTTCCTAAATTGAATTTCCTTCCAGTGGGTCTCCATTGATAGCCTATGCTAGCAAATGTTTTTCCTGTTGCTTTCCAAACCTTTTTGCATGCTTCAGTTATCCTACCATTCTTAACATGGGATGATGCAGAAGACATCAAGAAAGACACAACACATTCATCATGATTAGCAGAAATTAAGCAATTGTCGCATGTTTTACAGATATCATTAGAATTCGAATTAATTACAGTACTTTTGATACTAGAATCAACACGATTCATCCTACTCATTGCAAACTTATTGTTCCTAGGTTGGGCTTCTACATTCTTCAAGTGATCATTCTTAGCTGGCGCAGTCCTATCCTTTCTTGCATTTCCTCTAGACCTTGACCCGCTAGCTTGGGTGTCACTTTTTACTCCTGTAGAAGCATCGAAGGTAACATTAGTTTGTTTTTCTGTCACATGCCTTCCTGATAGTGATGTGTTGGGTTCTGATGTTTTAGGTGGTAGATCAAAGGCTACATGCTTGTTCTCAACATTGGATGATGATGCAACAAATCTATCTCTATGGCAGCTAAACTTAGGAATTGAGCCTATGGCATATTCTAAGTTTTCCTGAATCCTTTTCGTGAGTTTGCAAGCATAGACAACTGCCCTATCAAGTGGCTTATCAGCCCTATCCTCTTCAACTACCTCACGAAGTGTGTCAAGGCCCTCTCTAAGATGATCGAGATATGTTTGATGGGCAAAGCTGTTATTTCTAAGCTTAAACGGAATACGCCCAACATCAACATCATACTTTTTACTATCAGTAGCCTTTGGTGCATCACAATTACAAGTGGTGCATGGCATTTTACCTTTCACCCGAACCTTCAGATTCTCAATTTCATTTGTCAAAGAGGTTATTTGATCATTGTGATTGCTTCTTGTAACTTTAATAGAATCATATAACTCTTTGAAATGTTGTTTAACCTTTGAATTTTCTTCTCGATAACACTCATTTTCATAATATAACTTATTTATGGTGTTTTGATATTGAAAATTCTGAGAATCTGAAGACGAAGGTTTATTGGTGCCATATACTTCACACTTGTTGGATTTCAATTGGGCAATTTGGGCCCTCAGCAGTCGAATCGTGTTCGTGTGAGCTTGAATTGTCTCATCTCGTTTGCTTAATTCAAAATAAGTATCAAATTCAGGAGCATCCAAGGATGTCTTGTCATTTGATATTTTATGTTTTTCATTTAAATGTTGATATTTCAATTGCAAATTAAGATATTCAACTTCCAATTTTGAAAAACGTTTAACCATATTATCATGGTCATCATTTTGAATTTTTTCAAGCAATTTTAAATTCTCCCCCTCAAGCTCAACAACACAATTCTGGGTGACATTTAACGCAATAGCATACTCATTAAATTGACAAGCAGACAATGCAGAATCAGTGACAGTGTAAAATACATCTTGTGCAATACATTTAGCAATCAAGTTGTCGTTAGTAATGAGTATGTTTTTTCTTTCAATCTCTCGACTCTTAAGTTCTATTGCATGTTCATTCACCTCATTTTCCATATCTTTAAACACTACTTCCATTTCTTTTATTTCGGCTTTAAGGGCAGTTTGCAACCCTTCAAAGTGTTCTTTAAGTAGCTTAAAGAATGGCATGACCTCATTTAAGTAACACCTTTTTGCATGTTCAAAACACCTTTCCCCCTCAGTAATGCCGGTTGGTGTGATTCTCTTCTTACATGTTTTATCAAAATCAGCAAATAATTGCCAAAGCACATATAAGCTAATAAAGGTTTTGCATTCAGTGGGAAGAGACAAAGGCACCAGATTCCTAGGTGTATTGGGAGGATACACCGTTATGGACGCAACTTTTCTAATGAGGGGGGTGTTGGCCTTAAGTTTATCTACCTTAAGTTTTTCATTATCTTGTTTCCAAAATATCTGTTCAGGTGTTAACTTCTTTTGAGGAGCAAACACAGTCAAACGATTTTCCTCATAATAATCATGGGGTTTGATTATTATTCGTCTGGCTATGCACTCGGGATCCCTCATTTTCTCATTCATTTTTTCCCTCATTTTATCACTTATATCATCCTCTTCATTAGTGTAGATATGCTCAGGTTGGTCATGAATAGGCATAAGCATCACATTACCATCATATAGGGCTGGTTGAAGTACTTTCATGTCCCTAAGGATGGTTGACTTAGGTTCACCTATCATGATTTTACTATGCTTATCACTCAAATTTCTGTGCTTATGAATCATTTGAGCAGTTTGTATGGTTTGATTTTGTGTGTACAACTTATCTTCAAGCTTATTTTTTAACGTCTTGAGTCTAGAGAAATCATTTAAAAGAGTTGTTTCCTTTTGTTTGAATTCTTGCTTAAGTGTAGTAACACACTTTTGCGCTTCCTGTTTCTGTTTGACAGACTGTTCTAGCTGACTTTTCAAAGAACTCAACTCTAATTTTAATGTTTCTTCTCTCACTCTAGACTCTTTAATAAGTGTACTCATTTGACCTTCTAATTTCTGCTCACGATCATTAAGCTCAAACTTAGCACGCAGTTCATACATAGCCACTTGTTCTTTATAGATGTTTAGTTTAGTGATCAAGTTATCATCAGGGACAGGCAATTTGTTCTCATGGCACTCGCATGCATTATCTATATTATCCGCATTATCTAAGGCACATACATTACTCCTAACACAAACATCATTATTGACAAAAGATTCACCATTTGGTACATCAGGCGAGTTGTTGTAATTCAAATACTGTTCATATGAAATAATATTGCTATTTTCCATGTCAACATTACTTGGGTCAGAAACATCTGCCTGATGTACTTCTTCGGGATTCTTTTGTCCCTCGACAATATTATATGTGTCATAAATTTTTAGTACCTCAGATATCACGGATGCATTAGAAGGACCAGCTTGACGAGGAGATGAGACCAGGGAAGACAAGTTAGCCATGAAGATTGTTTGAGCCGTAGGTTCATCATCTACATCAGAGTCATATGCATCACAGTCATCTGCCTTGAAGATGTTAGGATCATTAAGTGCTAGATCCTGAACAGGTTTCTCATCCACATCTTCATCAAAAGTATTTCCTCCATCTCCTGCCAAGAACAATAACTCTTCTTGATCCAACACAGCACCATTCTCTTGAGCGTGGTTTTGCAACCTTACAACAGGTTTTACCTCTCGAGGGATCTCAAGAGGCTTACAACCCCACCAGGCAGTGTACCTGACCGATGTAGTATAGTGTAGTGGTAAGTACGGGGGATTGATCGTTCTCCACAGGGAATAGTGTTCGTTAGGTGTGAAAGGCTACTCTAATTAGGTCTAAGGGTCGAGGAAGATTCTTTTATGTTTTTATAGTTTTTATAAAAGCAAGTAAAATCTCGGGTTTGAAGGAGTGGGCGGAATTAGTTGCTAGTCAACTAACCCAAATTACTACAAATGCAATAAAATAAAATAACAAAAATGAAAAGTGGTGAGAAACTTATGTGTAGAGAAATGTGTTTACTTAGATTTCCTTACTCCCTAACTATCTTTTACCGGTTAATTAGTGTGTATTAGTTGCGTGGATGATGGGTGTATTCCTTAATACCATTCGTGGGGTGGCGTACTTACTTCCCCAAACTCTACAAGCTCCTACTTCACTCCTATGTCGAGCCGGCTAGGAAGCTCCTAACATGGGATCACTAGAATTCGCTTGTGCCTTAAATACAACCATAAAAACCTTTAGTACGCGTTTGGTTCATGTTTCTTAAGACGTTCAAGCAAGTTACCGAATAGGAAGTTAGCCAGTTTTCTTAAGCCTAACATAGATAAACAATCATCCAATACAACTAATAACACACTAACAACCTATAATCAATAGCTAGGTTTCATTAGATCTAAGCAAACACAAGATAAAATTAGCCTAACATGTTAAACAAAAGACAAGCATAAGATAGAATCAAACAACACATAGACATATTGAATGATTAATTGATAACTTATCTTTCAATGAAACATGGAAGATCTCAAGGCTAAAAGCCCTGAAAAAGTAGCTAAAATCGTCTTAGGGTTTTATCCCAAAATTCCACACACTAAGCTCTCCCTTAATGACAAAAAATTAGAAAACTATATATAGACTTTTGCATCTGACGGCGTCACCTTATGGATTGTGACGCCGTCACCTCGCCGCTTTTAGGGTTCCCGGGTGACCATCTTGACGCCGTCCCTCTTTAATTCTCCAAAATCCGTTCTGGCCTATCAAGGCTTGACGCCCTCACCTCTTGAACGTGACGCCGTCCCCTTATGAATTAAGCCGTGACGCCCTTGATTTAGTTAAAGCGTGACGCCGTCAGAATTCACATGCTAACTCACTGGCCCGTCATGAGTAAATTTCACATCCCACTTTTCTTGCCAAGGCATGACGCCGTCCAGAGTTAAGTCTGACGCCGTCAAGAGTAACTTTTAGCCGATTCTTGAGACTTTGCCGTTTTCTTCACTTTGATGCTCCAAAAACGTCCAAAATGCCTCCTTTTCCAGATTTCTCCTCAAAAGTACCTAAAATGACAAAAGGAACGATTTAGGGCGATATTTGATCAAATAAATACGATTTCGGGCTTAAATGACCCCTTAAAAGCGGTACACTTTTCGCCTCATCAAATACCCTTACACTTGAGATTTGCTTGTCCTCAAGCAAATGCGCTTTTATTCTAATCAAAATACAAGTTAGGGGTCATTTAATGCTAACATAAAAGTAATTACAACAAATAATCGTTCCACTTCAATCATAATAAGCACGGAGATTATAAACTAGCACCTCACAAGTAGTGTTTAGATACTCACATCTCTCAAGTGTCATCAAAATAAATCTCATAAATGAAAACGGAAAATATCTCTCACTACCTGTCATAGCAAATAGATTACCATAGGCTTGGGAAAGGATCGAAAACCTCCTCCACTAGGCGTAAGCACCTAAGATAAACTATCAAAGAGGGCTTTTAAATGGGTTGTAATGTTAGGTGTAGGGAAAAGGAAAACACGGTTTTGTTGGATAAAGGATATTTTACTGGTGGCGAGTTAAAGATCTTGGTCAATTACATGTACTATACAATGTTGCTAAGCCAAGACTAGACTCGATCTTAAGCTAGAAACGAAATAACAAAATAACAAAAACATAAAACAAACATAAAATAAAACGGGATGGTAGTCCGTATGTTTTTTTCTATTTTTCATTTTCTCATTTTTTTGTATTTTTCTTGATTTTTCGATTTTTTTTTTTTTTTTTTTTTTTTTTTTTTTTTTTTTTTTTTTGCATACACTTTTGCCCTACCATCCAAAATAATACATCAAAGGGGCATTGCATTCCCCTTACACTTGAATTTTTACATAACTTTACAATTACTAATCTAATGACTCGAATTAAGATAATTGAAAAACTTGGAGTACTTTTAAAATATTTAGCACATATGGGGGTAATAAATGATGTTCTTCCCCATTACTCCATTACACTAGTACTTTACCCATGAGTCCCAATCGTCCCAAAACAATATGTACAAGGATATGACTCGACTTAGCAACCATGTAATCAATTAGATAATTAACTTGGGTTTAAACAATTGTTGTCACAATAATGCACTAAAAATGAGTGCATACAAGGTAGGCTAAGGCGATTTGGGTGTACATTTTAGTGGGGTGTAACAAATTCTTCCTTTAAGTAAAATGCTTAAAGGTCGAAACGAAAAGATAGGCTCTGAGGGGTGTACTAGGGGTATCGTGTACTAAAAATGAGTACAACGCAAAGGGTGTGGGAGAATTACTTGACCAATGTAGCCAAAGTAATTATAACAAAAACACAGGTGTAAAACAATGGGTTAATCCTAATGCCTCTTATCATGTAGTAAATCTAACTACACGAATGTAGTCTCACTTGTGGCCTCGGAATGGTCCTAACGCAAGTTCTAGAATCTAAGTGCTACCGGTACACACATGATAGCATAAATGCTTTTCCTACCAATTCTAGGGGCGAACCTCACATATTTGGGGAGGAAAATTTTTTAGTGGTACGGTTTTTTTTGTGCTAGTCATGTAACTCCTATCCATGAGACGCTCATTAAAATCAAAGTTTCACTCCTAAATATTGTAAAAAATTTTAAATTTGGCACTAAAATTACCTTAACAAGTATTTCTCTCAGTTTTATTACACATCTACTATTAAACAAACAAAAATCAAGCGCAATGGCATTCTCTAAAATCGTACTTTTACCCTCCCCTTACACTTAAGATGAACATTGTCCCCAATGTTCAAATAACAAGATGTAAAAGCAAAAAGTAAAAGAATGAAATCAAATACTCCCCTGATTCGCTCGGTGGATAATGAAATTACACGGTTAAATCTTCCTCCAAAGAGAATGTTGAAGCTCCATGACTAATGCATCGCCACAAGCTTGATTCAAAACATTTCCTTGTCCAAAATAACCTGTTAAACCTGAGAAAACAAACACGAAAACCTGCATAACATCGGCGGGAAAAATCTATATATAAGGATATAATGCTTGTGGAATGATAATTTTGCAGATTCCTGGAGATTATAAGTTGGAGATTTAATAAAAACTTTTTTAAAAACAAAACTTTTCAAAAATTTCTGAAAATTAAATCTGACGCCGTCAGGTTATAAACCCTGACGCCGTCAGAAATGACCTGACAAAAATTCTCATTTTAAGTTTCCGGAAAATTCCTAGAAAAACCTTTACCTTACTTCCTGGAAATCCTGCAAAACATCATTATGACTCGATACAAGCATTTGACTCAAACAAATACGGATATGTATGTTAATTTATTATTATTACGATTCATGTTCATATGTGTTCTAATAAACCAATTTAGATTTCCCTTACACTTATCTTTTGCAAAATACCTTTATATGTAGTTAAGACGAAGTTAAAAACAAAATAAAGCATTTTCACAAATTACTTTTGAACATGAATCAATAATAATAAAAATTAAACATACATACGGAAGCAAATAAAATCAAACAAACAAATAAATAAACACACAAAGCAAATAAAACAAATAACGCTTGGGTTGCCTCCCAAGAAGCGCTTGTTTTTGTTCGAGTCATGAGCCTGACTCTACCCTTATTTAATGGATAAAGGAGAGGTTTTCCCTACACTTAGGATTAAGTGCGGGTGATAGTAGCGATACACACCAGCTCGGTAGGAGTATGCCACGTGAGGAAAGAGTGGTGGATGAATTATATGCTCAAAGGGGTGTGCTCCTTTCATCATAACCTTACCTAGTTCACTTTGGTCAATGGGTGAGTTAAAGTGTTCTCCTAAAAAGGGATCATTTTCTAACAACTTCGAGAGACTCCTAGTTGGGAATCCATCTTGACCCAATAGACCCGGTTTAAACCCATAATGTTTCTTATGATCAATCATGAATGGGTGAGGTAGACATGTAAGGTCATTTTTCACTCCTATATTGTCTTCCTCACTACAAGGCTTAATGTCTACTACCTTAATCTTAACATTACCCGGACTACATGGTTTGATGGGTGGATCGGGACCTAATTCAATTCCTAAGTTCACATCTAAGGATGGAAGATTAGGTAACGATTTTGGTTTAGGCTCCGGTTCATCAAAACTAGGAACTTCCATAGAACTAAAAGAAAGGTTATGACTACAAGTATTCAAACCTATTTCTTCTAGTTTTGTTTCGTTCAAAGGTTCTACCTCTATTGGGGTTCCTATAGTCTCTTCTACTTCTTTCGGGTAAGTCACGGGCGGTGTATGTGCCTCAAATGATGGTAGGACTTGTGGGGTACTTGGTGGTCTTAGATTTTCTACTCTATCGTCCATCTTATCAAGATCACCTATATCCTCATCATGTGTTTTAGTAGGATCTAACCCTAACATTTTCCCAAGTATCTCAAGTGCTTCTCTAGGCATCTCAACTTCTATGTCCGAATCATAAGGATCATCCTCAATATTCTGACTGCTATATTCAAACTGCCTAAAAGATTCATCATGTGTTTCTTGAGATTCGACGTCATCAATCACAAAACCTAGGTCTTTTTGATCAATGTGATCATGTTCGGCTAAATCCTCCGTCACATCAAGGTCACCTATGTGTTTGTTTTGTACTATGGCATTACATGACAACCACTTAGGTATCTCAACACTAATGTATTCATCCCCAAACCAACTTGTTTCATGATCCAGGAAATTTATATTCAATTGACTTGTACTAACGTTTGTTGGGTTGTCTACCCTATAATAATATTGGGCACAATCTTCTATGGCATCCCATGCTTCTTCAGCACTTAATTCCCTAAAGTCCCCATTGGCAAAATCCTCAATGCGCATTTGGTCATATTGGCCAACACGATAGTAAAAGGTTCGGGTTAGGGATGCTAAAGCGAAACTATGATGAGGGAATTTTCGGAGTAAATTTCTAAAACGAGTCCATGCATCATATATGGGTTCATCTCGATATTGTTTGAAATTCGAGATGTCAATAGGGTAGAATGGCCTTTGTGGTTGGTGGTATGGTGGATTCGCGTACTCCATAATGGTGAACGGAAGAGTCAATGGAAATTACGAACAAACACACAAAGAAAAAGATAGACTAAAGAAAACCTAGAAAAATAAAATAAAAATCTCACTAGAAAGGAATCTAGTGAGTAGACCTATAAAATAAAAATTCAACCTAAACAATAACTATTCCCCGGCAGCGGCGCCAAAAACTTGATGCGTGGTTTTGCAACCTTACAACAGGTTTTACCTCTCGAGGGATCTCAAGAGGCTTACAACCCCACCAGGCAGTGTACCTGACCGATGTAGTATAGTGTAGTGGTAAGTACGGGGGATTGATCGTTCTCCACAGGGAATAGTGTTCGTTAGGTGTGAAAGGCTACTCTAATTAGGTCTAAGGGTCGAGGAAGATTCTTTTTATGTTTTTATAGTTTTTATAAAAGCAAGTAAAATCTCGGGTTTGAAGGAGTGGGCGGAATTAGTTGCTAGTCAACTAACCCAAATTACTACAAATGCAATAAAATAAAATAACAAAAATGAAAAGTGGTGAGAAACTTATGTGTAGAGAAATGTGTTTACTTAGATTTCCTTACTCCCTAACTATCTTTTACCGGTTAATTAGTGTGTATTAGTTGCGTGGATGACGGGTGTATTCCTTAATACCATTCGTGGGGTGGCGTACTTACTTCCCCAAACTCTACAAGCTCCTACTTCACTCCTATGTCGAGCCGGCTAGGAAGCTCCTAACATGGGATCACTAGAATTCGCTTGTGCCTTAAATACAACCATAAAAACCTTTAGTACGCGTTTGGTTCATGTTTCTTAAGACGTTCAAGCAAGTTACCGAATAGGAAGTTAGCCAGTTTTCTTAAGCCTAACATAGATAAACAATCATCCAATACAACTAATAACACACTAACAACCTATAATCAATAGCTAGGTTTCATTAGATCTAAGCAAACACAAGATAAAATTAGCCTAACATGTTAAACAAAAGACAAGCATAAGATAGAATCAAACAACACATAGACATATTGAATGATTAATTGATAACTTATCTTTCAATGAAACATGGAAGATCTCAAGGCTAAAAGCCCTGAAAAAGTAGCTAAAATCGTCTTAGGGTTTTATCCCAAAATTCCACACACTAAGCTCTCCCTTAATGACAAAAAATTAGAAAACTATATATAGACTTTTGCATCTGACGGCGTCACCTTATGGATTGTGACGCCGTCACCTCGCCGCTTTTAGAGTTCCCGGGTGACCATCTTGACGCCGTCCCTCTTTAATTCTCCAAAATCCGTTCTGGCCTATCAAGGCTTGACGCCCTCACCTCTTGAACGTGACGCCGTCCCCTTATGAATTAAGCCGTGACGCCCTTGATTTAGTTAAAGCGTGACGCCGTCAGAATTCACATGCTAACTCACTGGCCCGTCATGAGTAAATTTCACATCCCACTTTTCTTGCCAAGGCATGACGCCGTCCAGAGTTAAGTCTGACGCCGTCAAGAGTAACTTTTAGCCGATTCTTGAGACTTTGCCGTTTTCTTCACTTTGATGCTCCAAAAACGTCCAAAATGCCTCCTTTTCCAGATTTCTCCTCAAAAGTACCTAAAATGACAAAAGGAACGATTTAGGGCGATATTTGATCAAATAAATACGATTTCGGGCTTAAATGACCCCTTAAAAGCGGTACACTTTTCGCCTCATCAACAATAACTCTTCCTCATCCAACACAGCACCATTCTCTTGAGCTTGCATTAACAGCATCTTGTCTTTGAAGTAATCTGAGTTCTGAGGACGTTTAGGTTGATTGCAGTTTCTAGCAATGTGTCCAAGCCCCCCACAATTATAACACTTGATCTGTTTCCCTTGCCCCTGATTGGCATTCCCTGCTCTATTCTGCACATAACCTTGACCCATGTTTCTACCAGCTCTCCCTTGCACATTCTGAACCACAATTTTCCCATCCTCCACCATTGCTAGATTGCGTGGATTGGATGAATTCCTTAACTGATTGTTGGTCTGAGAGAGTGATGCTTGAAACTGTTGAACCAGTAATGATACTTGATTGGTGAGGTTGTCAATCATTTTGTCGGTCTGAGAGTAGCCTGAGTCAAGTTGAGAACTCATAGCAGGTACTTGTGAGTGAAGTTGATGATAGCTTGGGTTGGAAGATGATTGGATTGTCGGTTGAACATTTGTCATGAACGCCAGTGGATCATTTGTAGTTGAAGGATTAAACTTTTCTCTCAGCACCCGATCGTAGACCGCATGCTTCTCATGTTGTTGCAGGTAAGCATACAACTGTTCATAGTTGGTATCCCTTAGACCTTTGTTGAGTTTGACAGCAGTAACAAATCTGTCCCATTCAGGAGTCATGTTGTTCACAAACTTTGAGTTAAGTTGGATATTGGGCATAGTCATTCTGATCATTCTCATATCATTCACCAACTTATGAAATCTCACATAGTAGTCTGTGATATTCTCTCCTGGGTTCATTTTGAAATGCTCGAACTCATCATACAGCTGTGACTCACGATCTTCCTTTGTGAGTTCTGACCCTGCCAACAACATTTTAACGTTGTCCCACACAGCCTTGGCTTCAGTGTTGAAATTGATGAGCTTGTATACATCCTTTGGAAGACCTTGAATGACTATGTTTGACGCTCTAATATCAGCATTGATGAACTCAAATAAGTACATTTTATTACTATCATTTATCCTATTAATTTGACTTGTTTTACTATATTATGTATGAGGATTGATACTTAATCGTTTACTTTTGTAATTCTCAGGTAAAAACAAGCATTTGGTGAAACTTGGCGATTTTGGACTGATTATGGAGCAAAACATGCATAAAGTGAAGAGTCTACTGAAATGGACAAGATCAAGTTAAATCTGCTCCAGATGCGCCGCATCTCACTCATGACATGCGCCGCATCGCTATCAAGATTCCACCAGATACGATCCAAGATACAAGAGGACATGCGCCGCATCTAATCATGGAGTTACGCCGCATCTTCTGGCGGTGTACGAATATTCCTGAATATTATAATCTTGGACCCCACGCGAAGTTAAGTCAATGCGCCGCATCTACTTACTAGATGCGCCGCATCTCACCTCAGACAGAAACTATAAATACCCCAAGACCAGACGAATTCCAGAGCTTTTTTGAGGGTACCATATAATACCGAAGACCAAACAAGGAGAACCCTAGGACGAATTCAGTCAAGGAGGCAGCACAAGACACACCAAACGAAGATACAAGAGCTGTAAGAAGGTGCTGCATGTGTTTAATTCATTAAGTAGTTTTGTTTTATTGTGTTAGCAAACTTTAATTCATCAGGATTGATGGGCTTGTGTTATGTTATCATTCACTTCAACTCCCCTTAAAATTGCTTTCCCATCAATTAAAGTTTATATGTTGATGTCTTTGGTTACTACTTATTAGTGCATTGATCACCTCTGTGTTTATTAGTGGCTTGTGTAATGTGGCAACGGAAAGGTTGCACTCCCACGGTTATTACTAAATTGATCACTTAGGAATAACTTTTAGACATAAGTCATCATTAAGGGTTTACTCGCCGATAAGCTTAGGACCAACGAGAAAGGATTAACTACATACACTTCATATAAAGCTATCAATAAAACAAGTGACAAACTACTTAATCATAAGGACAGCCCTCTTATTGTCTCGAGTATTTATCTGTGTACGTGTGTGCTACTTGCTGATTCGTGCCTATTAGTTTAGTTTATTATTTAATTGCAAACAAAACCATGCCAGTCTCTCAGGCTGAAACCCCCTTGCGTTAGGATATTAAAATACTGATTAGAATAACGAGATAATACGTTCCACTCTTAGTGATCGACACTCTACTTACCATTATATTCATACTGACCGGGTACACTTCTCGTTAAGTGTGTGTGTTATTGATAAGTCGGCTAAATATAAATTTAAAACTTGAGTAGGCATTAAAACTGCTAAACCGCAACGACACATCACGCGCATCAAGTTTTTGGCGCCGTTGCCGGGGAGTGAATTGTTATTATCTGTTAATTTGATTAGTATTTTAATTAGGATTTTCTTTTTATTAGATTAATTGCATCATTGTACTATTTTGCATATTTGTTGTATTGTGTGGTAATTGTTTTCTTTTATTTTTGTGTGTTTATTTTTGTTTGTGTGTTTAATTTTTTTGTTTTTTATTTTTCGTATTTTCTGTTCTGCTATCGTTGTACTGTGCTAAATCAAACGATACGGCGCATCTGATCTCTCAGATACGGCGTATTGCGTTTAATTTTTAAAAATACAACGCGTTTAACTAATTCGATACGACGCATCTTTTCCCCAAGATACGGCGTATCTGTTTTTAATAAGAAATTTTTTCTAAGCGATAAAGTAATACGAGGCATCTGCTTTAGCAGATACGGCGTATCTGTTTTTGTTAAAAAAAAATTTCTAAACGTTAACGTAATACGACGCATCTGCTTTTGCAGATACGGCGTATCTATTATTTTAATTAAAAACAGTTTGCGAATTATTAAACAGATACGGCGTATCGATCTCTATCGATACGGCGCATTTTCTGAATCAAAAATCTTGTATTTTTAAACGTAACGAAAATACGGCGCATTAACTTTCGTTAATACGACATATTTAATTTTAAATAAATATCGATTTTTGATTAATTAATTCGATACGGCGCATTCATAAATTCTAAGCGGCGTATCTATTTTCTGAATAAAGTCTGATTAAATTTTAACGTATTAAGATACGGCGTATCCCATTTATAGGATACGGCGCATCAACAGCAGATATCAGAAACTTTTATTTTACTTTGATCGTTTCACCCTTCTTTTGCACGAGAAAGTTTTATTTCAGGAAGATGGACGATCCGGATATTACAATGGAAGAATATGTCAAGTTTAATGAGGGAAGAGCCTTGAGCAATAATCAGGTGTATGATTGGAAAAGAGCAACATATGGTGCACAAGTCATTGAGACGAAAGAAATCACTATGGAAGAATACTTGATTTTAGGACAAGAAAAGTCAAGGAAAGAAAGAAACAAATTGCCATTTCAACACACTTGGTGTATGTCAAGTGATGATGAAGAAGATTCATATACCGTGAAACCAATTCCGGCAATTGTTATTGATAGTACTTTTTCTCTGGAAATTGTACAAGATGATGTGTATACGGAACCTTACGTTGAAGAATATTCTGCAATCGTATTACCACCATTAGACAATCCATCGGATGAAGATGAAAAGTATTCTAATTTTGACTTCGAACCATTTGACGCCATAGTTTATGATGACATACCTCAACCAGATTTCGACCCAACGAGGGATTTTGAAGAAATCTGGGATTACTTATTTAAAAATGAAATACGGGACGATGCTGAAATTGCAAGACCACTAGTTGAAGATGGAGATTCACACGACGAATTGGAGTCACTTACAACACAAAGTGGTACAAATTTATTTAATATTATTAATCCCGTTACTTATAATCTTGCTAGTTTTCCTGAACAGGTTGCAAAACAAAAAGATGACGAGGTGAAATTTATTACACTACCTATTGAAGCACCTGTGATCAACCCGTATTTGGTGGAGCTCGAAGAAGAATTTGGTGATGAGCTCTTAAACATTGCTATGATTGATGAAGATGATGGTCTCGACCCTATGAAGGTTATTGAGGAACTCGAACTTTTACTTGCTAAAGACCCTTTCTCATCTCCTGCGGAAGTCAAGGGACGCCTTACTACCAAAGAGACTAACCAAGAAGAAAGGAGACTCATTTTTCCTCAACATACTACTCTTTCAGATGAAGTGGTCGAGTCATCCAATTTATCAACCAAACCGGGTAAGGATAGGAAAGATGTACATATATTGCCAAGGTATGATCTTTATGTATTTCTTCCATCTTTAATAGCAAATTTACACTCTTTTCGTGTTTATTGCTACTATCACCCGCACTTGATCCCAAGTGGGGGGAACAACACCCTATTACACAGTAAATAAGGGTGGAGTCAGGCTCGTGACTCGAACAAAAACAAGCGCTTCGTGGGAGGCAACCCATGCTTATCTTTTATTTTATTTTGAGTCAGTCAGGCCCGCCGAGGATACGGCGCATCTCAATTCTGAGATGCGACGCATCTCCTGCAATGGTCATATCTTATTTTATTTTTCTGCATTTTTATTTTCGACTTTAAAACTATTTATCAGTTTATTTTAATGCGGCGCATCCCTGGTTAAGGATGCGGCGCATCTTTATTCTGATCCGTATTTATTCCAGGCTCGATACGGCGTATCTTCTTCAATAAGATACGGCGCATCGACTGACCTGATGATTTTCAGTTTTAATTTTTAAGTTTTATTTTTATCTAACTACTAATGTATTATGCAAGCTTGAACCTTTCTTATCTTAGGTGTGTTTTAAAGTGTTGGTGGTATTATAGTTTCCCGGATTTCCTGTGGATACATCAAGTATGAAGCTTTAACGTTCTAATCCACAAGAAGTTGATTTTTGCTCTAATACAAATGGAGGATCATACCGAGCAAATCTCAGGGGAGTTTTTCTGTTCTAATTCTTTTATTTTCCAGTTTTTAACCTTTTATACAAACAACGAGGACGTTGTTTAACTTAAGTGGGGGGATTGGAGAATTAGAACACTTAACAATTACTTGTCCTAAACTTTTTCAACAATTATGCTTAAAATGTGCTTAATATATCAAACTTAATAATTTTTAGCATGTTTTTGTTTTAGACCTAAGTTGCATAGCTGCACACATGACGTTATTTTCAAAAATTGTGATTTTCTAAAAATTCACAAATCTATGAGTGTGCCGGTGACTTGTAAACTTTAGAACTTGGCTTGTATACTATTCGAGACCACCATAATGAGTATTATTTATATAATTGGAATGACTTGTCTAAATTGGTAAAATTCTAGGATTACACCCAAATAGCCTTTATATGTTATGTGTTATTAGCTAACTACACTGGTTAGTTAACCCCCGTATAAACCCTTTTGTTACTCTCATTTTTAGAGTAAGATACCCCTAGAAAAACACTCAGAGCCATTCCTTTCGTTTCTTACACCTATGTTTAAAATGTTTCGTTACACCCTTACACCTTAGCCTACCCTGTAGATTAGAATCCGTGGTTGGTTAATTGCTATAGGCAAAGTGTGTTTCCTTACATTACCTGTGTTCGCGTGCGTAATTCATTATCTTTGGTTAGGTCGGGAAATTGCACAATGCAATTGGAGTGAAAGTAAATATTGTATATTTTTGAGTTTATATTTCGTGTGTTTACTACTTTCACTATTACCGTTATTTCTGAAGTATGAAAAGTATGGAAAAATTATCTAGAATTATCATTATAGTGATGTGGTAAAATTTTACACATCTATGCCTATGTTTGAAAAAAAAAAAAAAAAAAAAGAAAAAAAAAGAAAAAAAATAAGAAAAGAAAAAGAAAGAAAGAAAAGTTGGAAGTTTGTTTTAACCAACTTATGTAAAGTTATGTAAGTGGTCGATATCACCGCTATTTGTTGTACTATATCTATGGATTGAATGGGAATTGGCAGTTATGGGAACGCCAATTAAAGTTTATTCTTTGATTAAGATCTTGTTGAGTATAATTCGTGTCTACCTAAAGCGTGTGTTTCAAGTGTTAAAGCGTGAGTTATTCAATGATATGAGTCTTATTCATGGGATGGTTGGGATAGTGATTAACCACACTTAGGATTTTAATTTATTTGTTTTGTTTATTTTTTATTTTACACCAATTTATATCCCAAATGTTATCCATACCCTATATTATTCTTTATCCAACCAAACCTTTGATTTATTGAGATTAGGGATTTGAGCAATCTTAAGTATCGTAGTCGTGGATTCGGCTATGTATTTATGATTTTGTCGCCCTTTTTGATATATTATTATTGGTGAAGTTTGGACCTATCTTTAGCCTATTCGAGTTAAGGATTTGAGCAATTGCAAGTATCGTGTTCGTGGATTCGATCATGTATTTGTGATTTTGTCGCCTTTTCTGGAATTTGAGATCGATAGTGAAAGAGAATAATTAACCCTTAAGCCTAAAAACCCTTTTTACCGCTTTAGACTTGTTATTCCTTAGCTTTAGTGGAGGAGATGTGTATACTTGCCAAGCTTATGATAGAATATTCGTCACGACTGGACAGTTAAACGATTAGATTTGCTTTTATCAACTTATTTTATTTTACTTCTAATTCGTTAAGTGTTTAGTTGTGTGATTATGAAATAAACGAATACATGCTTAAATATAAAAATAAATCCTAACATCTTTTAGGATACATTTTCATAAGAGAAATTCTAAGGTTTACTTGGGGACAAGTAAAGTTCAAGTGGGGGGATATTTGATGAACTCAAATAAGTACATTTTATTACTATCATTTATCCTATTAATTTGACTTGTTTTACTATATTATGTATGAGGATTGATACTTAATCGTTTACTTTTGTAATTCTCAGGTAAAAACAAGCATTTGGGGAAACTTGGCGATTTTGGACTGATTATGGAGCAAAACATGCATAAAGTGAAGAGTCTACTGAAATGGACAAGATCAAGTTAAATCTGCTCCAGATGCGCCGCATCTCACTCATGACATGCGCCGCATCGCTATCAAGATTCCACCAGATACGATCCAAGATACAAGAGGACATGCGCCGCATCTAATCATTGAGTTACGCCGCATCTTCTGGCGGTGTACGAATATTCCTGAATATTATAATCTTGGACCCCACGCGAAGTTAAGTCAATGCGCCGCATCTACTTACTAGATGCGCCGCATCTCACCTCAGACAGAAACTATAAATACCCCAAGACCAGACGAATTCCAGAGCTTTTTTGAGGGTACCATATAATACCGAAGACCAAACAAGGAGAACCCTAGGACGAATTCAGTCAAGGAGGCAGCACAAGACACACCAAACGAAGATACAAGAGCTGTAAGAAGGTGCTGCATGTGTTTAATTCATTAAGTAGTTTTGTTTTATTGTGTTAGCAAACTTTAATTCATCAGGATTGATGGGCTTGTGTTATGTTATCATTCACTTCAACTCCCCTTAAAATTGCTTTCCCATCAATTAAAGTTTATATGTTGATGTCTTTGGTTACTACTTATTAGTGCATTGATCACCTCTGTGTTTATTAGTGGCTTGTGTAATGTGGCAACGGAAAGGTTGCACTCCCACGGTTATTACTAAATTGATCACTTAGAATAACTTTTAGACATAAGTCATCATTAAGGGTTTACTCGCCGATAAGCTTAGGACCAACGAGAAAGGATTAACTACATACACTTCATATAAAGCTATCAATAAAACAAGTGACAAACTACTTAATCATAAGGACAGCCCTCTTATTGTCTCGAGTATTTATCTGTGTACGTGTGTGCTACTTGCTGATTCGTGCCTATTAGTTTAGTTTATTATTTAATTGCAAACAAAACCGTGCCAGTCTCTCAGGCTGAAACCCCCTTGCGTTAGGATATTAAAATACTGATTAGAATAACGAGATAATACGTTCCACTCTTAGTGATCGACACTCTACTTACCATTATATTCATACTGACCAGGTACACTGCTCGTTAAGTGTGTGTGTTATTGATAAGTCGGCTAAATATAAATTTAAAACTTGAGTAGGCATTAAAACTGCTAAACCGCAACGACACATCACGCGCATCAAGCATCATACCTCTTCTTTTCTTCTTCATTAAGATCATTGTAATTTCTAGGTCTGTCGATGCCCCAAGTTACAGTCCCATCTTCACCAGTTGTAACAACGTCTCTGGTGGTACCCATCTGATACGGTCCTTCGTCAATTGACTTAAGAATGTTAACACCATTATCTTTTCCCAAGCAGTAAAGTCTTATTCGTTGTGCCTAAGACTCATAATCCGTCCTATCTAGCATAGGTGGACGAGTGTCAGATCCTGCTGCTTGAATATCTTCTGATGATGTGCTTGATGTGGTAGCCATAGTAACTACGGGATTTTACAGATCTTGTGATTTAACCGAGAAATTGAATCTTTCGCGGGAATTTCTAAAATCACCAAGACACAAACCGCATACACGCTGCTGGAACAAACCGAGTAGATACAAACCGAGTTCACGCTGCAGAGACAAATCGAGTAGACACAAACCGAGTATACTCCTCAGAGACAAACCGCGTCTACACAAACCGAGTACACGCTGGAGGGACAAATCGAGTAGACACAAACCGAGTAAATTCCTCAGAGACAAACCGAGTCTACACAAACCGAGTACACGCTGGAGGGACAAATCGAGTAGGCACAAACCGAGTAAGTTCCTCAGAGACAAACCGAGTCTACACAAACCGAGTACACGCTGGAGGGACAAATCGAGTAGGCACAAACCGAGTACACGCAGCAGGGACAAACCGAGTAGACACAAACTCCCAAGCACGTCGCTTTCACTGCCTTTTGTCTTTTTGCCTAAACAAGTAATAAGACAAACCGTATCTACGAATTGACACAAACCGAGTCCAAGAACATGTCCCAAGGACACAAACCGCTGCGAAGAACACAACAATAAACACCCACGAATTACCCCAAAATCACCACACCGTTCTTAGATCTGTGAATCCAAACACCAAATACCACTCTAATACTATTCTTAAGCTAGAAAGTACAAGGTATAACAACTTCTAATCACTAAACAAAGCACAAAATGAAATATTAGTAACTTTTCAAATCGAACCAAAAAACCTCAAAAACTACACAAATCCGTGAATACCAACTCTCATGGACCTAACCATGGCTCTTGATACCAATTGTAGGGTATTCACAATGCAAGAAACACTTGTTTGAGGCTTGATTATGGATCGAATGAACAAGAAGCTAGAGAGAGAGAGATGGGAACTTCTAGTGAGAGAAAACTATGTGTATTAGATTAGAATGTAATGAGAGTTCCAACCCTTCCCATGTGTGGGAAGGGGTATTTATACTTACAATATATTATGCCCCTAGCGGGCTGTAGAGTGAGCTGACAGAGGGTAAAGACCCGACCCACTCCACAATACTAATAATAATAACTAAGCTACTAATAATATTACTGATAATCCAATGAGCTATGATGTACTAATAATTACTCGGGGTGACCGAGTCTTCAGCTGAATATTCATATTCCTAACATGCTTCTTTTTACCAAGCTCCCGTAGCAGCCGTAAATTACAATCAATACCGACCGCAAGCGAAAACTCATTACCGAGCACCGAATGCTATGGTACCACCTGGTTTTCCACCCGTGCAAAATCAAAATAATCAAAACCGCTTTGTTCAAAATCAAGGTCAAAACTTTAACAATTCTCAAAATTTCAATCAAAATCGCAACAATTTCAACCAACCTTGCCAACCTCCGACTCAACAAGTTTATCAACAACCTCCTCAAGCTCCTTTGACAAATGACTTCATGAAAATTACTGAGTCAAGCATACGTTCGATGCAAACTCAAATTAATAACATGAAAGTCGAGTTGAGGAAGGAAATTGATACTACTATGTCTCGTCAAACAAATGAGTTGAAGAATATGATGAGCAGTTTCATGAACATGAATATGAACATGAACCAAGCTTCTTCATCTTCCGGAGGACTTCCTAGCAATACAATTCCAAATCCTAATGCTGAGTTGAAAGCCGTCACCACTCGAAGTGGTAAGACGCATAATGGACCCTCGATTCCTATGCCCCCTCCACCGAGGGAAGTGAATCGAGATAACGAGGTGACAACGGACAAGGTGCATTTTTCAAGCCCACGAAGTACCGCACACGTCCAACCTCCAGATGTCCAAACTCAAGTTCCGGAGCCCGATGTTCCGAAGACCAATCCTAAGCCTTCAATTCCATATCCTTCAAGGCTTAATGAACAAAAGCTCCATGATAAAACAAATCAACAAATGGAGAAATTCTTTAAAATCTTCAATGAGTTGCACTTTGACATAAGCTTCGCAGATGCTCTCGTTCTTATGCCCAAGTTTGCATCTACACTCAAAAGTTTGCTAAGCAACAAAGATAAGTTGGCTGAGATGGCAAAGACCCCGCTTAATGAAAAATGCTCGGCGGTTCTCCTCAAAAAGCTTCCCGAAAAGCTCGGAGACCCCGGCAAGTTTTTAATCCCATGTGATTTCTTGGGGATGGTTCGGTGCTCTGCCTTGGCCGATCTTGGCGCAAGCATTAACCTTATGCCACTCTCGGTATGGAAGAAATTATCTCTTCCGAAGCTTACATCTACTTGCATGACACTCGAGCTAGCGGACCGTACTGTAACTCATCCGCTTGGAATAGCCGAGGATGTTGTTGTGAAAGTAGGAAAGTTCCACTTTCCTACTGATTTTGTTGTGGTAGACTTTGATGTCGATCCTCGAGTTCCACTCATTCTGGGTAGAGCTTTCTTAAGAACGAGTCGTGCTCTCATTGATGTATATGCTGAAGAATTAACCATACGGGTTGATAATGAAGAAGTCACGTTTAACATTAATCAGAACTCTAAACCTCTAACCACCAAATGCAACGTTGCTACGGTGAATCAAAAATCTGATCTCGTAATTGCTTCCAAAAGAAGTGATTCGATACTTTCAAGATTCGAGGTTAAGAGTTCTTCAGAAAAACGTGCTGAGCTCAAATCATTGAAAATTACCCCTGGCACAAGCAAATGGTTTGAGAAATGTGCTGGGGAAGTAAAAAGTGTTTTTGATTACGATGAACAAGAACCGGAGACCACAACGGAAGTGGTGGAAATTGCTAGCTCTAAGAGCACACCACTTGTCCCATCTCCGGAATCGGTTTGTCGTATCGAGATTGTTGATTCTATGGATGGAACTAAAAATTCCACTCCTATTTCTGCACCAATCATTTCTGACTCTTCCATTACTTCTCCTCCGATTGAGGGAAGTGATATCTATATGGAAGAGCTCGAGATGTTCTTATTTGATGCTCCAATTTCGCCGGAAATTGTTGAGCCCGATGGTGATCCGGGGGGAGATGCTCCGTTACTAGAAAAAATGATGTTTGATGAACCATTATTTTCCTTCCCCCCGAAGGAAGTTGTTTTTGAAGATAAGCCGTCAGATCCTCCGGAGCTCGAGCTCGAGGACTTTGTTCCCGAATATGAAAATTTTATCTTTGATACGGCTGAAGAGAGTAGTGGCAATCCCACTTCTCATCCTGATATTTCTCTCCCGGCTTATGAAGCCTTTTCTTTCGATGTTGATCTTTTGGAAGAGACGAGTAGTGGCAGCACCACTTCTCATGCTTTTATCTCTCTTCCGGAGTACGACTCATTTCTCTTTGATAAAAATGATCCGGTTATCTTCGAAGAGTTCTCCGGTGAACTCTCTCAGCCGGAATTTGATCATTTTTATTTCAATCTTGAGAATGATTCTAGTGTGGGGGGAGGTGTTATTGATCATAAGGATTTACCTCTTGAAAATTTCATCCCGACCCTCCCTCCCGTTGAAGACAACATTGCCTTTGATGATGAAGAGTTTTTTCTGATAGTCATAAAAATCTTGCTTCTCTTCATCACATATGGTGTGATTTCTCTTTCCCTTTTCTCCTTCGGGAATGAGGACACCATCTTTGACCCCGGTATCGTCCATAATAGTTTCTACTATTAAAATAGCGTGGGTATCTCGTCGGTGTGGAACTTTCATTAAATTCAATGTTTATCCAAAACCATTTGAATGAAAGTCCGATGGAGATTGTTTCTTCCACTTGCTTCCCCATGGACAAATGAATTCGGGGTCGAGTCAAGCTAGTGACTCGGTTAACAAAAACATTAGCATTGCATGGGTAAACGCCCATGTTTCTGACTTCTCTCTATTTTCTAACACTAAGTGTGGGGGAATTCCCACTGTGCTTGTCTTTTGTGTGTTGTTTGCTCTTGTTTGCAGATTTCCCAAAGATCGTGATGATTGATGCGCCTGTTTTCAATCCAGCCGCCCAATATCCGATCTTGTTGCTAACGTTTATCTAGGGATATCTTTTCAACCTTTTTTTGTGAAAAATGGAGATTTCTTTTCCACACTTGGCTATTAGTATTACCTTTTTACGTTCTAAGTGGCGGCATAATAGCCGGTACTTTGAATATTGAGGGCAATATTCAATTCTAAGTGTGGGGGGGAATTCTCCCGAATTTTGTCACATATGTACCTTCTAGTGCCCTAGTACCCCCGTTTTGACCCAAATTTTAAAATTTTTTGTCAGTTTTAAATAAAAGTGTGTTATGTTTAGTCTTGATTAGGTTAGAACAAGGGGAATCCCGACTCTGCTAGAGTGTTGATCTAGCTGCTTCCTTAACGTTTAGACTAAGTTTTTACGATGTGTGCAAATGAAAATGCTAAGCATAGAATAGTTGGCTTTCTTTAGAGCTTATAAAAGTAATCTATGGCTTTTCCTCCCAGAAGATAACTAATCTGATTTAATAAGTGCTTATTTTCAAACTTTTGAACACACTAAATCATTTTTTAATACGATTTTGAAAAATACTAGTTCAAGGCTTTATTTAAACTTCGGAACAAGCATATGTCAGAATAATTCAAAATGAAAGTGAGACGTTGCTTGAAAGTTGCAAAAAGTTAAGTAATAAATAAATGTGCTAAAAAGCTAAGGTTCAAGATCGGCCCTTGGATCCTTATTTCCGGAAGGCGTTTAGGTCTTGGCTACCCTCTTACACCGGCCCTTGGACCCTTAATTCTGAAAGGCGTTAAGGTCTTGGAACTCTCCGTTGTAACGGCCCTTGGATCCTTTATTCCAGGAAGGTGTAAGGTCTTGGATCCCGTGAAACTCCGTTAGTTTATGTTGCACAAGTAAAAAAAAAAAAATGAAAATGTAAAATGAAAAAATGAGAAAAAATAATAATAAAATGGAATGATATTGCAAAATGCAATAAAGTTTTGAAACTTGCTTGTTGTGAATTTTAAATCTATCTTTTCAACTAGTATTAGTCAAAGTCTTATAAAAACGTCGATTTTTGTGATCAAAATTTTGAAAATCAAGCACATTCACCTAACTTAAATAAATATGGGAGTGAAAAGTTAAGTTTTGGCTTGCATAGATTATTGGTATAAGTAGTGTTAGCATTTTACAAAAACGTTTGCACAATGAGTTTTAGCTTAGTTGGGAGTATTAAAAAGAGGATGACGATTTCAATTCCCTGGAGACACCCATTTTGTGTGAATCCCGTTCCATGATACCATTTTTGAAAATCAAGCATGTTATCTATTTTGTTCTAGTTTAAATTTCTCGCATTGAATAAAAAGTCAAAACGGGGTATACTTGGTTCCTTTCATTACTTCATATGATCGGATTGCTAGGGACTAGCAATAGTTTAGTGTGGGGGATTGATGAGTGTGTAAATACTCATCATTTTATACCCATTTAAGACACAAAAATGACCAAAAACACCCAAATATATTGCAGATATCCTTGGTTTTGTGTTTTTATGTGTTTCAGGTACGAAGGATTGAAAACGAGCATTTTTGGATCGACTCGACAACAATGGTGCATTTGATCAAGAAAAGTCAAAGTCTACCCCAAAAATACCAAAACAACACAAATGGTCCTTGGAATTATTTTCAGTCTTTGACAGCCATGGTCCCTTGGATTTTCAGAATGTACAAGATTGGTCCCTAAACCTTAAACACTAATCCCAAATTCAATCCTTAAACTATAACCCAACCAATAACCCATTACCCTTTAACCCAGCCCACAAATAAAACCCAAGCCCATCCGGTTTTATGTGAGTTAACCATGTCTGACCTAGGTCAAAACACACTCACTCTTTCTTTTCCCATTTCCCGCCCAACAAAAAGCTCCCAACACCATCATCACCCCTACCCTGCTATCTCCTCTTACACACTCAACCTCCCCCTCCTAGACACTCCACCCCACTCCAAGCCAAAGATACTTCACATGTGACCATGCCAGGTTGGCAATCCGCCACTCCATTTGGGCGCCAAAAGGGATTTAATGGCTGAGATTGTTCCAAGTTTAATCCAATGGTGGGATTTAATCCCAAGAAGCACAGAAGGAGTCCCAAGGCAGTTTTGTCTCACAAAACTAGCACACAAGTTTCAAGACCCTTAGCTTAGTGTTTTAGTATAAATAGTTAGTCTTGTAGCCATTTTTTGGCAGGTTTTAATTTAGCATTTAATTTAAGGTACTTTGTATTTTAGCTTCTTTTAATTCCAGCATTGTATTTTACTCTCATTTTCAATTCAAGTTCAGTTTCTTAAAAATTCCTAGTTTACTGTGACAACTTATTTTACTGCTTATTGCTTATGTGCTTGTCTTTAGTTACTTGTATGTTTATTGTTGCCCATGGTTGCTTTATTTCAGTCCTTGTAGTTATAGTTTAAGTTTTCTCTGAATAAGTTGGATAGAGCCATAAAATAGCTTAACTGCTTATAGCTTATCTTGAGCTTATTTATTCTTAAACATAGCTTAACTAAGTTAGTTAGTCACCATTATTTCAGAATCTGATCCCTTTTGGTCTGTTTTAGTAAAAAATTGCAATCTAAGTTTTAAAAGGAGTGTTTGGTTCAGACTTAAATTCTGAGCAAATATTGGTTTCAGGTGTGAAATTTAGCTTACATAGTTTGCATTAGGCGAATATAGTATAGTTCATGTATAAAAATCATAGGGTATTAGATTAAAAGTCAAAATCACTTTTAGCCTTTGAATTCTGCATAACAGTTAGAGCAATAGGTAACACAATCATATATATGGTTGTATAATTGATTAAGTTAGCTCAATCTAGTCTCACATTAGCTTATCATTGCATATTCAGTAAGCTAGGATCAATAGAAGCTCATATTAGTCAAACTTGTTTTAACCATTAAAAGTCAAATTTACCAAAAACCTGTCCAAACAGTCCTTCATATCAGATCATTTTCAGTACTCAAATGATTTTTAAAATCCAAAAAAGTTGTTTTTATGTGTTATTTGGTTGGTGTTATTGATCTGTTTCAGCTTTTTGAGAGGAATAGAGCTTATCTTAAGTGCTAAATCTGGTCTGCAAGTAAGCCCCTTAAGCTGTTCTGAAATTACATCAGTTTTCATGTTCTTTGGCAATCTGATCTAGAGCCTTTTTAGATAAGCAATTGTTGATAACTTTTGGGCATTTTTGGTTTGTAAGTAGACTGTGATGCAAGTTTTAAGTTTCTGCTTTTTGTTTCTTCCAAATTGCTTTTATCTAGCTTATAGGATGGCTTAAAGTAGGCTGTTTAACCCATTTTGCATCTGTCCTGTACTTATCTGATCAGCAAGCTTATTAGCTTATTTCATCAGCTTATTTAAGCTTATTGAGTTAAATTGAGCCTTTTTAAGTATGTTGATCCAGTTCTGAGCAATTGATAAATTTTAGTGCTTTTTAGCTTATTTTTGTGCTTATTCCAAACTGCTTATTAGCCCAATTTGCTTATTATGGGTTAGATAGCTTCTGATTTTATTTTTCCTAGATTCCTAGTTTAATTTTAGATTTACCTGCAATTTTTCAGATTTTTCCAAAGTCATTTATTATTTTTAAATCATTTAAATAGTTTCTTTTAGTTTTTAATTCATAATAAATAATTTAAAAGTCAGAAAATTAAAATTCTTTTTTCTAAAATTTTATTTTGTCATTTAGGACTTAGGAAAAATAATTTGGTACCCGTAGAGTCTATATTTCATTATTTTGACGTTTTTAGTTTCGTATGTTCCGTTTTTAATTTCGTTATTTGTTTCCCTTGCGTTTTTATTTATCTATGCTTTGTAGATTTAAGTTTCCCTTAACCTATTTATGTTTCCCGTAGTTTTAAGTTATCCTTATCCTATTTATGCTTCCCGTAGTCATTAGTTATTTAAATTTAATCAAAATCCAAAATCTCTCCATTTTCATATTTCAAACACGATTCACAAACCCGATTTCACAAATTCCATTCATCCTTCATCGGGGATAACGAACCGGGTCACACATACTCCACTTGTGTTTCCTTGGAAAAATAACGTATTGATTTTAATCGATCAGAGACCCTAGCCATTGCTGACTTGAGCCTGCCTAAAGGATCAATAAGTATTAAACCATGGAGATTGATGAGATCCACCATTGTTCTTGGACCCCATTCTCTTATATTGGTTATTGTTTCTCCAAGAATAACCTGCTGAGGATTTAACAGCAGTTTCCCATCTTGCCCCTCCCATGTGCATGGTGTCAAAATAAGCAGGCCTCATATCATTTTGAAAGTAAGTGCTAGTAGGTCTGTAGAAAGGTCCAGCAATATTTCTTCTCCAGTCAGCAGAATTATAGTTTCCAGCTGGAATATGCTGACCAGTCAAGTTTGCCTTACCAGCAACAATATACTTACCAGCAGGAATGGACTTGCCAGCAGCAACAAGCTTACCAGCAGGAACTGGCTTACCAGCAACAACCGGCTTACCAGCAGGAACTGGCTTACCAACAGCAACAGAAGCTCTACAAAAGTTTATTCTTGCTGCTTGTGGAATATATGGGGGAATATTATTGACATTGCTCCATACAGACCTATTTTGACGACCATATATACCCATCTTTTTCTCATAAAAGTCACAATCTTTAATAAGATGATCATAACTACGACACACAAAGCAAGATTTCTTTTTAGGGGACTTTTTCTTAACATTATCTTTCTCATTGCAACAAGAAGTATTCAAACCAACACATGAAACAAAATTATCCTTAACAAAATTAAAACCACAACCATAACTGTTTGAAACAAAACCAAAACTAGAAACATTATTGTTTTTAACATTATCAAAAGAAACATCTTCAGCTGCAACTCTTTGGGATTCATCAGTAGCCACTTTTGAAGACAGATCTTCTGATTTTATTGAAGCTGACTTCTCACTTGATCCACATGTGGCATAGTCATCAGTCTTGATTTCTGCAGATTTGTCACTGTAAGAACAAGAGACAAATTCATTAGAGTCACAATCAAGATCAGGCAAGTTCTTTGCCTTTTTGCCATAAGTCATTTGTGAATCATCAAAGTCAACATAGGGGTCTGCAGGTTTAAATGTTCCAGTTATGGGTGGAGGAACTGCATTCATTCCTCCCTCCTTTACATACTTTACAGGTTTTCTATAATCTACAGGTTCAGGGTCAAAAATACTATACTCATTAGGGTCATAAACTTGATTTGGCCCTATCAGGTCACCATACCCTAAACCTCTTTTAGTTTTTATAGACATAGAACTATCGACTAACTTGTTTAGGTTTTTAGATGAATCTTTCCATTTATCAAACCTAGTCAAGGTATTGTCTAGCTTAGTCTGCAAATCCTGTTTTTCTAACACCACCTTAGCTTTTTCTCTTTCAGAATGTTTGAACTCATTAGTGGTGTTTTGTAAATCTCTTTCCAAAACCCTTATTTTTTCTTTATATGCTAACTGTTGTTTTTGATACCAGACTTTTTGTTGTTCTAATGTGTTAACAGCATTTTTATAAGCTTGGACTTGTATAAAGTAATCCTTATATTGACACTCTATATCATCAAATTCTTGTTTCAGTTTAGCATATTTAAGTTCACAACCAAATGGGCAGTTTTGTACCTGAGATGGATGACCCATCATTCCAAGTTGACCAGCCACTTGTTTCTTCTCACCATATCCAACTATCATCCCATAGACCTTCTCTGCTCCTCTTGCAACAGCTTTCTCATGATGTTCCCAGTCCACCATTGAATCCACAGATACCAAAGCCTTGGGATCCTCTGATTCCAACTCTTGAATTTTGAAAGCAGAATACCTGACTTTATCATCCACCTTCTTATCTGTACATTCCCTGGCAAAGTGACCTGGTTGAGAACATTTGTAGCACCTCACCTTCCTTCTGTCAAACCTTGCAGCCTCCTGTCCATCAAAGTTAATCCTCCTTCCTGCATTCTTTTCAAACCTATTGACTTTCAATGACAGCATAGCCATCTGCCATTTTATGTCCATCTCTTCTAGATCCAATTGATCCACCTGATTAAAATCTTCATAAGCAATTTGCTGCTGTGGTGTACTCTCAGGAACAAATGAATGAAACACTTCCTCTAGAAGATTATCAGATCTGGTTTGAGCTTTTGGTGTGGCAGGTGAGAAGGAAAGTGATGATGATGATGGTGTTGGACTGTCTCCATATGTCCCTTTGTTAGTACTAGAGGTACTAACAAATGCACTATGGGTTGGAGTTTGAGATGAATAGGTGGAATACCCTTTGATATCAATTTCAAGGGTTTTCAGCTTGTTGTACAGATCATCAAAACTCATATAGTCCAGTCCACCTTTGGCCTTGAGTGTTATGGAAACCTGAGACCAGGATGGAGGCAAGGCCCTTAGAAACTTGGTGTTGCAGTCTTCATTGTCCGGCCTAGCCTACAACTGGTTGAGTTGACTCAGGATCTTGTGAAACCTATCATACCCTTTGTGAATCCCTTCAGCCTCAGAGATCTTAAACTCCTGGAACTCTTGCTTGAGCATAGACTTTCTCATTTTTCTGGACTCATCATTCCCACCAAATCTGGCTTTTACAGCCCGCCAGATCTCTCTAGCATCATCCAGGTGATGGAAATCACCCATATGATCCTCTGGAATAGCCTGAAGCAAAAGGGTTCTTGCCCTGGTTTCCCTTTGTACAGCAAGATGTTCATCTGCTGTAACAGGTGGGAGTATATAGATGTTTCCATGATCACCCCTTCCAGTATTCTTCTTGCTGTTTCCCTTAAGAATCACATTCCACAGGTTGTAATCACTGTTCGTGATCCAGTATTCCATTCTCATGGCCCAGACTTCATACTCATCTTTCTTTAGGTATGGGAATTTAGCATTGTTGTTGGACACAGTGGTGACAATTTGTGTTTGGACTTGTGAGGTTTCAGTTTTGGTTGTGCGGTTGTCACCCTCATCATGATTGACTCCTTTTGCCATTGTTAAAAGGGTTTAAAGAGGTTGATTTATAAGAGCTTTTCTTCTTTATCAGAGATCCTCACCAGGCTCTGATACCACTTGTAGGATCGAGTGCTTCAAGCTTGATTGAGCTTGGTTAAACCCTTTATGTAAACACAAACAGCTTAGGAGAATCTCTAGGTGTAAGACTTGTGTCTATGCAGAAACTAAACACAAGAATATAAAGAAGAAAGTAACTAACAAGGTTTTGATCCTCTATGGATCGGTTTATGAACTAATAATGATTTTATTGATGATTGTAAAGTCGTAAAAAACTCATAAACGAGTGTTCCTCTTATACTAACAAGAAGTCCTAACCCTAACCCGTCATACAAGAAAACGTGTGAAGAGATATACATCAATCTCTTCTAAAAATAAATCTAACAAACATTCTAAACTTACGGGATAACAATTACTAATACCCGCAGTAATGACTACTATCAGCAGAAACAAAAATAAACTACCAGCAGCAATGAACTTTAGCAGGAACCGCACACTATCGGCAGGAACCAGCTTACACTACCAGCAACAATGAGAAATCTATTATTTCCCAGAATTCCTAACAGGGAGATACATGTTTAAATTACATTACTCGTTATCTAATACATTTTGCATTGGTATGCAATCACTCTAACACATTTTGCATTGGTATGCAAGCACTCTAACACATTTTGCATTGGTATGCAATTACTCTACTACATTTTACATTGGTATGCAAGTACTCTAACACATTTTGCATTGATATGCAAGTACACTAAACATTTATGATACGATATGCTTTTATACATCTGTCCTATTCATAATTTAGCAGTGGATTGTAAACACACAGGTTGTAAGTCTTGTATGGGCGGGGCTTGGGACTGAGTGGATTTACAAGGCCTTTGCTGTGAAATCTTTATTCAAATGCTTTACAGTTAAACTAAACTCTATGAACTCACCAACCGTTGGTTGACACTTTTTAGCATGTTTATCTCATGTTATAAGGCGATAGTGGATGCATGGATTCTAGAGTCAATTGCATACTTGGAGACTCATATCATTATCTTTTACCATTCGAAATATCTATGTAATTTTATACTTTGGATTTCTTGTTTAACTCTTATTTTAATAAATTCGAATGGTAACATTTCAAAACGTCTCATTTAGAGGTCGTTTTCTATACCTTGATCTATATTATGAAGTAATACCCCCTTGACACTACTGTTCCGCTGCGTTAATTTGGGGGTGTTACAGTCATCGACTGTGGCGCTTTGGTCATGTCTGGTCGTCGGAGAGAGAAAGCTGACGTGACACCCTGTGACAACTCGTAATTTCAGGTCATTTTCCAAACCTCGACAATTTACTATTCATGGATCACTATTCATCATTTACTATTCATCAATCACTATTCATCATTTTACTATTCATCATTTCTGAAGTTAGTTTGAGACTTTGAGATGTTTTCAAAAAATTTACTATTCACGAAACACTATTCATTCCCGGAGGGAAATCACTATTCATGGTTATCATTCGTCATTGCGTAAACTAGGTTTACGGGTATTCAAATGCGCGTAACCATTATTGTTTAGCTGCGTATTCATGCACCATCAGTAAGGACACATCATATAGACTAGAGTAGTCTACATATCATTAGCAGCATCATCATCAAATTATGTCAAGTTAAATGTGATATTTTTATAAAAATATCATCCTTGTGGCATTTATTCTTACAAGCTATGCATAAATAGTACCCGGTTTAGCGATCATTTGCATTTTTAACTATTCATGAGACGTGCTTAGAATTTCTATCTGTTTTCATGTTACTAGTGGTTTAATATTCCATTATAATCTCCTATTATTCAAAAATTTCTATATTTCACATTTTCTGTTTCGTTTCACGATTTCGTCAAATTTTGGTAACAACTCGCGGTTTGAACCTACGTTTTTAGATTTTAATTATATTTATACCCTCCGATGAACTCACCACTCATCTAAAATAATAAAATAGGTCATGATAACAAGTTTTTATATTTTTAGAAGTTTTACAATTTTACGTTACCTGGTATTGCGTTATATGTCTTAAAAACCCTACGTTTTGAATACCGGGGATCAAAATACACTCTTTTATACTAAATACTCCATCTTAGCTCTAAAAATCTGCATTTACTTATTTATTTCTTGTGATTGCCGCCCCATACTATCCCACTCACTCCACACTTGTCCAAAGTTAGGACAAGTGTTGGAGTATCCTTCCAAAGTATTGATAACCCCTAAATCCTCACCAAACCATCACTTTTACATGCAACTATCACTAAAAATCTGCATACTCCCTCTCCTTCCTCTAAAAATTCGTCCATCATCATCAACCTCATCAAAACACCACTAAAATCATAATATTTCAAGGTTTACACATCTCTAGATTCATCCTTTTGACTATCACAACAAACCACCATCATTTCATCATCAAAATTATCATATTTTTTTGGTTAAGGGGCTGAGATTATGGAGCATTTTCTTGGGTTTAAAAGGTGAAAAAGTTGGGTAAAAGGATTGGAGCATTAGGGTTCTAGTTGGTGATTATTAGGCTAGTTGTTCTTGTTCTTGATCTTTTGTTTCTCCTCCATAAAATCTTTGTAAGGAACCAACACTCATCTTTTCATTTCTCTACTAATATCATATGTTAATTTATGTATTTTATATGCCACATGAGTTATATATGCTTGATTATACTTGGTACATACTATAAAACACTAGAAGATCCTAAAATGACTTGTATTGCAAAACAGATTTTTGTTCAGTGGTAAAGATTGAATTAACTGGAACAATCAGTAGAATTTGGGTCTAAGAGAAAAATATGTAATTATAGTTCTATGTCTTGTGGTCATTTCCTCGGGTGGTGTTCCTCGTGACGACACCCGATGATTAAGATATGATTTTTTGGGTAAAAACAATCAGATTTGGTGTACTGTTCTCATTCGGGGAAAAACTCAAGTTTTATTGCATAACTTTTTAAATATCAAATATGTAGCCTATTCTAGAGAAATAGGGCTATCATCTCCAATTGATTTCACCTTCATAGGATCTGTAGATTTCAAGATATGGCCGTTTTGGTAAGACATAAAACTCAGTCAATTTCACCTTTAGGACAGACTTGTAAAGAAAAACTATAAAAAGTGGTTATACCTGGATATTTTTGAGTAAACTTATTTTTACAGTAAATTAGGGACTTAGAGGAAGCTAGGGATGTAAAGAACATGATTTTTATACTTACGGTTTGGGAGATATGAATTTTTGAAAGTGACTAAGTGTGTAAAGTTTCCATCAGCTTTGTAATTAAAAGATACAAAAAGATTAATAACTTGTATATTTGAACCTTGAGTTTTTATTTTGAACCACCGAAGATATTTTGGACCCTTAGACATAATTTGAACCTTTTGACAAAAAATTGAACCCTTAGACTTAATTTGGACCCTTATGACTTATTTTGGACTTAAATACAAAAATAGGATTAAAACTTGGCAGCTAGTTTAATGGCACCGGCATCTCATCTAGTCTTGGGTAAGAAATATATTTCATACTTGTAAATCATTTTAAAAGCCAAATTCAACCTTGAAAATTATTTAAACATTATGTACCAAGCATAATTGAGGTTACAACTTACATGGCATATAGAAATAAATGTATCATTATTTTTAGAAGCTAAGACACGCGTATATATCTAGGTTGCTCGTAGGATTCTCGCGGTTATTTCTTCATTATCTCACTTGATCGTGCACTTTGTTTTCGGTTTGTTTTCATAGCCCCGTTTTCAATTTATATTTTCATTTCTAAACTTGCGGGGGAGAATACATTGCACCATTTTTATTACGAGTCCAAGTAAATTAAATTTATTTACATTGCTTAAGTTACCATCATTGCCCAGATTAAAGTCCCCTTTTATTTATCATGGACCGTTAATTGACATTAAGCTAGGATGAGTGAATAGATCTATTGAGGGTGACGCCTCCGTTCGGGTTGGTAGCTCCAACTAGTCATACGAACGCATTTCATTTGAATTATATTAGAGTGTCTGGCAAAACACTCAGTTGGGGCGCGCATTATTAGTCTAGCTTCGGGGTCATGAGCTTATAGCAATTGTATTATTTATATGGCTACATTGTCATACTTAACTTTTTACATTGTGGATATCGTACAAAACATTTACATATGTTGGATCGTGCCTTCCTGATAGAGCTTTGAGCTTGGTAGACTGTCTATGTAATCACAAACAGCCTAAGAGAATCTCTATGAATGAAACTTATGCTTAGGCGGAATCTAAACAAAAGAGTTAAGAAGAAAATAAATTATAAAATGTTGATCCTCTATGGATCTTTTATTCACTAAAGAATTCGTTTTTCAAGGCTTACAAAACTCAATGCCGCATGTTTCTTTTATACTACAAGAAACCCTAATGCTGCATCACTAAGAAAACGTGTAAAGAGATATACACTATCTCTTCCTAAAATAACTCTAACAAACATACTAAAAATAAGATAAGACCAGCAGTAACAAGCACTGCCAGCAGGAACAATCAATGCTACCAGCATAAACCATGACCAGCAGGAACTAACACTGCCAGCAGGAACCAAGCTATACTAACAGCAGCAATGAAAATAAAATATTATTCTAATAATTCCTAACAATCCTCCCCTAAACTTGAATTTGACTTTGTTAACTTCAAGTTTCCAGATAGATCTTTGACGTCCAGGAATAGAGGATTGAACCAGCAGCATCAGAAAGTAACCAGCAACAACACCATCTTGAAGCACAAGCGTCCAGCAGCAACATATGTGGATCAGCAGCAACAGGAACATCTTCAATTCATAATCTGGTTACCCCTGATATGCAATGCACTTGAACTTCACAACAACAATGACATATTGTACATCAAAACATTTAAGTTTCATACTATTCTCATCACATCCAGGTGTGTAAACTCCTGTGAGAGGTGAATCATTGAAAATTAATGGATTTGATGTCTCTTTACCAATAGCCATCACTACTGGAGTAGCCAATGTTTAGGTGTGTAAGACCATGGTACATTGATAACCATATGATTTTTAGTAAATCATCAACTATAAACGGATTTGAGTTGTCTTTACCTGTAGCCGTTTGCTCAGGACTAGCCAATTCTTTGGAAACCCCAAAGGGTAAAATCCATGGTGAATTGAAAACCATTCAACTCTCAGTAATGAAACATGGGTGAGTTGAGAACCCTATAGTTTTGAGCAAACTATTACAGCTATCAACGGATTTGATGATCACACCAGAGCCGTACCCTCATGGTGAGTCAACTCTTTCTTGTCTGTTAGACATGGTGAGATGATTACCATTTGATGTGTGGTTAAAAACCAACACTGTACCTGCACAAAAGTTAGTATACAAGATACAAGGATTTTTTTTTTTTTTTTTTTTTTTTAACTAGAAAGAAAATAAAATAAACATAAAAGAAAAATAAAGCAAAAACAAGAAAACAAAGAAAATGAAAAATATACAACAAAAAGCACTCACTATATGATTCTCTTGGATTGGGCATGCACCTTTTGTGCCAAATCCCAAATTTTTCTATACAAGGTTGTGGCCATCTCTGATTCACTGTCAATCTCCATCCGTGTTTCCAGCAATGTCAACAAAACAGCAGGCCTCAGTGGATAATCCTTTTCCATTAGCATATAAATCTCTATACCATCCTTTGTAGACACCCTGTGCACAACACATGAATCAAAGAGTTTCCAAGATACATCCCTAATCTTGGATTGGAATCTCCACATAGATTCCCCCCCATCAGGATCATAAATCCTCTTCAGCTGTACCCATAACTCTTTATCTTTATCTTCAGCAGGGTCTTGAACCCTGAACTTTTCTTGTACCAACATCCACAGCTGATTAAGATCCGTCCTATCAAAACCTTTAAGCAGATCTTCAAACAACTTGTATTTCTCATAGATACCACCAACCCTCATGATCTCCCAACCTTTCATCCTTCCATCTGTGAACACTGCCCAGCCAGTGATAGGATACTTAACTTCTAAAGGTTTGATGTATGTATGTTCTGGGACTACCATCATCATTTTCTGAATCTGCTCATCAGTCAAGTTTTGCTCCAGTCTTCAACTTCTTTGAAACATCAGACTCCAAGACATCGAATTCTCTTTTCTTGCCCTTGTGTTTGTCTTGTCTGAGTAGAGTGTTTAGACTGGCATAAGTTTCAAAGAATTTCTTTGCAAGTGCAGCATATGTCCAGCCTTTTAAGTCACTTAACCTGTAACATGCTTGAATTTTCAAGTAATGCTGCATAAATTTGACATTGTCAGCTCTTGTAGGCAACTTTGTCTTATACCCTGACTTTTGCCTTTCTCTGATTTGATGCATCAAGTCATTCCAAGTAGCTTGTTTATTTGTCTTCAAGATGAATGCCTTGAGCTGCTCTGACTTCTCTTCTACATCTAACTCATTATTGTTAAGCAACATCACAACATGTGCTTTTATAATCAAGTCAGAATCCAATAAATATTGAAGTTGCTCATTGAAATCTTCTGGATTGACATCCTCAGCTCTTGTGCTACTTATGAAACCAGCTATGTTCCTGTCATTATCAGCAGACATGTGCCTTGCTAGCTCTTCATCTTGATCTATCTGAGCTAGTCTCAGATATAACCCCCTCAGTGGTTGCACTAGCAACAGAAGCAGAAGCCAATACATTGAGTCCATCAAATTCCATACCAGCCTGATCATCTTCGGAATCAGAAAGTACAACCCTTCTTTTCTTTTGTAGATGTTGAGCTTCCAAAGAGTTAATTCTTTCAATCAGCTTTTGGATAGTCCCACCAAAAGTTTCTTTTGTGTCCTTGAGCTCCTTTTCCAAAGTATCCACCTTCTCAGTAAGATTCTTTTTGGTGTCCTTTAACTCAGACTCCAAAGCATCAACTTTCTCCTTATACCTGTCAAGCAGAGTATGCATAGGAGTAAGAGCATCAGGATCCTCAGCTTCACCAGCAGGAATACCTGTGGTGTTAAGAGCTTCATTGGATCTGGGTGGAGAGACTGAAAAATCTCCACCAATATTGGTTTCAAAATCAAAAGGCTGCCTAGTTGGACTAGGTGAGGAAAGCCTTGAAGTAGATGGCATATCATCATTAGTAGGCTCAACTAAAGGTGTGGGTTGGTCAACAATGGGGACAACAGTTGAGGTCTGGACAATAGGCTCATCAGGGACAATGGTTTGAGGTGTGGTAGATATAGGAGATGGTGGTGACTGGGTATCAGCAGCAACTGATGCACTTGCATCAGCAGCATCAGATGCCTTAACACCAGCAGGAACTGATGCATTGGCATCAGCAACATCAGCTATAGGTGGTATATTATCACCAGCAGCATCAGCTGCACCACCAGCAGCATGAGCTGCATCATCATGATCAGCCCCACCAGGTGATGAACTCAAATAAGTACATTTTATTACTATCATTTATCCTATTAATTTGACTTGATTTATTATATTATGTATGAGGATTGATACTTAATCGTTTACTTTTGTAATTCTCAGGTAAAAACAAGCATTTGGTGAAACTTAGCGATTTTGGACTAATTATGGAGCAAAACGTGCAAGAAGTTAAGAGTCTACTGACATGGACAAGATCAAGTCAATTCTGCTCCAGATGCGCCGCATCTCACTCTCGACATGCGCCGCATCTCTATCAAGATATCACCAGATACGATCCAAGATACAAGAGGACATGCGCCGCATCTAATCATGGAGTTACGCCGCATCTTCTGGCGGTGTACGAATATTCCTGAATATTATAATCTTGGACCCCACGCGAAGTTAAGTACATGCGCCGCATCTACTTAGTAGATGCGCCGCATCTTCCCTCAGACAGAAACTATAAATACCCCGTAGACCAGACGAATTACAAGTTCCGGAAAACCTAAAACCGAAGTCCGAACAGAAGAACTAAAGGACGAATTCAGTCAAAGAGGCAGCACAAGACACACCCAAATCAAAGATACAAGAGCTGTAAGAAGGTGCTGCATGTATTTAATTCATTAAGTAGTTTTGTTTTATTGTGTTAGCAAACTTTAATTCATCAGGATTGGTGGCTTGTGTAATGTGACAACGAAAGATTGCACTCCCTTTAATACTTGCTTTCCCATCAATTAAAGTTTATATGTTGATGTCTTTGGTTACTACTTATTAGTGCATTGATAACCTCTGTGTTTATTAGTGGCTTGCGGGCATTTGACTGCGGGACATAATGTGGCTCCCACGGTTATTACTAAATTGATCACTTAGGAATAACTTTTAGACATAAGTAATCATTAAGGGTTTACTCGCCGATAAGATTAGGACCAACGAGAAAGGGTTAACTACATACACTTCATATAAAGCTATCAATAAAACAAGTGACAATCTACTTAATCATAAGGACAGCCCTCTTATTGTCTCGAGTATTTATCTGTGTACGTGTGTGCTACTTGCTGATTCGTGCCTATTGGTTTATTTTATTATTTAATTGCAAACAAACCGTGCCAGTCTCTCAGGCTGAAACCCCCTTGCGTTAGGATATTAAAATACTGATTAGAATAACGAGATAATACGTTCCACTCTTAGTGATCGACACTCTACTTACCATTATCTTCATACTGACCGGGTACACTGCTCGTTAAGTGTGTGTGTTATTGATAAGTCGGCTAAATATAAATTTAAAACTTGAGTAGGCATTAAAACTGCTAAACCGCAACGACACATCACGCGCATCACCAGGCAACATAGCAGCTAAAAGAGGCTGATGTTCCCCTTCAAACCGAAACCTCATGGTTGCAAACAATTTGGCAGTTAGTCTATTCATGATCTTAGGGGTTGGGTCAGTGGTCTGAATATCTAATATTGTTTGCAAAAACCTAGGGTACATTAAAAATTTATGCTTGGCATTCCCTAAGTTCCCAACCATCCCATCAAAGATAAATTTAGACCAGTTATACACCCTCCCAGTAGATAGACATATAAGGCCAGAAGCAAGAGTGCTTGAGAATTGATCCCAGCCTCCTGATTTGGGACTAAGGCATTGTAATAAGATATGAACAAGAAATCTCCATTGAGGAGAAAACCTACTTTTGTAAAAAGTAAAACTACCATCAATAGGATACCCGATTGTAGCCAAAACATCCTGAATGTCTTGTTCAGCAAAATCATATAGACCATGTGCATCATTCAGTTGAAGGTGATTCCTGATGGATGACTCAGTAAGCACATGCTCGTTCCCATCAATTGTAGCCACAATCTCCTTCTCCCTTCCCTCAGGTGTGCGCAACACTGCCGTACTCCAAAATTGTTTGACTAGAGAGTCATAGACCACCATTGGGCAATGAGTAATGGCATATCGAATGGAAGACCCTCTTAAGAAGGTAATAATTTCATCATACCCTTCACTTCGATTTGAGGTGTCCAGATATCCAACTTTGTTATGGTCTTCTTTGTATCGAAGTGCCGCCATTGTTTTGAAGCAGTGAATGAAGTGAGGAGCAATGAAGTGTATTTAAGAGAAAGTGGTTATTTTGGGTGAGAGATGAGTTATAAAAGTCGTGGAAACGATTTCCCAATCGTGTAATCGTTGACCAATTTGAAATTTAAATCAATCCCAAAATAAATCCCCAATTACTTCAATACCAGCAGCAACCACCAGTCAACCAGCAGCAATGAGAGGGTCAACCAGTAGCAACAAACTGCTGTTTGACCAAAGTCAAATCCACAATTAACGCCAAAACCAACCCAACATTTAATTCCTTTAACCTCCCCTTAATTCTATAAAAGGCCTTGAGTCATCAACACAAACACATCACAATTTTCAAGCTTGAAACCCTAAATCAAACAATTCACACACAATGAGCTCATCCAAACCAGACATTGTTGATATATCATCCGATTCGTCTTCTGAATCAACTGGATGGGGAAATTATTTCCCACCCAATTACTCCACACAAACCAGCAGGAACACAAAGGGCAAAGAAAAAGTAGAGGAAATTTCCTCTGAGGAACCTTCATCTTCCCCACCTTATGCTGAAGACTCCACCTCAGATGATGAGCTCACATACTAAAAATACGATAAGACCAGCAGTAACAAGCACTGCCAGCAGGAACAATCAATGCTACCAGCAGGAACCATGACCAGCAGGAACTAACACTGCCAGCAGGAACCAAGCTATACTAACAGCAGCAATGAAAATAAAATATTATTCTAATAATTCCTAACAACATAAATCTATGAATCTCACCAACATTATTGTTGACCATTTTAGCAATGTATTTTCAGGTAATTAAGGTATTCGCATCATGGCCTGCATGTGGACATATCATGGAGTCGCGGTGACGACGCGTCTCACTTATATTTTATGCACTTAACTATCGTTTGATTTGTAACAACCTTATTTCCGCAAACTTGAATCACCTTTTGGGACCTAGCTTTTGTAAACTCTGAATGTTTTATATAATCAAACGATGTATTTTTAAAACGACACTTTAGGTCGTTCAATATAACTGTAACTGTGGTGCTATGATCAGTCACGCCCTCAAGTGTTCCATTCCGCTGCAAGTCATATATTTGGGGCTGTGACACACCCGGTGACCCAGGTCACGACTGTGACTAGCCTTAAGGCCTAACAATTTCAAGTTTAAGATTAAAGTAACAACCATTTTGTATATAGTGTATAACAAAACCGTTAGAATAAATATGAGACTTAAATTATCAGATAACCATATGTTGTAAAAAGTTAAAAACTATAATTTCAAGTTTGAGATTAAAGTAACAACCATTTTTCATATAATGTGTAACAAAACTGTTGCAAAACACTTCGATTAGCAAAAATAATTTAGAACAAATATCAAACTCAAATTATCATATATTTACATGCGGAATTTCAAAGGCTCCGCAATTAGGCGCAAAATTAAGCTTTCGAGTTAATATTAACACATGAACAAAACTTTCACTCAAACAATAAATGCACGAAAATTGTATCGGGGTTTTCATTTTGATAGATCCAGTCGGTCTTCTTGCATGGATTACTATGAAAAAAATTATCAACATTATTATATAGAGATATATTATTTAAAATATAAAAATACAAGAATCAATATTGTTAAAGCAAAGTAGCTTTAGTTTCACTGTCTATGTTACTATTGTATATACAAATATCTCACCGCAACGCGCGGGTTTCAAATCCTCATAAATAACATAGATTTATAATTTGAGACTGCAGGGGGATTATATTTGAAGGTGGGGATCATTTACAAAGTGACAAAAGATAATTAAATTTTAAAAATTATGATGAAATCGGTTTTTAATAAAAGTTTGTCGTTTGAAAGTTATTTATGTTTGAAGTTTTGGGGTGAAACTGGTTAAAAGGACCAAAATGCCCTTAACCGATTTTTTTTTTTTAAAAAGAAAAAAAAGAGAGGGACTAGGTGAGGGACACATGACACTAAATGATATACTTTCTAGACTTTTTAATTTATTACACTTTTTAGTGGATCGCTTCTCTAAATTTAAATAATATATTACATGCTCAGCATGTGTGGAATGCTTCAATTTTCTTCAAGTCATAAACTCACCTAATCCCTCTAAAGTACAACGCAGGTACAGGAAGTTTCTTTGCTTCTCGTATGTTTGACCAAATATTAAATAAACTTGTATAATGCTAAAATAATAACCATATACTATTACTGTATATCATACACCTATTCTCTTGGTTAGTTTATTTTTTTGATTTTGACTAACACACAGTAAAAACAAGTTAAACAAACATGCCAACAGGGATCAGTTTTACATAATTAATTTCAGGTATACTAACTTTACCATTATTGTAACAGCAATAATTTTAATTTCTTAAGTCTACTAAGCTAATTAAATTAGAAAAAGGACTCAGCCCTTAAAACGCGCGGAGGCATTTGAATACAATATTATCCAACGTTGATTTTGGACCCAAAAACATAACCATCTAGAAACTTTTGGCTTTTGACACTCTATATAAACAAGTGCCTCACCAAACATAAATCATCAACTCTTCTCATTCTTTCATATGCATTTCATTGCACCATTACACAAAATGGCTATGTCGAGAACCGCTATTGTTATATTGAGTGTTCTTCTTGTATCGTTTCTCGTTAGTGTCGAATCCCAACAATTTGGAAGAAGGTTGTCGCAACGCTCTTTAGGACTCAGAAAAGAAAAACTAAGTCATTTTCGCATCTATTTCCATGACATAGTTGCTGGCCCTAACGCTACTGCTATTAGGATCGTTGAAGCCACTAGAACCAACCGCACTGCAGCAACTGGTTTTGGTGACATCACTATGATTGATAATCCATTGACCATGGGCCCAGAACGAACTTCTAAGCTCGTTGGTAGAGCACAAGGGATATATACTTCTGCTAGCATTAACCAAATGGGCTTGTTGATGGCTATGAACTATGTCTTTGTTGAAGGGAAATATAATGGTAGCTCTTTGAGTATTTTGGGCCGAAATGCAGTGATGTCGACTGTGAGGGAGATGCCGATCGTTGGAGGAAGTGGGCTATTTCGATTTGCTCGTGGTTACGCTGAAGCTAGAACTCATACTTTTAATATGAGTAATGGTGATGCTGTTGTCGAGTTCAATCTATATGTTTTCCATTACTAGTTACATTTATTTTCATAAAATTTTGTTTTGTGTTCATGTTGTACAAGTTATGATTTTGTCTACGAGATTATATGATAAGTTTTGATAATTAATTTTGTTTCATTGATATGATATTGTTGCTTCAGATAAGACTCGAAAATTAGTGTACATGCTATCAAAATATGTTTTTATCATCAGTTATCCTTTAAACATACTCAAATAAGGAATCCATGAGCGTTGATCTTCGTATGATAGTGCTACAAGAATACTACGCGATAACATGTATGGACTACCCGTACTGGGCGTGGTTATACCTGATTTTTCGAAGAACAGCGCCCAACAGCGCCCGTATATGCAAAACGGGGGGGCGCTGTTGGGTAAAAATTTGCGATTTGTGATGTTCTGACAGCGCCCGGTGATTGCTTCTTTCCAAGAAATGTGAACGTTTGCAACGGTAACAAACACACACGCTCCTCTTTTTTTTTTTAAATACCAACTTCTTTACTCATTTTTTTTATCTTTCACTTCACAAAATATACACTTTCATTTCAAAAAATATAAACATACACTTCTATATCAAACAATATGAATCCCAACCGCCAACAATTTTACCCAAATAACCCAAATAACGAGGCTATGTTTTCAAACGAAGATCTTATAGAAATGATATCGCAAATGCCACCAAATGCGCAAACCACGTTTCAAAACTTCGTTTTAAGCCAACAAAATTTCGGGTTTAACTCGTATACCCAACAAAACGTTCCACAATTCCCCACACCTCCACAATTCCCACCACAATTCAACACATCTCCACAATTTCGACCGGAAAATTATATGCAACGAGCCCAAAATGTTGGATCTACCGAGAGTGTCCCGGAGATTGTCCCGGAAAGTCCTCCAAGCGTTACCCGAGCGAAGGGTAAACAACCAAGGCGTGCGCACAAAAAAAAACCCGAGGGCGAGCCAAGGGCTAAGATGACGCGTATGCCATGGAACGACAACGAGTTGATGTGCTTGGCACGTGCGTGGGTAGAAATTGCGACGGATCCAAACGCCGGTATATACTTATTTTTTCTTTATTTATATTTTTTTCGTTATTATTATTTTTTTTACTTCGTTATTAATTTTTTTTTCTTATTTCGTTATTAATTTTTTTGTAGCGAATTATCAACGAGGATTGGTTTTTTGGGCTCGAATTCGAGAAGTATTTTTTTCGGCAATGGGTGTCGGAGAAGATTATCGTACGCCGGACATGATTCGGGGGAAATGGACCGACCTCAATAGGGCGTGTCTACTCTTTAATGGCATCTACAACCGAAAAAATAATTTGCCGGTACCAAGTGGTGAAAGTTTGGGGACGTGGGCATACGACGCCGCCGACAAGGAATACAAGGCGCTTAAGGGGTTTCCTTTCCAACACAAAGCGGTGTGGGAGTACCTTCACACCCATCAAAAATGGACCCACCAACCGTCTTTGGAAATTCGTACAATGAGGCCGTCAAAACGGTCTAAAACCGATTCATCATCCAACCCCGAAAGCCAATCGTCCGATGCTCACACATTGAACCTAAACGACTATGCGGAAGATGACGAGGTCGTGTTTGTCGAGCCGGAAAGGCCCGCGGGTAGGCGAAGTGGCAAAGGCAAAGGGGTTTCCTCATCCTCTACCCCCGACATCGAAAACCCGTTGAGCCAAATTGCGGCTGGGATAGCTAGGCTAGGGGATGAGGCGCAAAAGCGTCGGGAGCTCAAAGAAAAGAGATACAACGACTACATCAAAATGAAAGATTGGGAGCAACTACGCCGAAGCACCGACGGGATGACCGACGAGGAAAAAGCCATTAACAACAAAATCAATGAAGAAATCAAAGCAAAATGGGGTTGGTAGTGTTTTTTTTTATGTAATATGTAGTATGAAATTGTATGACTTTTTTTATTTTTTTATTTTTTTTTTTTTTAATTATGTAATAGTTTTAGGGTTTATTTTAATGAAATTATGTTTTTATTTATATTATTTAGTTTTTATTATAAGTTTTTTATCATTAAAAAAAAAAAAAAAGTACTGCCACGTGTCAAACAACCCCCCTCTCTCCATTACACCACTTTTTCAACAAAGCCCCATCCTACCCCCACATGTCACGTGTCGAACAACCCCCCACTCCTCAAACCACCCCACTACACATGGTCCGAGATAACATGTATGGAGAAACATTGTTTGGAAAGTAGTGTCATAAAAGAAAGCAACTTTTCCTTAACTAGTCTTTCCGTTGTTAAATAATTGTACTAACTTTCATTTAATTTGTTACAGTAAAGTTTTTATACTTTGTTAAAAATGTGTGACATTATCTAAGTGAACACTTTAATGTTGACATCGAGAAAGCCTTTGACTCGGTTAACTGGGATTTCTTGATCTCCATAATGGATCAGATGGGCTTCCCACCCCGCTGGCTACTTTGGATCCGAGGCATCCTGGCCTCCACCAAATCGTCCATCCTCATCAATGGAAGCCCAACAAATGAATTTATTAGCGAAAGAGGAGTTTCACAGGGAGACCCACTGTCCCCCTTCCTCTTCATTATTGCCATGGAGGCTTTCTCAAACATTATGAACCGAGCTGCCACATTGGGTCTCATATCCGACATCAAACTACCAAACAATGGACCATCACTCACCCATCTCTTGTATGTCGACGATGCCATGATAATCGGCAGATGGTCCCCCACTCAACTTCTCAACATAAAGCGAATTCTCAGAGGTTTTCACCTTGTCTCCAGATTAAAAATAAACCACCACAAATCATGCTTCTATGGCATCAACCTCTCAACCGAAACCAACAACACCTGCTGCCAAAACCTCATGTGTAACCCCGGCCAATTCTCAATCAACTACCTCGGTTTGACAGTTGGAGCAAACATGAACCCTGTTAAAAATTGGACCCCTGTAATCAAAACCTTCGAAGCACGACTATCCCTATGGAAAACATCTAGCCTCTCCCTCGCCAGTCGCATCACCTTAATCCGCTCGGTACTTGACAGTCTTCCCTCCTACTACCTCTCTCTGTACAAGGCCCTGGTAAGCGTTCTTTCCAAACTTGATTCAATTCGAAGATTTTTTTTTGGGGGGGATCTTCTTCAAACAAGAAAATCCCATGGGTGTCTTGGGATAGAATTACCGATTCAGTTGATAAGGGTGGGCTTGGTTTGGGTAATTTACATATAAAGAATCTCTCACTTTTATCTAAGTGGTGGTGGCGTTTTCGCAACGAACCAAACAGCCTCTGGGTTAATGTCATCAATGCCATCCACTTCTCCCCTAGAAATTGCTCCCCCATCCCTCTAAAAAATAACCTCGTGGGAGTTTGGAAATCCATCGCAGGTTTGAACTCCCACTTAAGTGAATTTGATGTTGCCTTGGAGAATTTAATCACAAGTTCGCTAGGAAATGGCAAAACTCTCAAATTTTGGATCGATTCTTGGAACGGCAGCCCCCATTAAGCCACTCATATCCCGACCTCTTCAAGTTGGAAAAAAAAAACTGCCTTGTTCAAGACCGTTGCACTGGTAATGGCCAATTCTCCCAATGGGAATGGAATTGGACCCGCCCCCCATCATCCCAATTGGAACTGCATCAACTCCAGAACTTGCTGACTTAAATCGCACACTTCAATCTCATTGGAGTAGACGATTCATGGGAATGGAGACTTGACGCATCAAAACGATTCACAGCCAAGTCCATGCGACTCCGTATCCAATCTGCTTCTCTTGGCCCAACCAGATGGCTTTTCCCCTGGAACAAGCTCGCGCCACTTAAGGCCAATGTTCTTGGATGGCGAATATAAATGAACCGTATCCCCACCCAAGACCAACTCGCAATCAGGAACATCCAAACACCTTCACCACTATGCTCTTTGTGCAATAACCACGATGAAACAGTGGAACACCTCTTTCTCCATTGCCACTTTGCGCAGTCATTATGGGGTTTCATCACTTCATGGTGCGTGATCCCTCCACAAATGCCCAGCAACCTTCACCACCTCATGGAACTACACCGCACTACCTTTCAAGACCAAAAGAAACAACAATTCTTTCTCCTTGTAATCATTGCCTACTGTTGGATAATATGGAAAACTTGGAATGATTGCATCTTCAACAACAAACGTCCCTTACTTCGCTTCGCCACAAAGGATCTAAAAGGACTGAGCTTCTTATGGCTAACTCATCGCTCCACCTCAAACCCTCCAACCTGGGCTCAATGGAATCTCTTCAACTTTCTATAATAAGTTTCTGTTTTGTATTGTTATCTTAGTTTAAATTTCATAACTTTCTCTCCTTCCTTGTATATTTTTCTAGCTCCTTGCTAGTTTTCATTTAAATAAAATTGAATGTTCAAAAAAAAAAAAAAAAAAAAAAAAACTTAAATCTATGTAAGAAATGAGAGTTGGTGCACTACGTAACTGCTTGCTTGCTTACCAAGCCATGCTGGCAGGCATGTTCGTTTTGGCGAGTGTCAATATGAAAACGAATAATTGTTTTTAGACTTTTTTTTTTTTTTTTTTTTTTTTTTTTTTTTTTTTTTTTTTTTTTTGAACATAGCCGAAGCTAAAAAACACTAAGCAATATCACTCCTCGCAATAGAGGTAATTTCGACAGGAAAATTAGAATCCCACATGAAACTAACGGGTAAATTAAGAGCGACCTTTGCAACATGATGCGCCACTCGATTACACCTACGAGAAGTCCATAAAAGCTCGAATTTCATATGAGATATCTAATAGCGAATGTCCATAATAAGAGCTGAAAGCGCCCAAGGAGGGACATTTTTCGATGTAGCAAGCGTAATGACAGATTGTGAATCAGATTCAATAATAGCGTTAAACCAGCCTTTGTTTGCAGCAAAAATACACGATGATCGAATGGCTTGAAGTTCAGCAGCGAGAGCAGATTCACATCGCCATTTCTTGCCAAAACAAGAAAGCAATGACCCTACTGAGTTACGGGCAACGATACCTGAAGCAGCATTCGGAGCATTAAAAGAGGCGTCGCAATTTAGCTTCACTATGTTTGAAGTGGGGGGATCCACTTAGGTTAACTTTCTTGCGAAACACCGCTCATATTGGACACATCTGTGGCAGGATCAAAGCAATGCGCTCTCTCGAAATTACTATCATTAACTTGGGCTTTCACGATAACTTGAGCAGGATCTAGCACTGATTGCTCAAAAATAAAACGGTTACGGGCCTTCCATATAGACCACGCCACAGAGGCAAATGTAGAAAGGAAGTTAATAAGAGTAGTTCCTCTTTTTATATGGAACAAGCTGGGAAACCCGCGCGTTGCCACGGGAATGCGGTGCTAAGTCTTGTTTGAAAGTTAGTTATTAAGGACTAAATTTTAGAAAGATCGATAAACCAAATGACTATTTTTGAAAATGGAGTAAATTTGAAAAAGATCGATAAACCAAAGGACTATTTTTTAAAATTAATTCTGGAAATAATATGGTTTTTTACGTAAAAAGTCCCTAAAGTTCTTAGCGCGTTGCACTGTTAGTCCCCGAAGGAAACCAAAGGACTATTTTTGAAAATGGACTAAATTTGAAAAAAATGGATAAACCAAATGACTATTTTTGAAAACTAATTCTGGAAATAATATGTTTTTTACGTAAAAAGTCCCTAAAGTTCTTGGCGCGTTGCATCGTTAGTCCCCGAAGGACCTACCTTGCAAAGACATTTTCACCTTAGGGGCTAAACTGCACATGGTCACTGTTCATTCGGTTTTTTACATAAAAAGTCCCTAAAGTTCTCAGAGCGTTGCATTGTTAGTCCCCGAAGGAAACCAAAGGACTATTTTTGAGAATGGACTAAATTTGAAAAAAATGGATAAACCAAATGACTATTTTTGAAAACTAATTCTGGAAATAATATGTTTTTTTACGTAAAAAGTCCCTAAAGTTCTTGGCGCGTTGCATCGTTAGTCCCCGAAAGACCTACCTTGCAAAGACATTTTCACCTTATGGGCTAAACTGCACATGGCCACTGTTCATCCAACTGTAGCATGAACAATGTTTTGCTACAGTAAAAAACTGCCATATAAATATATTGATAATAACAAGGAGTTAATGCGATTTAATTCATAGGTTTAGAAAATTGTGTACGTTTAATTAGTACTACATGTACGGAGTAAGTCTAACACATTGACAAAAGCATATTGACAATTGCCTAGTTCTACCAACAACATGCATGACAGATTGACTAATAAAATTGATTGTAAATTTACAAACAATTATATGGCTGAATGAAAATTTCCACGAATTATAAACTTTATAGTTATGTTATTTCAAATATGTCATTATTCATTTATTTATTCAGTTTTCTTTTCATAGTACACCGTAGTAGTTGGATGAAAACAAAATTGCAAAAGATAATCTTTATATATAAGACCATGTGTAGTGGGGAGAAGGGGAGAGTGGGGGGTTGTTCGACACGTGTCATGTGAGGTAGGATGGGGCTTTGTTGAAAAAGTGGTGTAGTGGAGAGTGGAGGAGTTGTTTGACACGTGGCAGTCCTTTTTTATTCATTTTTATTTTTTTTAATGATAAAAAACTTATAATAAAAACTAAATAATATAAATAAAAACATAATTTCATTAAAATAAACCCTAAAACTATTATATAATTAAAAAAAAAAAAAAAAAAAAAAAAAAAAAAAAAAAAAAAAAAAAAAAAAAAAAAAGTCATACAATCATTTCTATAAGATCTTCGTTTGAAAACATAGCCTCGTTATTTGGGTAATATTGTGGGCGGGTTGGGCGGTTGGGATTCATGGTGCTTTGATGAGTTTATATTGTTTGATGAGTTTATAGAAGTGAATGTGTATATTTTTTGAAGTGAATGTATATGTTTTTTGAAGTGAAAGATAAAAAATGAGTTGAAGAAGTGAGTATTTAAAAAAAAAAGAGTGGAGCGTGGCTTTGTTACCGTTTGCAACGTTACAATTTCTTGGGAGGATAGCATGCAACGGGCGTTGTCAGAACAGCTGGGATTGCAAAATATTAGCCAACAGCGCCCCCCCGTTTTGCATACAAGGGCGCTGTTGGGCGCTGTTAATGGTTTTTTGGGGTCCAACGGCGCCCACTACGGACGGTCTAATAAAAGAAAAGATTTTTGAATGTCAATAGCCCTTTATATGACGTCATAAAGGCATGCGTCACCTTATGATACCATTTAACCTTCTAACCGACTTTTTCTAACTAACTCCTTGCAGTTTTTTTTTTTTTTTTTTTTTTTTTTTTTTTTTTTTTTTCTCTAATCAGACTCATATTCTTCTGTTTTATGATTATTGATCTTAAAAATCAAAATCCCTAAATATACTACTTCCTCAGTTCTGATTATTTAACTTTGAATCGGTTTAATTGGTATGATAAACCCGAGTTCGATCTATTTTGCTTATCGGGTGCTTGTGTTTATCCCTAAATATCACATTAATGCATCGTGTTTACCTCATTATCAGGTACTCTGTTATCCCTCTCATCGTGTTTGCTTTAATGCTTGAATCTTTGTATAAAAGGTGTTACAATGGCTGGTGATGTTTATATTATGGTCGAAAGTTTGAGTAGGTGTTGCTTTGAGGGGGCTTATTTAATGATTGGAAGAATATGCAATATATAATGTATTTTGTGTTCGCGATTATCTTTTTTTTTTGTTTGCAATATTCTTTGCGGTTTAAGAAACAATCAGATACGAAGGAATCAATATGGCAAAAAATTGAGGTTTTGATCGAAACGAGGAAATACCCGGGTACCTCCATAGACTTTTGCTTGCATCTTGCTGTTGTGCTAATAGGTTGTTGCTGTTTCTGTGCTGGTAGGTTGACGTTGTTGCTCCAGAAACAAGCAAACAAGGAGGTAAGTACCTGCAACTTTCTTAATCCTTTATTTCTTCAAGTCATAGTTTATGGTTTATGGGTCACTGATACGCTTCTATGTTGGAAAATAAGACCTCGTCTGATATCTGAGGTTAAGTGTGCTTAATTGATAGATCTGGTGATTTTGGTTCGATTGAAGGTGGTTCTGGTGATTTTCCCTAATTCTGAAAATTAGGGTTTGGTGATTCCTGGATCTTGGTTATGGGTATTGATCGTGTATCTGCTATATCCCTAGACTAAGTGAATCTAGGGTGTAGTAGGTCTGGTATTTCGCTGCTGCTTCTTTTGCGTGCTCTGTAACACCTCTCACACCATTCTCTTTAATTTATGTCTTTATTTTCTTGCTTAGATTGCTGGAGGATAGGATTTGGGATTATTGGAAGTTGAGATTGTTGGTTGTTGAGTTTGTGTGTTATTTGTGCTCTTATCTGTTTTTTATTGTTTTTGTGCTTATGTGCGCCCTTGACCTACCACTTTAGTGGCAAGGAAAGCCTGGGAACTACCTTCTCTTCCCTATCTTGAGTGTTTGATTGTCTTTTATATTTGTTTTCATCATGTCTGTTCATAATTCTATTAATAATTCTCCACCTCATTCTGTTCATAATTCTGATGATGAGGATTATATTGATCATGTCACTTTAATTAGTAAATTGGATATAAGTCACCCATTACATTTACACCGTAATGACTATGTTACTTTAACTGTAGTGTCTATAAAATTAAAAATGACTGAAAACTATAATGTTTGGTCATGTGCTATGCTTTTAGCTCTTGAGGGCAAAAATAAAACTATTTTTGTTGATGGCATATACAAAAGGTCTAATACTGATGAAGTTTTGGGTAGACAATGGGACAGGGTCAATGCTGTTGTTTTGGGTTGGATTTTAAACTCTATATCTGAAGAGTTGTTTCTGGGTCAAATCTTTTCTAAAAAAGCTTTAGATGTTTGGAATGAATTGATTTTTTTTTTGACAGAGTTGATGGTTCTGTGACTTTTAACCTGCATCATAAAATTAACTCTTTGACTCAGAATGGGACCACTGTAGCTGAATACTTTAATAAGTTGTCTACTTTGTGGAAACAATTTGATGCTATGATTCAGTTACCTAGATGTACTTGTCATGCTGCTGATGATTTTAAAAAGCATAATGGGTTTGGATGATACTTATATGCAAATTAAGAGTAATATACTGTCTAGAGATCCATTACCTGATGTTAAAGGTGCTTATGCTATCATTAGTAGTGAGGAGTCACATTGGAAAGTGGTTTCTGGTAGTTCTAGTAGAGGTCATAACTCTGCTTTTGCTACTAGAGTTGTTGATCAGTCTGGTAATCAACCTGTTTTAAGACCTACTAATCAGTCTAATAATAATCCTACTGCTAATTTTAATAGAGTGACTGATAATAGGAGGAATACTGGTTTTGGTCCTACTGTTGTTTGTGAAAACTGTGGTTTTAATGGTCATACTCAAGAAAGATGTTTTAAGTTGATTGGTTATCCTCCAAATTTTGGGAAAAAGGCTAACAATAATAGATCTCAAAACAACAATAAAAAGTTTTCAAACAATAACTCTGTTGGTTCTAGTTTTTCTTCTGGTTTTACAGATGAACAGTTATCTACTCTCATTTCTCTCATCAAAGATAATTCTATAACTGGAAAGAATGTACAGGCCAATATGGCAGGTACTGTTTTTAATAACAGCAAGATTTTTAATCAAAATTTTCGCAAGTTTTTCTGTTCTAATAATAAACTTCAGTCAAAAATGGTTTTTAATAGTAAAGTGGTTGATTCTGGGGCTAACCAACACATGACATACACTGATAAAGAAATAGTTAATGTTATTGATATTTCACATCTTAAGATAAAGGTTGGACATCCCAATGGGACTCAAGCTTTTATCTCTAAGATTGGGAATCTCAAACTATCTAATTCTTTAACTCTGTTTGATGTTTTGGTTATTCCAGAATACTGCATTACTTTAATCTCTGTACATAAACTTGCTAAAGATAACAAGATTTTGGTAGCCTTTGATGAGAGTAAATGCTATTTTTTGAATCAGGGCTTGAGTCAGCTAAAAATAATGGGGACTGGTAATCAGTGTGGAGGTTTATACTATTTCAATGATCAAGGTATTCAAAGTAATTTTGTGGATCCTGTTTTTAAAAACTGTTTATCTCAGCATGATTGGCACTGTAGACTTGGTCATCCTGCAGAACCAGTTTTAAGTGTTTTAAAAGAGTCTTTAAAATTTGATACTAAACAAAAACCTGATTTTTGTGAAATTTGTCAAAGGGCCAAAAAAACTATAGAACCTTTTCCATTAAGTGATCATGTCACTACTGTCTTAGGTGAACTAGTTCATTTAGATTTATGGGGTCCTTATAAAGTGCCCAGTTCTGAAGGGTATAAATATTTTTTGATTATTGTGGATGATTACACTAGAGCTGTTTGGGTTTATCTTATCAAAACCAAGGATCAAGTTCCTTATTATATTAATGTTTTTTACAACTTGATTGAAACATAGTTTAATAAAAAAAATTAAGACTTTTAGAAGTGATAATGGAACTGTATTTGTCAATCAAACTGTAAATAAACTTTGTGTTGAAAAAGGGATAACCCATCAGACCTCTTGTGCTTATACTCCACATCAAAATGGTGTTGCTGAGAGGAAACACAGGCATCTTTTAAATGTTGCTAGATCCCTTCTGTTTCAGGGGGGAATTCCTTTAAAAATGTGGTCTGAATGTGTGCTTACTGCTACTTATCTTATTAACAGACTTCCTTCATCTGTGCTTAAAGGGAAATCTCCTTATGAACTGATTTATAATGAGAAACCTGTGCTTGATCACTTGAGAGTGTTTGACTGTCTTTGCTTTGCTACAATTGTGAATAACTCTGATAAAATGAGTAGCAGATCTGAAAAATGTGTTATGATAGGATATTCTAATGTTAAAAAAATGATATAGGTTATATAGTCTTGACAAGCATCAATTCATATTTTCTAGGGATGTTAGATTCTTTGAAAATGTGTTTCCTTTTAAAAATTCTGATACTGATAAGACTGATACTGCTTCTGAAAATGTTTTTCAAGACTTAAACCATTTAAACTTTTTTGATGTTGAATATCCTGAGATGCCTAATGATGATGAGAGTAGCCTGAATAGTGAAAATCATTCACTAAGTGAAGGTAGCAACTCTCCTCATCCTGGTAGCAATGTTAACACTGTTGATTCCTCAATTAATGAGGATGATGCTCATAATAGTGAAAACATTGTTGCTGGTGAGGATGAAAGGGTTGTCACACTTGAAGAGAATCAAAACATTTCTGAGGGTAATTTGGATCAAAATCCAAACACATCTTCTCAGGATGTTCAAAATCTAAGAAGGTCTTCTTGGACTTCAGTTTTTCCTAAAAATTATAATGATTTTGTGGTTGATTCCAAAGTCATATATGGGCTTGAAAAGTATGTCAATTACTATAATCTAGATTCTGAAAACTTTTGTTTTACCACTGAACATAATAAAAACAGTGAACCAAAATCTTTTCTTGAAGCTTCTAAATATTCCTATTGGATTGATGTTATGAATGAATAAATGGAGGCTTTAAATAAGAATGATAATTATGAAATAACTGAGTTGCCTGCTGATAGATATAAAGCTAGGCTTGTAGCTAAAGGGTTTAGCCAAAATGAGGGTGTTGATTTTGAAGAAAATTTTTCGCCAGTTGTTGAAATGGTCACTATTAGACGTTTACTTAATATTGTTGTGCAGAGTAGTTAGCCTATATTTCAACTTGATGTTAATAATGCCTTTTTATATGGTGACTTGGAAGAAACTGTGTACATGAAATTACCAGAAGCTTACTTTCCTAAGGATGACACTAGGGTTTGCAGACTTAACAAATCTTTGTATGGTTTAAAGCAAGCCCCTAGACAATGGAATGCTAAACTCACCACTGTTTTAATTGAGAATGGTTTTAGTCAAAGTAAATATGATTATTCTTTATACACTAAGTTTGATAATGGTGTTTTTCTGGCTTTGCTTGTTTATGTAGATGATATTATTATTACTGGAAATAGCATTTTAGAAATTGAGAAGTTTAAGTCTTTTCTTAAAACTAAGTTTATGATTAAGGACTTAGGAAAGTTAAAATATTTTCTTGGTATTGAAGTAAATGACATTAAAAATGGAATTTGTTTGAACCAAATGAAATATTGTCTTGATTTATTATCTGAATATGGTATGCTTGCCTGCAAACCAGCTAAAACATCATTACAGTCTAAGCTTGTTATAACTAATGAAACTACTAAAGATGATCCAGTTTTGGATAATATTACTGACTATCAAAAACTCATGGGCAAATTGATTTACTTGACTAACACCAGACCTGATGTTTCTTATGTTGTTCATTGCTCGAGTCTATTTATGCATTGTCCTCTTAAGTCTCATCTTTGAATTGCCTTTAAGATATTGAGATATCTTAAGGGATCTCCAGGTATGGGTATTCAGATTACACAAAGTCCAGGTATGACTTTAACTGCTTATTCAGATGCAGACTGGGCTAAATGTGTTGTTACTAGGAGATCAGTCACTGGTTATTGTGTCTTTCTTAATAATTGTCTTATTTCATGTTAAAGCAAGAAACAAACTACTCTCTCTAAATCCTCAACTGAAGCTGAGTATGGAGCTCTTGCTTCAGTTACCAGTGAAGTGATCTGGATTCTTAAAATCTTAAAGGATTTGAAACATGAAAATTTTCTTCCTGTAGCATTTTATTGTGACAGCAATTCTGCAATTAAGATTGCAGCCAACCCAGTTTTTCATGAAAGGACTAAACATCTTGAAATTGACTTACATTTTGTAAGAGAAAATTTTTTAAATGGTTTTGTTAAAACTGTAAAAGTGGAGTCTGCAAATCAAATTGCAGATATCCTAACCAAAGGGTTGGATACATTACAACGTAAAGAATTGGTCAAAAAGCTGGGTTTAATAGATATCTATCAAATATCAGATGAAGGGGGGATGTTGGAAAATAAGACCTCATCTGATATCTGATGTTAACCTGAGGGACTAACTTGGCTTGTTTTATGTTTCAGTCTTAGCCCTTTGGATGCTTTTGTTATTGCTATGCTGGATATGCACAAATGTAGAAAGACATGAGGCAAAGATAATAAAGGAAAAAGATGGAAGGGCTAAACAGCTAAGTTTGAAGGAGTAGATGTGCAATATGCCAAGAGTTTCAGCTTGGAGTATATAAGCTGTTTTCACAGCTTATCACCTCATTCGATATAGCTGTTTTCTCTCTCTCACTCTCATATAAACCCTAAGTGTATTCTGATCATCTCGAACAATACTTTTGTTCTGCTATTGTTAATATTCTTGATTGAGATCAAGTTTAGTGTTGGTTAAGTTGTATTGTTTGAGAACAGTCTTGATTTGTAAAATTTCTTTTGATTAATAACATACCTAAATCCTTATCAGATTTAGTTTTTCTTCATTCTATAGTTGCTAATATGTAACACCCCCAAATTACCGCAGCGGAACAGTAGAGTCAAGGGAGTATTACTTCATAATATAGATCAAGGTGTAGAAAACGACCTCTAAATGAGACGTTTTAAAATGTTACCATTTGATTTATTAAAATCAGAGTTAAACAAGAGATTCTAAGTATAAAGTTAAATAGATGTTTCGAATGGTAAAAGATAAAGATATGTGTCTCCAAGTATGCAATTTACTCTAGAATCCATGCATCCACTATCGCCTTATAAACCTGAGATAAACATGTTAAAAAGTGTCAACCAACGGTTGGTGAGGTCATAGAGTTTAATTTGACTATAAAGCATTTGAATAAAGATTTCACAGCAAAGGCCTTGTAAATCCACTCAGTCACAAGTCCCGTCCATATAAGACTTGCAACCTGTGTGTTTACAATCCACTGCTAAAATAGTATGTAAATCGTGTATCATCCAAATAAATGGCCTTCCAACATCGCCATGTCAGGATATATGTCTGCACCCAATTTAATGGTCTTCCGACATAGTCATGTCAGGATATATGTATGAATCGAGTCTAGTCACAGTTATCAATAGAAATCAAGAATAGTGAAATCAAGTTTGTATACAAGTATTTATGTAAATAAAAATAGTGTATGTAAATCAAGCGAGTATAGTATTTCTAAGCATGTATCTCCCCCAAGTAGTTTATCAAAACGTATAAAAGTAGGGGCTATGAATTCTCACCTTAGCTGTAAGGTCAAAGTAAAGTTATGTCAAAAGTATCACGGGAACGGCTCCAACACACGACCTGAATAATAGGGAAGTCTGAGATTTTGATGATTTAAGATTGACATGATGTGAGTAGTGATTGTGAAAGAATATCGGATAACAAATTGGATTGTGATGTGAATGAATGACATGCTTAAAATGCTTAAAGTTCAAAAATAATATTATACGTAATATTATCATGTTTTTATGTTTATTGGAATCAATATTTATCGTCTCATCAAAAGTTGGTGGATGATAAGTTACGTTATATAAATATAATCGTAACGTTTTGTTATATTCATGTTGTGTGGGTTTTATTATTGATTATATATTCGATGGTGATCTATATTTATTCGTTAAAAATAACGTTGATTTATATATTTCGACTTTGTTGTATTTATATAAGAAAAAGAATCTTGACATAATAATTTGGAAATATAAGTTTTTGATAAAATTATAAAGTTTACAAATCTCACCCTTAACTTATATAAAAGTTTCACTTTTAACCCAATACTTAAAATATTCACAATTTTAGTCCAAAACATCCAATTTACACCTTTTACCCCAACTTTCTGTTATTTACAGTTTTAACCCTCAGTTTAAATTCAATTTTTTATATTTTTTGTTTCGAAACACCTTCTTTTCAGAATTGACACTTTTAACCCATAATTCGCAAAATATGCATGTTTAGTCCAAAAGTTCATAATCATAAAATTATATTTTTCTTTTTACTCACTCGACTTAAATAGCTTATTTTTAAGCTTATAGCAAACTGCTTATTCGAAAGGGACTTTATAAATTTCGAATGGGCCTTAAGGCCCAACTGATGTCGAGTGGGTTTAACTTATAAGGATTTCGACCTTGGGCTTGGGAGCCCATTCAAGGGTCTGTTTGGTTTTAGTAGCATAGGGACGAGGCAGTGACAAAACAAAGAAAAGAAAAATATACACCAAGCAATCTCAACGGGTTTCGAACACGGGTCTGTCGATTTGGCACCACAGGTTCAACCATTGAGCCAAAGGCTCTTTGGTGTTATGTTTGTATCTCGTACACGTTTAAAAGGGTCTCAACTGGGTTTAGTTTATTTCCATTCGACATAGAATGTATGCATGAATTCATTTGGGTTTCGACTTCCATTTCATGTTCCAGTTAGTTTTCATTTTTGTTGATTTTTATCCGGGGTAAATGATAAAAAAAGTACGCAACTTTACGTAAAACATGGTTTTACGTAGCCAACAAAAAACCTTCCCAATTTTTTATGTAAACTCATGAATACCCTTTTAAAAACGCATTATTTTACCTGGGCAGCAGGTTTTCGCCACCTCAGCAGGATATTTATTTTTATATTTTTTTATATTCCACAATTACCCTTTTCCCTACCCCCATGTAACCCCTCGTAAAAATCCCATGTCATTAATAATATTAATCACCAATTATTTCCCATTATTGTCTAGTAACCTTTTCACGGGTTATATTTTTTTTTATATATGTATATACCTTTATGGCAACGATCACCAAATTACCCCAACACTGTGAATAGCTCACTTGCGTACCGACCATAAAAGTTACACGAATATTACAAATTGCTACACCGATTTTATTAATGGACGTATACAACGAAAGTCACCAATTGTTTCACCAAATCTTATACATAATATTCTTAAACTAATTTATTTCATTTCCTTTTCTATCTTCACATGGGCCGAACCCACAGCCACTTGCATTTTCTTTTCTTCTTATCCTTGGGCCAAACTAGATCACAAGCCCAGTGAACACACTCTTTTTTTTTTGTTGCTCTCTGTTGGATCGAGCACCATAACCAGATGATAACTAACAAGGACTAAGGATTCCATGATGCTAACCAACCACGTTTCCCACTCGACTAGAAGAATAGAAGGCTTTGGAAACTAAAATATTCTAAACACACATTATGTACTCCATTGTTCCCTCTTAGGGAGATTGTCACCCTCTTTAGAAACATATCTTAAACTAGTACAACATGTAAAACACCCCCATTGTATTCCCAAGGCGTAAAGGAGTACCCTCCACCCCTATTTTTCTCATGCAAGTCGACCTACATTATGTACCTTGCGTCCTTGAGGTACTGCCGATCCACCAAAACCCACGGTTTTTACATTTAAACTACCTTGAACCCATAAGAAGTGAAGTGACACCCTACATCAAGTACCAAGTTCACAAAAGGTCAACCCCTAAAAACCCTAGGCTCGAAGTCCTTATAAACTCAACACACTACCAACTCTTGTCACAAAACATAAAACAACAACATATATTATCACTTAGTTTCTGTCGAGCAAGAAAGGAAAGGAAGCAAGGGTGTAGGTCACTTCAAGGTTATTAGTTTCCCTTGGAGTATAGTTTTGATCGCGGGTTTGCTTTGGAAAGGATTTGGGTTTAGTTGTTCGAGTCTCGTTACCGTTTCATTTGAACGTCCCACCAATCTTTGGTGTTGTAAGTATTCATCCCTCCTCTCCTTTTCATTCGTACTACTCTTTTGTTTACACATTTCGCTACACCTCACAACGTAGTATAACAACATGAACATGTAAACACACACATGAATACACATTTGAACACATAGAACTTGCGTCACTATAACTTCTCGTCTAAACGTGAAACATACGTAAAACTTTACATTATTCGAACCCTCACTCGATGGTGTATCTAGTTAATGGAACATGCAAAGATTTCTACCTTAAACACCACACGAAAACAACACAGAAACTATCTAGTCGAACCATAGCTGCGTTTTTCCTTTTTGAAACCACCTGGGTCACGATGGGCTTATAAGCCCAAAACAACTCAATTTGTTTTCTAACTAATGTGTATACTTACTGTGAATCATGCAAACTAAAAACGAGGACCATAGATAATTTAAAGTATTCGAATAAGATATAGGAAGGAACGAGATAAATAAGAAATGGTAATATTTTCAAAATATAAAGTTGGACTTGTCTTGCAAAAGGTTTTCTTTTAAAAGGGTATAAATCGTAACTTTTGGTAAGAGAAGGATTTAATATGAAAATTGACATTTTGATATAAGTCGAGGGACTGAAACCGTTAATTCTGAAAGTTATATTTAAAGGGTTAAAACGGTAAATAACGAGAAGTTAAGGGATCGACGTGTAAAATATGAATATTTTGGACTAAATTATAATTATTTAAACTTCGAGATTAAATGCGTCAATTTTATAAACATAGGGATAATTGTGCAAATGTACAAAAGTAAAATACTTATATTATTCCACATTTCTATCTTAACGATTTCCCACGAGTATTTAACGTAACATCTTGAAGTCACCGTTTTGATTTCCCTAAACGACCACGTCACCTGAATACGTCACGATCTCACATATAGTCTCACATTCACCATTCCCCCATATTAAAACCAAAGGGTTAATAATATTCTAAATATATCACATTATTCTAGGTCGCAAGTTGGGAGCTATTCATTTCACTAATTGATTCACTACCCGTTTACTACACTACTGAGGTGAGTTCATAGTCCCACATTTTTACTATGTTTTCAAATCCCGTAGGGAGATACATGCTATAAAACCGAACACAAGTATTTTTCTGTATGCTTCCCTGATTGATATTGCTAAGTAATATTTGCCTAAGTTATTACCCCGCCAATTTAAAAGTCCCTTTATCATGAACCATTAATCACTTGCGAGTGAACGCGAATTTCGTGAATAGATCTATTGGAAGTTGACATCCCATTTGTACTAGCCGGATTGATAGCCATAGTGTTAGCCGGATTGATAGACAAATGCACTTTATTCGAATTTGAGTATGGCAAAACTCCTACACCAGGGCATTTATCACCCATATCATTGCTATGATTGGGATATTTATTATTACTACCCCTACACGTTAAGGTTTGCGTTTCATGAGGCTTAGTGCAATATTTATCTATCTAATTATTACCCCTGCAATATCATTGTTTTCACTATTATTTATCTTGTGTTCAAACTATTACAAATTAAACACTGTGAATTCACTCAACCTTTGTGTTGACATTTTAAGCATGTTTATCTCAGGTAATTAAAGAAATCTCAAGCATGGAGTTGGCACGGGCATGGAGAAAAGACCCACCTTTATTTCAAATAACTATATCATTCTTTTCAAACTCATCATCACTTTTGTGAACTACTACCCCTTTTGATAACAAATATGTAATCTCTGAATATTGAGTTTTCATTGAATGATATAAAATTTCCCTTTTTATCAAAAATCTATACTTATGACTGTGATCTAGTTGGTAATACCCCGTTTAAGTCTTCCGCTGCTATTTAAAAATTAACGGGGTGTTACACCCCAATTTACCCTTTTCCATCTTCTTTTTTAATTACATTCTTCAATTATTTCCAGTCATGAATTCCCAGATTCGGGTTGTTATATTCAAAACTGGATCATATCAATATTTTATCTTCTTCCTATTCTTACACCATAAGTCATCTCATACCACAAAAACCAAGAATTCATTCATTAAGCAAACACACAAAAACCAATTTACAGGGAATTCATCAGTTACATATCTTTGTTGTTTCCAAAAGACATGAAAATCAAATGATAAACAAAATGTGAATTTTCTTATTTGGACTATTCGGTTCATACGATGGAAACAGAAACCAATACAAGGCTTCCCTTCAAATTAATCCAGAAAACCAAAAAACCAAATCCCCTGTAAAAAACCCAACAACAAAGCTTCTTGTCAGCCCATAATCATCTCCATTCGTGGTTTTGATAACAGCACCATCTTCATTCCATAACCAAATGTCTCGTTAAACTAAATTTCATTGTTATATTTGTAATTGCAACATCATGTGTCATCTTATATCTTTAATGATCTCTTCACAGTAACAACCCAGTTAACCAAAAAAAAATATTAAAAAATTAAGTGGATGTGGAGTACCTTGGATCTGGATGTGGATTACCTTGGATCCAATCATTAGCTTAGATCATTAGCAAATTTTCGTCACCATCATTAGTTTGGATCTGGATTTTCTTGATGGCTAAATTTTTGAAGTGGGTTTTGATAATTTGGTAATAGATGGCATTTTTTGTGTGTATTGTTTGTTAATGGAATGAAGATGGTGAAATTTTGTAAAGTGATTAAAAAAAAAGGGTAAAGTGGGAAAGTGTAAAGTCAAAGGTACACATGGCTCATGTTTGGTAAAAAAAAATTGGTAACCGGGTGTGTAAGTGAAATAATGCGTTTTTTAGAGTGTTTTGAAGAGTTTACATAAAAAATTGGGAAGGTTTTTTGTTGGCTACGTAAAACCATGTTTTACGTAAAGTTGCGTACTTTTTTTTTTATCATTTACCCCATTTTTATCCTTCATTCGAGTGTATATATATATTTAACGTGCATGTATGGAATTTTATTTAAGAAGTGTACGTAACATGTTTCGTTAAAACAAGTTTGGATTCGGTTATTAAAGTGGGTCGAATACATATTGAACGCAATGAAACTTGTGTTATTCTATATATATGAAATGAGTTTGAGAATTTACGACGCTAAGGAGGTGAAGAGGTTCGAATAGAAGGTGACAACGAGAACCCAATATAGCAAGAAAACCCGAGCCTTCTTACTCCAACCTAACACGTACTCCAATAAAAAACTCTAGTGAATCGTAACAGACTTGTAGTTTGACCGATGCTTCTTTTTCCCTCTTCTATTCCTTCGGCAGTGAACAAAAACAAAGAGCAAGTGTGATTTGCTTGTGGGTTGTGTTTGTGTTATTCTTTTATGGCAGCGAGATCGAAAAGGAGAGTGTTTGAGTGAGATTGAGTGTACAAGTGAATGAGTGTGTAAGTGAATGAGCTATGTGAGTTGTATGTATGTATGCATGCATGTACATAGTTTATAGTATAAAAATCACCAAGTTGATCTATAATTCGATTGTGGCAGAAATTTTGAGGGGACATAAAGAATCAAAATTGCTAGAAAGTCTTTGGTGTTAATGCAAGTGGTGTGTATTATATATGTATGTGCATGTATCTCGTTATATATAAATGTCGACATATAGTTTATAGTTTTATAATGTCAAATGGTATATATATTAGTATGTCGACATATCATATTTAGAAACAAGCCGGTTGATATTATACGATATGTAGCAGTGAGGATAAGGATTTTTAGAGATTAAGAGTAGCTAGGTTCATCGAGTGGCTAGCTCAAGTGGTGTATATTTCGGTTTATAGATCAAGTGATTGATACACAATACATTCGACACATATTAAAGTGTCCAAACAATTTTTAACGTGGCAAATGAATTAGGAGGGGCGAGGAAATGGCCTTGTGAACTTGTAGTCGACTAAGGAACATGAAATGTATAAGTGGAAATTTGTTTAGATCTAATTGTGTACAATTTAGAGAAGTTGTAATAGTGTCGAGGGTGGTTTGCTTTGTGTCTTGTTCAAGGATCAAACGTTCGAATCAAGGATTGAGATTTGGCATTCTCGATTCTTTGGAATGTGAAGAATTGAGTGATGTAAAATGTTGCATAGGTTTAGTGTCAAATTTAGAAGATATCGTGGCCAAGTGATTGTGTATTAGTCGAATGAAATATAAGAAAATTAATAAAACTTGTAAACTTGGGTTGGGCTATTGAATAGTAACAGGCTCAGGAATGGGCCAAGAAATCGTATAAGGATCCGTCTGGTTTATTATTAGTGTATTGAATTCGTCGTGGTCCGTGTGTGAGCTCATTCCATAGTATCATGATTAACGTAACAACGTTATTGAATAGAAATGTAATAGACGAAATTTTTAAAATTTTCTCGTAAAAATGGTTAAGTGAATAGTAATGATGGGTTAATACTAGATTAACGTTCACTAATGACTAGGGAATTCTACGGGTTGCTACAGTACCTACCCCTTATCTTGAATCTCATCCTGAGATTCAGTCTGTGTCATCTGTTAAAAGATGCTAACGGATAGTCGATATGTAAAGTTTTGAGTAATAAGGCAAAAACTTGCGTATCTAGGGTAGAATACTACTTGTGTAGGGAAAACGTACCCATTATTTGTTAGCCGCATCCAAATGAGCCAAATAAAAAGCTCTACCACAAGGTGGACTAAGATGGATTCCAGGGTTTGGGTTATTTCCTTCAATTGCTAAGGCTAGATTTTCTTGTCTTTGCCCAAGTGCTCTATTCAACCTAGGACATGCATTCTTGAGGTGATCCGGGCTGTTACATTCATAGCATGCCCTTTGATTATTTCTTATGTTGCCTGCATTCCTTGGTGCTCTACACTGATCTGTAAAATGACAGAACCGATTGCAGTTTGTACACTCACGGCAAGGTGCAGACCCCGGGTGATGATAAGCACATTTAGCACACTTAGGATGTGGACCTACATATGCTCTTTGACCGGACCTAGTGGCCATAAAAGTTCTTGCACTCTTGTTGTCAATCATGGGGACCATCTGCTTGTCTGACTCATTTGTTCCCTTCCTTTTGTCACCGTTTCTTAAATTTCCAGTCCTAATCATCTCGTCTGTTAGAGTCCCTGCCCTTAGTATTGCACTCTGAATTGTTGACGGCTCAGTTGCTTTCACAGTCCCACGAATTTCAGGGACAAGACCATAGATGTACCTCTCGATCCTATTTGATTTAGGGGTGACTAAGTGGGGAACTAGTTTTGCTAACTCATGAAATCGATCTGTGGAGGCTGCATGACCAGCCCTTATCATAGCGTGATGACAGAGTTCACCTTCAAGCTTCTGCATTTCGTTATCCGGACAGTAATTCTCCTTCAGTAGTGCCTTGAAGTCGTCCCATGTCATACCTACGGCTGCTTCTCTGCCTCTAGCTTGAATCTGCGTGTTCCACCATGTTAACGCCTTTCTTGATAGTGAGCATGCAGAATACTTCACCTTCTGATGCGATCCACAACTACTCATGTCGATCACTGACTTCATCTTTTCAATCCAGCGGGTATACTCCAATGCACCTCCTTTACCATTGAACTCCATTGGCTTGCATGCCGTAAATTCCTTATACGTGCATCCAGTTGTGTGGTTGTTAGTATCATTCCCACCTAAACCATGGGTGTTGTCATTTCTGCTTTCGTGGTTTCCCGAGTTGTTGATATGATTGCCAACTTGGGTGATAATAGTAGGAAGTAAGTTTTGGAGCTGTTGAGCGATAATGGCGGGAAAATCAGGATTTCCACCGTCGTTGTTGTCGTTGTTACAAATACCGCGGCCACCTCCTCGACCTCCACGTTCACTAGTCCTTCCACAGTTAGCGTTACGAGCTGATCTCCTTGATGCCATTGTCTCTGCATGGAAGGACATTTAGCGAACGTCAGAGATGAGGGAAAATCCGTTTGACTATCCAATATATAGTTAACATTCTCACAAAAACCCCGTTACTAGCTGTTATCCTAAAGGGGTGCCAATGCCAATTAACGTACGCATGGTTACATATGTCCACGTGAGTCGTGATGCACTTATAATTATATTGGCCACCATAATTATAATTGCCTCCCTTCACACGTGTACATATCATCAAGCACAAATATCTCGACGTTACTTAATTGGTGAAAAGGGTAGGGTGATTATCTCTCAGAAAATCCTCGAGTGAATTCATCAAATTACTGCGGCTAAGTGATAACCTTTATTTAACTTAATCTCATGTCTCATCAAACAAGAACTGTCACAAGATCAAGTTAAATAGCCAGTTATCACTGAGCTCCACACTTTTGATGACTCGACCAAATTATGAGATTTTCCCTATCAGTACCAATACTATAACATCCAACAGCGTGGATAATAACGGAAAAAGTTCTACGTATGCAAGGCGATAGGGATGAGAGTCTCAATGTATATAGTAGTTATAGTCTAGGCACCTAAATGTAACCTAGTTCTCTATAACAAAGTCTCTGATACCAATCTGTAACACCCCCAAATTACCGCAGCGGAACAGTAGAGTCTAGGGAGTATTACTTCATAATATAGATCAAGGTATAGAAAACGACATCTAAATAAGACGTTTTAAAATGTTACCATTCGATTTATTAAAATCAGAGTTAAACAAGAGATTCAAAGTATAAAGTTACATAGATGTTTTGAATTGTAAAATATAAAGATATGAGTCTCCAAGTACGCAATTGACTCTAGAATCCATGCATCCACTATCGCCTTATTAACCTTAGATAAACCTGCTAAAAAGTGTCAACCAACGGTTGGTGAGTTCATAGAGTTTAGTTTGACTATAAAGCAATTGAATAAAGATTTCACAGCAAAGGCCTTGTAAATCCACTCAGTCCCAAGTCCCGCCCATACAAGACTTGCAACCTGTGTGTTTACAATCCACTACTAAAATAGTATGTAAATCATGTATCATCCAAATAAATGGCCTTCCAACATTGCCATGTCAGGATATATGTCTGCACCCAATTTAATGGTCTTCCGACATAGTCATGTCAGGATATATGTATGAATCGAGTCTAGTCACAGTTATCAATAGAAATCAAGAATAGTGAAACCAAGTTTGTATACAAGTATTTATGTAAATAAAGATAGTGTATGCAAATCAAGCGAGTATAGTATTTCTAAGCATGTATCTCCCCCAAGTAGTTTATCAAAACGTATAAAAGTAGGGGCTATGAATTCTCACCTTAGCTGTAAGGTCAAAGTAAAGTTATGTCAAAAGTATCACGGGAACGGCTCCAACACACGACCTGAATAATAGGGAAGTCTGAGATTTCGATGATTTAAGATTGACATGATGTGAGTAGTGATTGTGAAAGAATATCGGATAACGAATTGGATTGTGATGTGAATGAATGACATGCTTAAAATGCTTAAAGGTCAAAAATAATATTATACGTAATATTATCATGTTTTTATGTTTATTGGAATTAGTATTTATCGTCTCATCAAAAGTTGGTGGATGATAAGTTACGTTATATAAATATAATCGTAACGTTTTGTTATATTCATGTTGTTTGGGTTTTATTATTGATTATATATTCGATGGTGATCTATATTTATTCGTTAAAAATAACGTTGATTTATATATTTCGACTTTGTTGTATTTATATAAGAAAAAGAATCTTGACATAATAATTTGGAAATATAAGTTTTTGATAAAATTATAACGTTTACAAATCTCACCCTTAACTTATATAAAAGTTTCACTTTTAACCCAATACTTAAAATATTCACAATTTTAGTCCAAAACATCCAATTTACACCTTTTACCCCAACTTTCTGTTATTTACAATTTTAACCCTCAGTTTAAATTCAATTTTTTATATTTTCTGTTTCGAAACACCTTCTTTTCAGAATTGACACTTTTAACACATAATTCGCAAAATTTGCATGTTTAGTCCAAAAGTTCAAAATCATAAAATTATTTTTTTCTTTTTACTCACTCGACTTAAAGAGCTTATTTTTAAGCTTATAGCAAACTGCTTATTTGAAAGGGACTTTATAAATGTCGAATGGGCCTTAAGGCCCAACTGATGTCGAGTGGGTTTAACTTATAAGGATTTCGACCTTGGGCTTGGGAGCCCATTCAAGGGTTTGTTTGGTTTTAGTAGCATAGGGACGAGGCAGTGACAAAACAAAGAAAAGAAAAATATACACCAAGCAACCTCAACGGGTTTCGAACATGGGTCTGTCGATTTGGCACCACAGGCTCAACCATTGAGCCAAAGGCTCTTTGGCGTTATGTTTGTATCTCGTACGCGTTTAAAAGGGTCTCAACTGGGTTTAGTTTATTTCCATTCGACATAGAATGTATGCATGAATTCATTTGCGTTTCGACTTCCATTTCATGTTCCAGTTAGTTTTCTATATTGTTGTTTTTATCCTTCATTCGAGTATATGTATATTTAACGTGCATGTATGGAATTTTATTTAAGAAGTGTACGTAACATGTTTCGTTAAAACAAGTTTGGATTCGGTTATTAAAGTGGGTTGAATACATATTGAACGCAATAAAACTTGTGTTATTCTATATATATGAAATGAGTTTGAGAATTTACGACGCCAAGGAGGTGAAGAGGTTCGAATAAAAGGTGACAACGAGAACCTAATATAGCAAGAAAACCCGAGCCTTTTTACTCCAACCCAACTCGTACTCGAATAAAAAACTCTAGTGAATCGTAACAGACTTGTAGTTTGACCGTTGCTTCTTTTTCCCTCTTCTTTTCCTTCGGCAGTGAACAAAAACAAAGAGCATGTGTGATTTGCTTGTGGGTTGTGTTTGTGTTATTCTTTTATGGCAGTGAGATCGAAAAGGAGGGTGTTTGAGTGAGATTGAGTGTACAAGTGAATGAGTGTGTAAGTGAATGAGCTATGTGAGTTGTATGTATGTATGCATGCATGTACATAGTTTATAGTATAAAAATCACCAAGTTGATCTATAATTCGATTGTGGCAGAAATTTTGAGGGGACATAAAGAATCAAAATTGCTAGAAAGTCTTTGGTGTTAATGCAAGTGGTGTGTATTATATATGTATGTGTATGTATCTCGTTATATATAAATGTCGACATATAGTTTATAGTTTTATAATGTCAAATTGTATATATATTAGTATGTCAACATATCATATTTAGAAACAAGCCGGTTGATATTATACGATATGTAGCAGTGAGGATAAGGATTTTTAGAGATTAAGAGTAGCTAGGTTCATCAAGTGGCTTGCTCAAGTGGTGTATATTTCGGTTTATAGATCAAGTGATTGATACACAATACATTCGACACATATTAAAGTGTCCAAACAATTTTTAACGTGGCAAATGAATTAGGAGGGGCGAGGAAATGGCCTTGTGAACTTGTAGTCGACTGAGGAACATGAAATGTATAAGTGGAAATTAGTTTAGATCGAATTGTGTACAATTTAAAGAAGTTGTAATAGTGTCGAGGGTGGTTTGCTTTGTGTCTTGTTCAAGGATCAAACGTTCGAATCAAGGGTTGAGATTTGGCATTCTCGATTCTTTGGAATGTGAAGAATTGAGTGATGTAAAATGTTGCATAGGTTTAGTGTCAAATTTAGAAGATATCGTGGCCAAGTGATTGTGTATTAGTCGAATGAAATATAAGAAAATTAATAAAACTTGTAAACTTGGGTTGGGCTTTTGAATAGTAACAGGCTCAAGAATGGGCCGAGAAATCGTATAAGGATCCGTTTGGTTTATTATTAGTGTATTGAATTTGTCGTGGTCCGTGTGTGAGCTCATTCCATAGTATCATGATTAACGTAACAACGTTATTGAATAGAAATGTAATAGACGAAATTTTTAAAATTTTCTCGTAAAAATGGTTAAGTGAATAGTAACGATGGGTTAATACTAGATTAAGGTTCACTAATGACTAGGGAATTCTACGGGTTGCTACAGTACCTACCCCTTATCTTGAATCTTGTCCCGAGATTCAGTCTGTGTCATCTGTTAAAAGATGCTAACGGATAGTCGATATGTAAAGTTTTGAGTAATAAGGCAAAAACTTGCATATCTAGGGTAGAATACTACTTGTGTAGGGAAAACGTACCCATTATTTGTTAGCCGCATCCAAATGACCCAAATAAAAAGCTCTACCACGAGGTGGACTAAGATGGATTCCAGGGTTTGGGTTATTTCCTTCAATTGCTAAGGCTAGATTTTCTTGTCTTTGCCCAGGTGTTCTATTCAACCTAGGACATACATTCTTGAGGTGATCCGGGCTGTTACATTCATAGCATGCCCTTTGATTATTTCTTATGTTGCCTGCATTCCTTGGTGCTCTACACTGATCTGTAAAATGACTGAACTGATTGCAGTTTGTACACTCACGGCAAGGTGCAGACCCCGGGTGATGATAAGCACATTTAGCACACTTAGGATGTGGACCTACATATGCTCTTTGACCGGACCCAGTGGCCATAAAAGTTCTTGCACTCTTGTTGTCAATCATGGGGACCATATGCTTGTCTGACTCATTTGTTCCCTTCCTTTTGTCACCGTTTCTTAAATTTCCAGTCCTAATCATCTCGTCTGTTAGAGTCCCTGCCCTTAGTATTGCACTCTGAATTGTTGACGGCTCAGTTGCTTTCACAGTCTCACGAATTTCAGGGACAAGACCATAGATGTACCTCTCGATCCTCTTTGATTCAGGGGTGACTAAGTGGGGAACTAGTTTTGCTAACTCATGAAATCGATCTGTGTAGGCTGCATGACCAGCTCTTATCATAGCGTGATGACAGAGTTCACCTTCAAGCTTCTGCATTTCGTTATCCGGACAGTATTCCTCCTTCAGTAGTGCCTTGAAGTCGTCCCATGTCATACCTACGACTGCTTCTCTGCCTCTAGCTTGAATCTGCGTGTTCCACCATGTTAATGCCTTTCCTGATAGTGAGCATGCAGAATACTTCACCTTCTGATGCGTTCCACAGCTACTCATGTCGATCACTGACTTCATCTTTTCAATCCAGCGGGTATACTCCAATGCACCTCCTTTACCATTGAACTCCATTGGCTTGCATGCCGTAAATTCCTTATACGTGCATCCAGTTGTGTGGTTGTTAGTATCATTCCCAACTAAACCATGGGTGTTGTCATTTCTGCTTCTGTGGTTTCCCGAGTTGTTGATATGATTGCCAACTTGGGTGATAATAGTAGGAAGTAAGTTTTGGAGCTGTTGAGCGATAATGGCGGGAAAATCAGGATTTCCACCGTCGTTGTTGTCATTGTTACAAAACCGCGGCCACCTCCTCGACCTCCACGTTCACTAGTCCTTCCACAGTTAGCGTTACGAGCTGATCTCCTTGATGCCATTGTCTCTGCATGGAAGGACATTTAGCGAACGTCAGAGATGAGGGAAAAGCCGTTTGACTATCCAATATATAGTTAACGTTCTCACAAAAACCCCGTTACTAGCTGTTATCCTAAAGGGGTGCCAATGCCGATTAACGTACGCATGGTTACATATGTCCACGTGAGTCGTGATGCACTTATAATTATGTTGGCCACCAAAATTATAATTTCCTCCCTTCACACGTGTACATATCATCAAGCACAAATATCTCGACGTTACTTAATTGGTGAAAAGGGTAGGGTGATTATCTCTCAGAAAATCCTCGAGTGAATTCATCAAATTACTGCGGCTAAGTGATAACCTTTATTTAACTTAATCTCATGTCTCATCAAACAAGAACTGTCACAAGATCAAGTTAAATAGCCAGTTATCACTGAGCTCCATACTTTTGATGACTCGACCAAATTATGAGATTTTCCCTATCAGTACCAATACTATAACATCCAACAGCGTGGATAATAACGGAAAAAGTTCTACGTATGCAAGGCGATAGGGATGAGAGTCTCAATGTATATAGTAGTTATAGTCTAGGCACCTAAATGTAACCTAGTTCCCTATAACAAAGTCTCTGATACCAATCTGTAACACCCCCAAATTACCGCAGCGGAACAGTAGAGTCTAGGGGGTATTACTTCATAATATAGATCAAGGTATAGAAAACGACATCTAAATAAGACGTTTTAAAATGTTACCATTCGATTTATTAAAATCAGAGTTAAACAAGAGATTCAAAGTATAAAGTTACATAGATGTTTTGAATTGTAAAATATAAAGATATGAGTCTCCAAGTACGCAATTGACTCTAGAATCCATGCATCCACTATCGCCTTATAAACCTTAGATAAACCTGCTAAAAAGTGTCAACCAACGGTTGGTGAGTTCATAGAGTTTAGTTTGACTATAAAGCATTTGAATAAAGATTTCACAGCAAAGGCCTTGTAAATCCACTCAGTCCCAAGTCCCGCCCATACAAGACTCGCAACCTGTGTGTTTACAATCCACTGCTAAAATAGTATGTAAATCATGTATCATCCAAATAAATGGCCTTCCAACATTGCCATGTCAGGATATATGTCTGCACCCAATTTAATGGTCTTCCGACATAGTTATGTCAGGATATATGTATGAATCGAGTCTAGTCACAGTTATCAATAGAAATCAAGAATAGTGAAATCAAGTTTGTATACAAGTATTTATGTAAATAAAAATAGTGTATGCAAATCAAGCGAGTATAGTATTTCTAAGCATGTATCTCCCCCAAGTAGTTTATCAAAACGTATAAAAGTAGGGGCTATGAATTCTCACCTTTGCTGTAAGGTCAAAGTAAAGTTATGTCAAAAGTATCTCGGGAACGGCTCCAACACACGACCTGAATAATAGGGAAGTCTGAGATTTTGATGATTTAAGATTGACATGATGTGAGTAGTGATTGTGAAAGAATATCGGATAACGAATTGGATTGTGATGTGAATGAATGACATGCTTAAAATGCTTAAAGTTCAAAAATAATATTATACGTAATATTATCATGTTTTTATGTTTATTGGAATCAGTATTTATCGTCTCATCAAAAGTTGGTGGATGATAAGTTACGTTATATAAATATAATCGTAACGTTTTGTTATATTCATGTTGTGTGGGTTTTATTATTGATTATATATTCGATGGTGATCTATATTTATTCGTTAAAAATAACGTTGATTTATATATTTCGACTTTGTTGTATTTATATAAGAAAAAGAATCTTGACATAATAATTTGGAAATATAAGTTTTTGATAAAATTATAACGTTTACAAATCTCACCCTTAACTTATATAAAAGTTTCACTTTTAACCTAATACTTAAAATATTCACAATTTTAGTCCAAAACATCCAATTTACACCTTTTACCCCAACTTTCTGTTATTTACAGTTTTAACCCTCAGTTTAAATTCAAATTTTTATATTTTCTGTTTCGAAACACCTTCTTTTCAGAATTGACACTTTTAACCAATAATTCGCAAAATTTGCATGTTTAGTCCAAAAGTTCAAAATCATAAAATTATTTTTTTCTTTTTACTCACTCGACTTAAAGAGTTTATTTTTAAGCTTATAGCAAACTGCTTATTTGAAAGGGACTTTGTAAATGTCGAATGGGCCTTAAGGCCCAACTGATGTCGAGTGGGTTTAACTTATAAGGATTTCGACCTTGGGCTTGGGAGCCCATTCAAGGGTCTGTTTGGTTTTAGTAGCATAAGGACGAGGCAGTGACAAAACAAAGAAAAGAAAAATATACACCAAGCAACCTCAACGGGTTTCGAACATGGGTCTGTCGATTTGGCACCACAGGCTCAACCATTGAGCCAAAGGCTCTTTGGCGTTATGTTTGTATCTCGTACGCGTTTAAAAGGGTCTCAACTGGGTTTTGTTTATTTCCATTCGACATACAATGTATGCATGAATTCATTTGCGTTTCGACTTCCATTTCATGTTCCAGTTAGTTTTCTATATTGTTGTTTTTATCCTTCATTCGAGTATATGTATATTTAACGTGCATGTATGGAATTTTATTTAAGAAGTGTACGTAACATGTTTCGTTAAAACAAGTTTGGATTCGGTTATTAAAGTGGGTCGAATACATATTGAACGCAACGAAACTTGTGTTATTCTATATATATGAAATGAGTTTGAGAATTTACGACGCCAAGGAGGTGAAGAGGTTCGAATAAAAGGTGACAACGAGAACCCAATATAGCAAGAAAACCCGAGCCTTTTTACTCCAACCCAACTCGTACTCGAATAAAAAACTCTAGTGAATCGTAACAGACTTGTAGTTTGACCGATGCTTCTTTTCCTTTGGCAGTGAACAAAAACAAAGAGCAAATGTGATTTGCTTGTGGGTTGTGTTTGTGTTATTCTTTTATGGCAGCGAGAACGAAAAGGAGAGTGTTTGAGTGAGATTGAGTGTACAAGTGAATGAGTGTGTAAGTGAATGAGCAATGTGAGTTGTATGTATGTATGCATGCATGTACATAGTTTATAGTATAAAAATCACCAAGTTGATCTATAATTCGATTGTGGCAGAAATTTTGAGGGGACATAAAGAATCAAAATTGCTAGAAAGTATTTGGTGTTAATGCAAGTGGTATGTATTATATATGTATGTGCTTGTATCTCGTTATATATACTAACCCTCCCTATTAGTGATATACTAACCCTCCCTACCTAGTAGGGAGGTACAATTTGTACCTTTTTTTTTTTTTTTTTTTTTTTTTTGTATGTTATTTTTTTTGTAATGTTTATTTTGAGTGTAATGTTTATGTTGAGTGTAATGTTTTTTTTTTTTTTTTTTTTTTTTTTTGGTAATGTTTTTTTTACACGTTAACGTTAACACATTAAACAACTACAATGTATTCGTCTTACGTGTTTCTTTTTAATTAACACATTAAACAATAACAAGTTAACGTTAACACATTAATCAAAACAACTGTTATTATTCAATTAAACAAAACAACTTACTTTATTTCAAAATTAATTTTTTTTATTTCGAAATTAATTTTTTTTTAACAACAACTTAGTTTATTTCGAAATTAATTTCCTTTAGTTTTTTTTTTTTTTTTTTTTTTTTTTTTTTTTTTTTTTTTTTTTTGTATAATGTTGTTTTGTGTAATGTTGTTTTGTATAATGTTATTTTGTGTAATGTTTTTTTGTACACGTTAACGTTAACACATTAAACAACTACACGTTTTTATCTACGTTTTACAGAAAAATAATTTTTTTTAGAAAAATTATTTTATTTTAGAAAAATAATTTTTTTTATACCCTAAATTATTTGAAAATTATATAAATTAATTTTTTTTATTTCGAAATTAAATTTTTTTATTTCGAAATTAATTTTTTTTTTAGATTTTTTTTTTATTTCGAAATTAATTTTTTTATTTCGAAACTAAATTTTTTTTTATTTCGAAATTAATTTTTTTTCCCGTTATTGTTAATATATTTTTTTTAGTTAACTCTAATATATAAAAATAATAATACGGATTGCCTTTGAAGAAATGAAATGAAAAAAAAAAAAGACTGATCTTCACGTGATTTTCAAATAAAGAGAGGTACTAGCCCCACGTGATGCCTGCCACTCTCACTGACGCATACGGAAAAAAAAAGGGCGCTTGGGGTTTTTTTTCCCCCACTCTCACTTGCTTCAGCCACTCCGAATCCGCCACGTGGCAACCTATATAGAGAGGGTTAGTAGCTGGGGCATGGACCCCATCCGGTTAGTGTGACCCATTATATTATTGTCTTTTGGATGTGAAAGAGAGCTGTGCAGCAAAAGGGTCGCAGAATGAATTTTGTACTGTTTTTATCATGGATCAGTCAGTGGTGATTAATTCTGGCTTATGTGGTGAATTAATTATGGTCTGATCGTTAATACTGCTCTTGGAAATTGTTAAGTCTGTTCTACACCAGACTTAATTAAGTCTGCTCTCAGTGATTATTAATTATGGTTGTTGACTTAAGTCTGCTCTCATATTTTTAATATTGCTACCGTACTCAGTTAAGTCTGCTTGGTCGTTGGGTGTACTGCTGGTTTGTACTGCTAGAGCAGTTTTGGATCTCGAACAGAACATTATTTTTATGGCTTGCGTTGGGGATTATTTGAAGAAGACAATTGAGTATTGCTTATTTGATGTTGTAGTTGAGTTTCACAGGTGCGTGTTCTTATCATATGTCAAAGTAGGTGTTACACTTTGAAGATAACTTGTTTGTTTGTTTGTTAATGCGGTGACAAAGACTTGATGAATCTAGCAAAGGTGTGTGATCTACAAACTAGGGTGCTTAATGCTCACATTTGCTATCACTTTAAGGAGTTACATTGTAGTGCTCAGTGTCTCATATAGTTAAGGATTTATCAAGAGGTTGCGACTTACTTCTAGTATGAGTTTGGAGTCACGTGGATAGTACAAGATATAAGACGCAAGTTTGGGAAATTCAACTTCTTCATCAAATTCGTTATACTCGGTTTTCTTCATCAGTGATCATTTCATAAAGCCTATAGAGTTCGTGATTCAAGAGATGGTAAACATATTGGCTTCAGGGGAAGCTTATTGATTAAATGTTTAACCATCTACATGCACCACTTAAGGGGAAGTGTTTTGATTCAAGTTTCATGGAAGACCCCTATTAGATGATTACAAAAAGGGGAAGATGATTGATTTGCAGCTTGTTATGTGTGGTGACATGTTCAAGAAGACCTTAAGGAAGCATTGAAGATTATTTCATGAAGATAGTTTTGTAATATCAAATAGGGGAAGATTATTGGGAATTATAATTTGATGATTACAAAACTACATATGCCTAAATGAAGAAATGTGAAACAATAGGGACTGAATGTAATAAATAGGTTAGCTTCTTGTGAAAGTTTGGTTTTCATGTAAACCCTATTTATAAAGGGTGTTAGAGGCGGCAGTAACAGTATAGAAAAACATAGATCTCTCCAATGAGAGTCTAATCCAAACGTGTGTGTGTACACGTTAGATAGTTTGTAGTAGATTAGTTTTTATTTAGTATTGAATAAAATGAAGCGCGCTTGATTCAATAAAAACCTTGTTTAACATTATTGTTCTTGTCAATTCCGCACAATGATGTTTGTAAAACATATCCTAGTCGATCCAAAAAGATCTCAACACTAGTTCTCTATAACCAAGTCTCTGATACCAATCTGTAACACCCCCAAATTACCGCAGCGGAACAGTAGAGTCTAGGGGGTATTACTTCATAATATAGATCAAGGTATAGAAAACGACCTCTAAATGAGACGTTTTAAAATGTTACCATTTGATTTATTAAAATCAGAGTTAAACAAGAGATTCAAAGTATAAAGTTACATAGATGTTTCGAATGGTAAAAGATAAAGATATGAGTCTCCAAGTATGCAATTGACTCTAGAATCCATGCATCCACTATCGCCTTATAAACCTGAGATAAACATGTTAAAAAGTGTCAACCAACGGTTGGTGAGCTCATAGAGTTCAGTTTGACTATAAAGCATTTGAATAAAGATTTCACAGCAAAGGCCTTGTAAATTCACTCAGTCACAAGTCCCGCCCATACAAGACTTGCAACCTGTGTGTTTACAATCCACTGCTAAAATAGCATGTAAATCGTGTATCATCCAAATAAATGGCCTTCCAACATCGCCATGTTAGGATATATGTATGCACCCAATTTAATGGTCTTCTGACATAGTCATGTCAGGATATATGTCTGAATCGAGTCTAGTCACAGTTATCAATAGAAATCAAGAATAGTGAAATCAAGTTTGTATACAAGTATTTATGTAAATAAAAATAGTGTATGTAAATCAAGCGAGTATAGTATTTCTAAGCATGTATCTCCCCCAAGTAGTTTATCAAAACGTATAAAAGTAGGGGCTATGAATTCTCACCTTAGCTATAAGGTCAAAGTAAAGTTATGTCAAAAGTATCATGGGAACGGCTCCAACACACGACCTGAATAATAGGGAAGTCTGAGATTTTGATGATTTAAGATTGACATGATGTGAGTAGTGATTGTGAAAAAATATCGGATAACGAATTGGATTGTGATGTGAATGAATGGCATGCTTAAAATGCTTAAAGTTCAAAAATAATATTATACATAATATTATCATGTTTTTATGTTTATTGGAATCAGAATTTATCGTCTCATCAAAAGTTGGTGGATGATAAGTTACGTTATATAAATGTAATCGTAACTTTTTGTTATATTCATGTTGTGTGGGTTTTATTATTGATTATATATTCGATGGTGATCTATATTTATTTGTTAAAAATAACATTGATTTATATATTTCGACTTTGTTGTATTTATATAAGAAAAAGAATATTGACATAATAATTTGGAAATATAAGTTTTTGATAAAATTATAAAGTTTACAAATCTTACCCTTAACTTATATAAAAGTTTCGCTTTTAACCCAATACTTAAAATATTCACAATTTTAGTCCAAAACATCCAATTTACACCTTTTACCCCAACTTTCTGTTATTTACAGTTTTAACCCTCAGTTTAAATTCAAATTTTTATATTTTCTGTTTCGAAACACCTTCTTTTCAGAATTGACACTTTTAACCCATAATTCGCAAAATTTACATGTTTAGTCCAAAAGTTCATAATCATAAAATTATATTTTTCTTTTTACTCACTCAACTTAAAGAGCTTATTTTTAAGCTTATAGCAAACTGCTTATTCGAAAGGGACTTTAGAAATGTCGAATGGGCCTTAAGGCCCAACTGATGTCGAGTGGGTTTAACTTATAAGGATTTCGACCTTGGGCTTGGGAGCCCATTCAAGGGTCTGTTTGGTTTTAGTAGCACAGGGACGAGGCAGTGACAAAAGAAAGAAAAGAAAAATATACACCAAGCAACCTCAACGGGTTTCGAACATGGGTCTGTCGATTTGGCACCACAGGCTCAACCATTGAGCCAAAGGCTCTTTGGCATTATGTTTGTATCTCGTACGCGTTTAAAAGGGTCTCAACTGGGTTTAGTTTATTTCCATTCGACATAGAATGTATGCATGAATTCCTTTGGGTTTCGACTTCCATTTCATGTTCCAGTTAGTTTTCTATATTGTTGATTTTTATCCTTCATTCGAGTATATATATATATATATATATATATATATATATATATATATATATATATATATATATATATATATATATATATATATATATATATATATATATATATATATATATTCATTTATTTATTTATTTATTTAACGTGCATGTATGGAATTTTATTTAAGAAGTGTACGTAACATGTTTCGTTAAAACAAGTTTGGATTCGGTTATTAAAGTGGGTCGAATACATATTGAATGCAACGAAACTTGTGTTATTCTATATATATGAAATGAGTTTGAGAACTTACGACGCCAAGGAGGTGAAGAGGTTCGAATGGAAGGTGACAACGTGAACCCAATATAGCAAGAAAACCCGAGCCTTCTTACTCCAACCCAACTTGTACTCGAATAAAAAACTCTAGTGAATTGTAACAGACTTGTAGTTTGACCGATGCTTTTTTTTCCCTCTTCTTTTCCTTCAGCAGTGAACAAAAACAAAGAGCAAATGTGATTTGCTTGTGGGTTGTGTTTGTGTTATTCTTTTATGGCAGTGAGATCGAAAAGTAGAGTGTTTGAGTGAGATTGAGTGTACAAGTGAATGAGTGTGTAAGTGAATGAGCTATGTGAGTTGTATGTATGTATGCATGCATGTACATAGTTTATAGTATAAAAATCACCAAGTTGATCTATAATTCGATTGTGGCAGAAATTTTGAGGGGACATAAAGAATCAAAATTGCTAGAAAGTCTTTGGTGTAAATGCAAGTGGTGTGTATTATATATGTATGTGCATGTATCTCGTTGTATATAAATGTCGACATATAGTTTATAGTTTTATAATGTCAAGTGGTATATATATTAGTATGTCGACATATCATATTTAGACACAAGTAGGGGTGGAAACGAGCCGAGCCGCTCGTGAAAAGCTCAGGATCTGATCGGTAAAAAGCTCGAACGAGCCGAGCCTAAACGAGCTCGAGCCTAAGTTTGGGCTCGTTTAATAATCGAGCTCGAGCTCGAGCTCTATAAAAAAAGCTCGAATAGGCTTGCGAGCCTAAACGAGCCCTAGAAATATATACGTATATATATTGTCTATACGTATAAACGAGCTTAAAAGTAGTAAACGAGCTCGAGCCTTATGTAATTAACGAGCCGAGCTCCATTTTAACTTTGTTTTCTTTAAAAATCATACAAATTAGTCGAGCCCGAGCTTGTGAAAATTTTCACGAGCCGAGCTCGTGCTCAAATATTAGGCTCGAAACGAGCTCGAGCTCGAGCTTTCTAGAATATAAACGAGCCGAGCTCGAGCTCTGGCAGGCTCGGGCTTGGCTCGGCTCGTTTCCACCCCTAGACACAAGTAGGTTGATCTTATATGATATGTAGCAGTGAGGATAAGGACTTTTAGAGATTAAGAGTAGCTAGGTTCATCAAGTGGCTAGCTCAAGTGGTGTATATTTCGGTTTATAGATCAAGTTATTGATACACAATACATTCGACACATATTAAAGTGTCCAAACAACTTTTAACGTGGCAAATGAATTAGGAGGGGCGAGGAAATGGCCTTGTGAACTTTTAGTTGACTATGGAACATGAAATGTATAAGTGGAAATTAGTTTAGATCGAATTGTGTACAATTTAGAGAAGTTGTAATAGTATCGAGGGTGGTTTGCTTTGTGTCTCGTTCAGGGATCAAACGTTCGAATTAAGGAGTGAGATTTGGCATTCTCGATTCTTTGGAATGTGAAGAATTGAGTGATGTAAAATGTTGCATAGGTTTAGTGTCTAATTTAGAAGATATCGTGGCCAAGTGATTGTGTATTAGTCGAATGAAATATAAGAAAATTAATAAAACTTGTAAACTTGGGTTGGGCTTTTGAATAGTAACAGGCTCAAGAATGGGCCGAGAATTAGTATAAGGATTCGTTTGGTTTATTATTAGTGTATTGAATTCATCGTGGTCCGTGTGTGAGCTCGTTCCATAGTATCATGAATAACGTAACAACGTTCTTAAATAGAAATGTAATAGACAAACATTTTAAATTTTGCTCGTAAAAATGGTTAAGTGAATAGTAACGATGGGTTAATACTAGATTAACGTTCACTAATGACATGGGAATTCTACGGGTTGCTACATAATGGTTTATGGGTCACTGATCCTAATGGTTTATGGGCCAATAGGGTATATAGAGTTGTTTTATGTAATCCTGTTTGACGCACCAACTAAGAAAGAAACTAAGAGTTTTGGTCAAAAGGTTTTTCTGACCGTTTCGTCCCGTACTAAGATGTTGTAGTAGTAAGTTGGTGAAGTCTTTCTCTACAAGTATACATTCATTTACAGCTAGATAATTTTGCTATTTATTATGCAAGCAATGATGCTCGAACATAATCTTTCGGTTGGCTTGGTTCAGTGGCAAGCTGAATTGCTTACAATGTACTCAGGTTAGTCTACTAAACCAAAATAACAGTCTTACAAATGAATGTGGATATTCGGGTATGGATCTTTGGGCTTAACAAAGAGCTATCTTGATAAATTCAAGTACAATTTTGATTTGCCTTTGTAATATTTTTACTGCTTGAGATCTGAAAATAGATTAGTTGTCCTGCTTAAATATCGAAATATTGGCATTCGACTTTACAATTGCTCAACTTTTCACGTGAAGTCAACTATTTGGTTGTGATGGCAGGAGAAAGTTACTGTAGTTCCCGGGATGGGTATACTATGGGATAAGCAAGCATTCAATCCAGTTCCAAATGTTGATGAAGTGGAATCAATTTTCTATGCCCCTTTAGAAATGATTCTCAAGGTTCCTTTCCTTATTTTCCTTAACCTTCTTAGCTGCTATTTTAAACTTTGAAGTCAAATTATATTCTTGAAAATAGGATTTGATTAGTGGTGAAAAAAAACGACACATGGAAAATGCATTAGCTGGTGTTTGGCTAAGCTTATGGGTTTGACATTATGTGTTTGGGTATCATAACAAAGCCGTACGCTAAGGTACTCTTCCATGCTTTTTTTTGCAGTGTGAATAGTCATTAGTTGCCTTATTGTAAAGAGATCTTTTAAATTTCTATTTAATAATTGTTGATTTTCTAACATCGTGTTATGCAAATGTTCACTGGACCCTTTTGAACACTTTCTTTGGGCTGACGAGTACCATCACTTGATATGAAGATATACTATGAAGACATACTCACATAGTCATATGTGCTCTGTCTCCTTAACGCAAATATTGTTTTTATTTCAGTACTAAGATACAACTTGGATCACTGGATGATAGTGTCCAAGTTTATAGAGAGCACCCTTTCTTTAAGAGGTTAATACATGGTGCAAGTTGTATATAGTTAACATCGAGACATCTTATTCCTCATGTTAGCAAAACAAACATCATGGTATATTGGTAAATATTTGTATCATATATATATATATATATATATATATAGGGGGACTTTCTTACGAGAACCATTTTATCTGCGAGAACTGGGGAGAACCACAAAAAACATACATGCACGCCTTTTAAAATAAAATAAAAATACATGCAAATCATCAATAATCGTAAGTATCCACCTATGTTCTTCAATATCATCATGAACTCATCCTCTTTTTTCACAAAAACCTTACACAAGGCCGCAATATTGTCGTTGCACGCCTTATAAGAACATACATGCACACCTTCAAAGAAAAATGTTGTATTTCCAATTTCTTATCAAATTCTTTAGAACAACTATGTTTTTTTAAAAACATATATGTTGTTTTTAGAACATATGTGCAAAAATACAATTATTGAAAGCGTGCATGTATGTTTTTTGTGGTTCTCTCAGTTCTCGCAGATAAAATGGTTCTCGCAAGAAAGTCTCACTATATATATATATATATATATATATATTTTATGTTTAAAAGACTTATATGATTTTTATTGATTTTGTTAAATTATATTTAAATTTGTAAAATAACTCGACTTTTAAACTTATAGTTAAAATTATGCATGCTCGCTCATATGTAGAAAACATTTAACAATTAGAGAGGTGCTAAGCTCCTTTTCTTTTTCTGTCATAATAAGCTTTATCTTCTCTTAATACAACTTTTTTATTGTCATCCACGAAACCCACGGGTCCATAGTCTATTACCGTATATTTTAAAAAGTCGTTTTTTCTATGCTAATAAGGAGTCAACATGACCCCCAAAACATCTCTTTACACCTCTTCCAAGTGGGAACTACGTAAGGCCGCCATCATTGATTTTTCGTTTGTGATTCTAAGCATTAAATCGATTCAACAATATTTTAACTTTTCCAATCAAAGGAATAAGATAGGACTTGGTACTTCTAGCTATATGTTGCAATAGTTTATAACCCGTAAATGTTCGGAGTTAGGCTGATACTATAACGAGTAATAATATTTTAATAACAAAAATTCAGGCATATAGTGTAATGCGTAATGATATTTTTATAACTTTGTTTTAAAGTTAAATATTGCGACAATTAATAAATTTATAATTTTGTAAAGTATCTTTCTATAAAAAAAATATATTACATCTCTGATAAGTTATGTCTACAAATCAAAGCTTATATTTTTAGTAACGTATTTTTTAAATTTTAAATATAATCTTCTTATAATCTTTTGTGACAAATATGCATTTTTATACGAAGGCAGTGAGAAGAAAAAACTAAAATGAGAAGAATTTATAGCCACCCATTTAAAATAAGAAGGAGAATTTTAAAAAGAGATGCATTTAATATTGTAGGTGCATTCTCATTTTAATTATTCTACTTATTTGATCATAACTTTTTTATACGATCAAATAAATGACTTGGCCCGGAAAAGGCGGAAATATTTGAGTGCCAAGTTCTCCAACGTTGATTTTGTACCCAAAAACATAGTCATCTAGAAACTTTTGGTTTTTGACACTCTATATAAACAAGTGCCTCACCAAGCATATATCATCAACTCTTCTCATTCTTTCATATATCTTCCATTCCATCTTAATACACAAAATGGCTATGTCGAGAACTGCTATTGTTATATTGAGTGTTCTTCTTGTATCGTTTCTCGTTAGTGTCGAATCCCAACAATTTGGAAGAAGGTTGTCGCAACGATCTTTAGGACTAAGAAAAGAAAAACTAAGTCATTTTCGCATCTATTTCCATGACATAGTTGCTGGCCCTAACGCTACTGCTATTAGGATCGTTGAAGCCACCAGAACCAACCGCACTGCAGCGACTGGTTTTGGTGACATCACTATGATCGATAATCCATTGACCATGGGCCCAGAACGAACTTCCAAGCTTGTTGGTAGAGCACAAGGGATATATACTTCTGCTAGCATTAACCAAATGGGCTTGTTGATGGCTATGAACTATGTCTTTGTTGAAGGGAAATATAATGGTAGCTCTTTGAGTATTTTGGGCCGAAATGCAGTAATGTCGACCGTGAGAGAGATGCCAATCGTTGGAGGAAGTGGGCTATTTCGATTTGCTCGTGGTTACGCTGAAGCTAGAACTCATACTTTTAATATGAATAATGGTGATGCTGTTGTCGAGTTTAATCTCTATGTTCTCCATTACTGATTACGTGATCATGTGTATTCTTTTTAAATTTTGTTAAAGTTGTGATTTTGTATACGATATTATATAATAAGATTTGATTACCAATTTCGTTTCATTGATATTGTTGCTTCATAGTATAAGACTCAGAAAACTATTGTACATGCTGCTAATCAAGATACGCTTATGATGTTATAACAGTTGTGTTTGATTAGTAGTACTACATGCACGGTCGTACGGAGTATTAGTCTAACACAGTGACAGAAGCCTATTGACAATTGCCTAGTTCTACCAACAATAAAGCATGACAGATTGAGATGGTAAATTTACAAACAATTATATGGTTGAATAAAAATTTCCACGAATTATAAACGTTATAGTTATGTTATTTTCAAATATATCGTTATTCATTTATTTATTCAGTTTTCTTTTCATTGACTAAATAAATAGTCCACCGTAGTGGTTTAGATGAAAACAAATTAAAATTGCAAAAGATAATGGTGTAGTCGTTTTTTCTATGCTAATAAGGGGTCAATATGATCCCAAAACATCTCTTCACACCTCATCCGAGTGGAAAGTACGTAAGGCAGCCATCATTGAATTTTCGTTTGTGATTCTAGGCATTAAATCGAGTCAACTATATTTTAACTTTTCCAATCAAAGAAATAAGATATAGATAAAGAGTGGTGGCTCCAGGATTTTTAATCACATTTGCCACAAGTGTCAGCTTGCTACATCGACAGAGTTAAAAACTAGAAAAATGATTGTTGTACTTACTAATTATGCTTACAAATGTACCTAATGGTTTGATTAGTTGATTTAAAAAAAAAATGATTTTTGAGAATTTAGAGAGAGAAAATATATAATACAATTGTACAAGTGATCGATTTATGCATTAGTCATATATTTAGGCATATGTTGTAGGTCCAAATAGCACCACTCTAAAAACTATATATATTTTACGATTAGTGGCGGGTTATAAACTTTGAAATGGTGCAACACAAATATAACTTTCTAAATCATATATAACGCAGAAAAAGGTACGATGTTATTAGTATTAGGAGATATATAGGCCCAAGCCCGTTTGTGGGTTTAGTGTTTATAGGGTTTCATATGTAAGACCATTATAAATGGTGAATCAATAAGACATAAAACTCCACGGGGTTTACATAAAACCCTAAATACCCTAAACACTAGATACCCTAAACTCACAGACCAGGCTTGAGCTTATTTATCCTCTAATAATCAGTTTGATTTATACAAAGAGTAAACTTGTTGTGTTGTGATTCATGCTGGAATGAAAATCTAGAATCAAGTATAGTACTCATTGATCAATTCATCTCTTTAAGAGTGCTAGATGCAGTTTGATTATAAGTTGCGTTATAGGCACCATTACGTTAGCTTTTAACCTATATAACATTCTCATAACACAAAACTAATAAAACACTCCCCCTAGTATAACACGAGTCATAGGTTTCTGCAGTTATGACTTAAAGCTAATAAAGCCATCACTTCAGGCCTCCGATTATTTAAGGCCCCCAATTTTTTAACATCATTTATGAATATATATGGTTGGTTACTTATTTTCTTGTGCGCCATCTTGAGGTCTCAATATATAAAAGCCCCTATTACTAAAACCCAATGTTGCAAAAATCAGCCCAAGCGGCCGATTAATCGATATGCGGGGATTAACCGCCTCGATTTTCACTAATCGGCCTTATTAATCGGTTTGGTCAAAAGTCGGTCAACATACCAATTAATTGGATAAAAATTGGCTAAATCGGATAAATCGGCCAACTCGGTTACGGATAAAAATCGGTCAAATCAGGTATAAATCCGCCAAATCGAAAAAAAATCGGCTAGATCGGTCAAATCGAGCATATAGTTCAATATTTTATAATTTTATACATAAAAAATCTAATCCGATTAATCCCCGCCTAACCAATTAATCGCTAGGCGGTACCCGGCCGCCCAGCTACCGCCTAGCGATTTTTGCAACCTTGCTAAAACCGCTAAAATTATTAAGGATGATTGCTTATTTTTTAAATCCATACCACTAAGTTCTTATTTGCGTTTAAGAAACACGACCAGGTCTATCTTTTTATTATTTCAAAAAGATGCATTGAGCTGATTTAATGCTACAAATTCTAACGAATTTTAACCGATACTGTAAACAAATTAAACGTTTCAAGAATCACCTATTGTTGGGTCCTTCAGTACCCAAGGATCCTTAAAACAGGATTTGAATACAAATTACGCTAAGTGTTAATCAACCGAAAACACAATTAAGTCATTGAGTAAACAGTCACTCAATGAGTTACCTTTAAGATGCTCAGGACGAATCCAAAGAAGAAAGATTCACCACACAGTGAGGCGGTACTCCCTGAAGTGTTACTTGAGCCAAAGAAGAAGGTAATGGGTTCAGTGAGTGTTGGACAAGAACTCACTGAACCCCAGTCTCCTTAACAACAATAACTGAAGACTAAAGACTGAAGGCGAATAACTGAAGAACTTGAAGCCTGAATAAAAGGCGGGATTAAGCGGGAAGGTTTTGAAGAGATAAGAACAAGTCTTATCGGGGTCAGAAACAAACCATCCCTAAAGCGGCTAAAAGTCGAGAAGTGTCAGGACTGACACTCGAAGACTTTTTGGCGCAATCCTATTGGTTCTTGGAAATGACAATTACTGTTGTAGTTGTCAGACACGCCTTCCATTGTTTATGTATTTTATATCTTCGGTACTCTTAACATGTTTGCCTATAAATAGCAAACAGATGAAGGAAGGTGGGTTAGGTATTTTGTGCAATTAAAGCTTAGACTTTCACAATACCCCTTTTCTCCTACAAAGAGTAACCAATCCCTGAGATAGCTCAGTGGGTCGAAATTGTTACCACTTAAGCATAGCTTAAGTTTAGATAGGAGACACCATACCTTGTCTGTTCAATCCCAAGTGTTTGTTCCGCAAAACACTTGGGTATTAGATTCTTTGATTGATTTCTAATAAGAATTTAAACGTTGAAAAACATTGTGTTTTTTATATTTACGTTTTAACTTATAAATTGTAATTAATCAATAACATTGTATCAGTCATAAACACTAATAGATTAACTCTTTAGTTAACTCTAAGCGTGTTAAGGGAACAACAAGTGGTATAAGAGCCTCTGGTTTATAAAATCTTTCAAAAATAACCAAGAGTGCTCAAGGTTTTTAAAACCAAGATCCTACTATGGCTGATATTAATGTGCCCCAGCTAGTCGATAAAAAGGGTGGAAGCTTTTCAGTTGTTGCCCCAAGACTTGAAACTGGTAAATTTAGCAAGTGGAAAAAGCGAATGCTTTGCTACTTGACTGGTATGGAACCATACTATATCACTTGTGTCAAAGATGGTCCCTATGTCCCAAAGACTGCTGAAGGGCTAAATAAGCCTGAAGCTCAATGGACTATTGATGAGAGGAAGGTGGTCAATCAAGACCAACGCCTGAAAAGCATAATTATATCTTGTCTTCCTGACGATATAATGGAATCAGTCATCAACTGTTCAACAGCCAAGCAAACTTGGGATGACTTGGTCAATAGCTTTGAGGGTCCCTCAGATACCAAGGAAAACAGGGTCATGGACCTGAAACTTGAGTACAATACTTTCAGGGCAAAGGACTCTGAAAGTCTCTCTCAGACTTATACCAGATACAAGACTTTGATAAACGAGCTATCAAATGATGGTGTAGTGTTGTCTAAGCATGAGACAAATGTTGGCTTTGTCAACAGTCTCCCTGAGAAGTGACTAAACTTCTCACAAGGCCTCAGGAATGCTAATCACATTCAGACACTTGAGCTCCCTGAGATCTATGGGAAGTTTGTCTATGAAGACAATTTAATCTCAAGGAGATACCCAAACTCAAAAGCTCTTGAGACCAAGAAGGCCTTGACCTCCACACCAATATCAACTGCCTTTTATACTAATGGTGTTGTGCAGGATTTTCAAGAGGATTCTGAAGATGAAATTGATGAAAGGACTAGTGATGAGTACCTAAATGATTTAAACTTGGAATTCCAAGAAAGGGCACTCCTTGCTAGTTCAAAACGTTTTATCAAAAGAAATTAGTCCAACTTTTCAAAAGCAAAAGCAAATGAAACCACTGAATGCTTTAATTGTGGTAAAAAGTGTCATTTTGCTAGAGACTGTTATTCTAAAACCATCTCAGAACCCTCTTACAAATTTTCAGGAAACGGTTTCTCAGCGACTCGCAAGTTTCAACCTAGAATGCTTCAGTCGACCCAACAATTTCAAAAAAATAAGGGTAAAAAGGACTTTGAAGCAAAATATAGGAAAGCTAAGGCTAAACTTGCACTTCTTGAAACTAATCCCTCAATGTCTCAGGCTGCTCAAACATCCAAACCTGTTCAGACAAAGAACAAGGTTCTTGTAGCAGAAGCTTATGACTGGGATGAAGAAGAGGTCTCCTTAGAAGATGAGGAAATTAGAGTAAGTGCACTGATGGCACTTTCTGAAGGTGATCAGGTGGCTGTTGGAAAAAGCTACGTTAGAAATGGAGAGTGGGTGAACATAACCATGAAGAAGGTAAACACTTTACTTTCTATGGATGATAATTCTGATTGGCAGTCCTATATGAATTATATTTGTGTAGATCTTAAGTTTGTTGAAGAACAAAGGCTTAACTTGTTTTCAAAATATAACAACCTTGTGTCAGAATTGAATAAGTGTAGAGATGAATTGCTTGTACTGAAACAAGCCAAGTTAGAAACTATTACTCTACAAATTCAAAACACTGAAATTTTGAAACAAAACCAAGCCCTACAACATGAACTTAACAAAGAAAAGGCTGTCATACAAGGCTGGACTAAAAAGAACCCCAAGGTCTTTGATACTGTGGATTTAATTCCTAATAAAACAATAGGAATTGACCATCTCACTAAAACCCCCAGTGAGAGTCACAGTGAAATGACCTTTATTCCAGCTGGCATATCATTTGAGCAAGAAATGCAACCCAAGTCAAATGACTGGATTGTCAGGGACAACCCAGTCAGTAAGTTACCAAACTTTGAGACTAGAAAAATCTTGCTTCCTGAAAGTCAGGCTCTGAACAATATGCTTAGACTCTCTGACCAACCTAGTAATACTGAGTCAGTAAATGAGTCCGAATCAGAATCATATCCACCACTCCCACCACTAAATATCCTTCAGGGTGCTGCACCAAGCTCAGACCTCCCACCATTGGTCTACTATCAGTATTCTCCATGGGAGAATCCAGGATTGGGAAAAACCATCCTGAAAAGGCAAACCCTTGAAGTCTCAGAAAATACTGATGACTCATCAACTTCAGTCCCTTCTGAAGTAAAAATTGAAGGCCCTGATTCAAAAATTGATCAGTTGGCTGAAATGGTTAGGAAGCTGAGTGAGAAGATTGAATCTTCTGGGAAACCTTCTCAATCCAAGAAGGAACCCAAATCAGCTTCCTCAAGTACCAGCAAACCCAAACCTAAACCCTCAAAACCTCTGCTAAAGTGTGAGCTGTGTCACTATACTAATCATTCCTCTGATGATTATTTTAGAATCCTTTACTGCAAGATATGCAAAAAATGAAGATCACAGGACCTCTGATCACCTATCATACACAGCCACAACTAAGATGACAAACTTTAAAGCTCAAGCTCTTAAGTATCCATCTGATTCCAAGCAGAAACTGAAACAAAAGGCAAAGCCTTTTGCACCTTTCCCTCACTGTGGCTTTAATGACCATCTCCCTGAGGATTGTCTAATGGACAATTGTTGTAAAATATGTGGAGATCCCACTCATGACACCTCAGGACATGAGAAGGTCATTCAAAATAGAAGAGGAGTCCCCAAACCATCCTCTCAGTCTACTGAGTCCACCTATGCAATGAAATGCAAAATCTGTGGTAGCTTAGTCCATTCAACCACTAACCATGCATCAATCATTAAGGCTAATCAAGTCAAACCCACCAAAAGGTGGTATCCCAGAAAGAACTAATTCAGTTTACTGTTTGTGCAGAAACATACCAGGGAACCTGTTTGGCATCTAGATAGTGGATGTTCAAGGAGCATGACTGGTGTGAAAGAATATCTGCACAAATTTGTAAAAGAATCAGGACCCAAGGTGATATTTGCTGATAACTCATCATGTCTCACTGAAGGTTATGGTTCAGTAAACTGTAATGGTATAGTATTTACTAGGATAGCTTATGTAAATGGCCTTAAGTACAATTTGATCAGTGTTAGTCAATTATGTAATGCAAAATAGATAGTTCAGTTTGATGATAAGCAAGGAATCATCTTCAATGCTAATAAGGAAGTTGTCCTTATTGCACCAAGAAGACATGATGTTTATGTGTTGGACATGTCCAGTCTAACTCAGAATGGAACTTGTCTCTTTACTAAGGCCACTGAAACCCTCAACTGGCTTTGGCATAAGAGACTCTCCCACCTGAACTTCAAAAACATAAACAACCTTGTAAAACAAAACAAGGTCCTTGGCCTACCATCACTTGTGTTTTCAAAGGATAAACCATGCTCTGCCTGTGAAAAAGGTGAACATCATAGAGCATCCTTTAAAACCAAAACTAACTTTTCCATCAGGAACTGCCTTCATCTTCTCCATATGGATCTTTTTGGACGCATAAGTCCTAGATCCATTAACCATGAGAAGTATACTCTGGTCATTGTGGACGAGTACTCAAGATACACTTGGGTATACTTCCTGATCAAAAAGAGTCAGGCAGCTGAAACAATCATGTCCTTTGTCAGGAACATTGAAAATCAAATTGACATCAAGGTCAAACAGATTAGAACTGACAATGAAACAGAGTTCAAAAACTATGAACTTGAATGTTTCTGTGATGAGAAAGGAATTTTCCAAAAATTTTCCTCTCCTTACACACCTGAACAAAATGGTGTGGCTGAAAGGAAAAATAGAACACTCATTGAAGCAGCCAGGACAATGCTAAATGGATCAGTCCTTTCCAAACACTTTTGGACTGAAGCAGTCAAAACTGCCTGTTATACACAAAACAGATCCATCATTGTCAAGAGACATATCAAAACTCCTTATGAGTTATTCAAGGGAAGGATCCCTGACATCAGCTACTTTCATGTCTTTGGGTGTCCTGTGCTTATTCATAATCACAAGGATCACTTAGGAAAATTTAATGCCAAAGCTGATGATGGATACTTCCTAGGATACTCACTTGTCTCAAAGGCCTTCAGGGTGTTCAACACTAGGAGACAACATACTGAGGAAACATTCCATGTTACCTTTGATGAGAGCACTGATGCAATCATTGTCTCTAACACCTCAGTGGAAGAGATAGGCTTTGATGATTCATCAAGATACCCTCCTGATGAACATCATCCTGAAAATGGTCCATCCACTCAGTACCAAGCAAATGCTGACATCTCCTATTACATCATCCCTCACAACCTTCCTTACCCAACCATCACTGAGTTTGTTGAAGCACAAAGAAGTACTGATGCAATCATTCAGTCTGTACAAAGTGCTCAAGAACCAAAAAATCACAGTGATGAGTCAACCCACTCAGACACTCATGATACTAAAGATCATCATGTGTCTGATCCTGACCCTACCCATCAGGCCTCTACAAGTTCTAATCAGTTTCCAAGACCTCAGGACAGTTGGACTAGGTCTCAGAATATAGAACTTGTCAATATAATTTGTGAGCCTACTGAAGGCATGCTCACCAAAAGCATGGCTGCACAACTAAGAGCAGCCTCAGCCAATGAATGCCTATTTGTGGACTTCATCTCCACAATTGAACCCAAAAGTGTCAAGGAAGCACTTAATCATCCAAGTTGGGTTCAGGCCATGCATGATGAACTGGAACAATTTTACAGAAACAAGGTAATGACCTTGGTTAAGTGTCCTGAAGATGTTTCAGTCATTGGCATGAAATGGGTATTCAAAAACAATCTGATAAAAATGGAATAGTCATTAAAAACAAAGCCAGACTTGTAGCCAAAGGCTATAATCAACAAGAAGGCATTGACTTTGAAGAAACATTTGCACCAGTAGCAAGGATGGAAGCCATCAGAATCTTCCTTGCTTTTGCAACCTACATGAACTTCAAGGTATACCAAATAGATGTTAAAAGTGCATTCTTTAAATGGGTCATTGAAAGAAGATGTTTATGTTCAGCAACCTCCTGGATTTGAAAGCCATGAGTTTCCTGACTATGTCTGCAAGCTTAATAAAGCCCTTTATGGACTGAAACAAGCTCCCAGGGCATGGTATAAAACTCTCTCAGCCTTCCTAATCCAAAACAAATTTGTCAGATGCAAGATAGACAACACATTGTTTATCTATAGGACAAATAATGATGTCATACTTGTACAAGTATATGTTGATGACTTCATCTTTGGCTCAACAAGTTATAAACTTTGCAAACAGTTTGAAAAACTGATGAGGCGAAAAGTGTACCGCTTTTAAGGGGTCATTTAAGCCTTAAATCGTATTTATTTGATCAAATATTGCCCTAAATCGTTCCTTTTGTCATTTTAGGTACTTTTGAGGAGAAATCTGGAAAAGGAGGCATTTTGGACGTTTTTGGAGCATTAAAGTGAAGAAAACGGCAAAGTCTCAAAAATCGGCTAAAAGTTACTCTTGACGGCGTCACAATTTACTCTGGACGGCGTCATGCTTTGGCAAGAAAAGTTGGACGTGAAATTTACTCATGATAAGCCAGTGAAAATAGCATGTGAATTCTGACGGCGTCACGCTTTAACTTGATCAAGGGCGTCACGGCTTAAATCATAAGGGGACGGCGTCACGTTCACGATCTGACGGCGTCAAGCCTTGATAAGCCAGAATGGATTTTGGAAGAGCTAAAGAGGGACGGCGTCAAGAAGGTCATCCGGGAACCCTAAAAGCGGCGAGGTGACGGCGTCACACTCCATAAGGTGACGCCGTCAGATCCAAAAATCTATATATAGTTTTCTAATCTTTTGTCATTAAGTAGAGCTTAGTGTGTGGAATTTTGGGATAAAACCCTAAGACGATTTTAGCTACTTTTTCAGGGCTTTTTGCCTTGAGATCTTCCATGTTTCATTGAAAGATAAGTTATCAATTAATCATTCAATATGTCTATGTGTTGTTTGATTCTATCTTATTCTTGTCTTTTGTTTAACATGTTAGGCTAAATTTATCTTGTGTTTGCTTAGATCTAATGAAACCTAGCTATTGATTATTGGTTGTTAGTGTGTTGTTAGTTGTATTGGATGATTGTTTATCTATGTTAGGCTTAAGAAAACTGGCTAACTTCCTATTCGGTTACTTGCTTGAACGTCTTAAGAAACATGAACCAAACGCGTACTAAAGGTTTTTATGGTTGTATTTAATGCACAAGCGAATTCTAGTGATCCCATGTTAGGAGCTTCCTAGCCGGCTCGACATAGGAGTGAAGTAGGAGCTTGTAGAGTTGGGGAAGTAAGTACGCCACCCCACGAATGGTATTAAGGAATACACCCGTCATCCACGCAACTAATACACACTAATTAACCGGTAAAAGATAGTTAGGGAGTAAGGAAATCTAAGTAAACACATTTCTCTACACATAAGTTTCTCACCACATTTCATTTTTGTTATTTTATTTTATTTGCATTCGTAGTAATTTGGGTTAGTTGACTAGCAACTAATTCCGCCCACTCCTTCAAAACCGAGATTTTATTTGCTTTCATAAAACTATAAAAACATAAAAAAGAATCTTCCTCAACCCTTAGACCTAATTAGAGTAGCCTTTCATACCTAACGAACACTATTCCCTGTGGAGAACGATCAATCCCCCGTACTTACCACTACACTATACTACATCGGTCAGGTACACTGCCTGGTGGGGTTGTAAGCCTCTTGAGATCCCTCGAGAGGTAAAACCTGTTGTAAGGTTACAAAACCACGCAATCAAGTTTTTGGCGCCGTTGCCGGGGAATAGTTATTGTTTAGGTTGAATTTTTATTTCTATTAGGTCTACTCACTAGATTCCTTTCTAGTGAGATTTTTATTTTATTTTTCTAGGTTTTCTTTAGTCTATCTATTTTCTTTGTGTCTTTGTTCGTAACCATTACCGTCCGACATCATGGAAGATGGTAATATCCTTAACCCCCACAACCCACCACCACAACAACCACAACCACCTCCTAGAGCCCGTACTTTAGGAGAGTATTCCCGTCCTAGCCACCATGGCTATCGAAACACCATTGAGCTCGCTCAAGGAGCCAATATCACACCCTTGCGATCCGACACCATCCGGTTGGTGCAAAGCGGATGCGCATTCCATGGACTTCGTTCTGAAGATCCTAATCAACATCTCAAGGACTTTCTTAAAATCGTTGATTCTATAGACCTTGATGTTGCCACTCGAGAGACGACCCGATTGCGTCTCTTTCAATTCTCTTTGCGGGACCAAGCTAGTCAGTGGCTAGAACGTCAACCCGCAGGATCCATCACCTCTTGGGATGATCTCACTACTCGTTTCCTTGCTCAGTTTTTCCCACCGGGGAGAACTACCAAGCTAAGGAAGGATATCTTGATGTTTGAACAACGTCGAGGCGAAACCCTCTACGGGGCATGGATTCGATTCAAGGACTTACTTCAAAAAGTCCCTCACCATGGCATAAATCTATGGCTTCAAATCCAAATCTTCTATGACCATGTTGATTACCACACCAAGCGTGCCATCGATCGAGCCGCCGGGGGCAGATTGCGCGACAAAAGCGCCGAGGAATCATGGGAGATCATTGATGAGCTTGCATCCGACGATGATGAATTTTGGCAAGTCTCCCACGACGTGCGCTCGGCAGTCAAGACATATTCATCGCCCGATACCGCCAATCAAATCACTGAGGAAAGCGTTAGTGAACTTGAGAAAAGGGTTGCATATCTTATGGAAAAGCAAAAGAGACCCTTAAGTCCACAAAAAGCAACAATTAACTCAGTCTCAAGCGTTAAGCAAATACCATTGTCCGAATCACCCCGTAGGGAAAATACTAAACCCTTCCATAAGCACGCCCCACCCAACTCACCACCTCAGGAACTTAGTCCAACATTCGAAGCTCGAATGAGAGAGTACATGTCAAAACACTCCGAATGGTTGGCAAAATTTGAGGAAGCCGTCTACAAGCAGAAGGAGGAAATGGAGGAGAAGATGGTGGAGATGATGAATCTTTTGAAAGAATACACAAATACAAAAGCCCCTGCAGAAGTGTTGGTGAGGAATGACGTTGATGTTCCTAACACTAAATTTGTCAAGGCCACCTCCGTCGTCCAAGAGGGCGGAAATGATGGAAGAGGGAAATCCATAACTATGGAAGTTAACAAAATTGACCTCATCCCACTTAATAATGGAAACACCAATGCGTACAAATGCGATTCCGACAAAGGAGAGGAGGCGCCCTCTGAGGAGCGCCAATTGGTTGAACCGCCAGTGTCACAACAAGTGAAGCATTACTTGAAGCACGAAATAAACAAGGAGACCATAAACGATTGGGTGAGAAACTATCGACGTATTCATCTACCCAACAAGAAGTCCGAGAAGGTGGAACCGGATGATAAATCTGACACATTACCCGGTGGGCAATTGTATGAATGCCTCATAGGACAAAAGTTAGTGGAAAAGCAGAAATTCTAAGGGGTCTTTGAAATACCATGCAGCATTGGAAAACACAAGTATCTGGATGCGATAGCTGACCAAGGTTCCGACGTAAATTTGATGCCCTTATCCGTTTATGTTCAGTTAACCGATGAGTTGCCATCCATCACCCATACTAAACTCTCCTTTGCAAAGCATTCTTATGAGTATCCGCTAGGAATTGCAGAAGATGTGTTGGTCAACGTTGCCGGATTCCTGTATCCGGTCGACTTCATGATCATTGAGAGAAATGATATGAATATGCCAATAATCCTTGGGGCACCCTTTCTCGCTACCACTAGAGCACAAATCAATTACGAAAATAGCACCATCCAAATGAAGAAGGGGAAGAAAACAATAAACTTCCCGACGATCCCACGACATATACGAGATATTGCTCTGCAGAAGAAGATGGAGGCTAACACTAATGTAGTCCGTGGTAATGTTCGAGAGAAAATTCTTGCATGGGAGGCAAGGATTAAGAGTTATATGGAAAATGAGATTAGAGAATGTAAGGGTAGAAATAACAATTATATTGAGGCTGATGAGCAAATCAATGACCCCGTTGAATTTACAAAAGGAGACTCAGTGCTCCTAAGGCATTCAGAAACAGAAGCACCTACTAATGAACTAAGTCCCTGGTGGTACGGACCATTCACAATTAAAGGTTTACAACAAGATGGGATAGTAAGCTTGACCAGCAAAGGAGGAGGTGAAGTGACCGCAAATGTCGAGCGATTGAGACACCACCACCATGATAACAAGGATCATATCTATCAGGGATACGTCATTATGAATGATGGAATCACGTAATGTACGTGACTTGGAGTCTAGCTACAAGACTCGTTAATAAAGAAAAGCGCTTCTTGGGAGGCAACCCAAGCTTTATTTGTTTTATTTGCTTTGTGTGTTTATTTATTTGTTTGTTTGTTTTTATTTGTTTCCGTATGTGTGTTTAATTTTTATTATTATTGATTCATGTTCAAAACTAATTTGTGAAAATGCTTTATGTTGTTTTTAACTTCGTCTTAACTACATATAAAGGTATTTTGCAAAAGATAAGTGTAAGGGAAATCTAAATCGGTTTATTAGAACACAAATTAACATGAATCGTAATAATAATAAATTAGCATACATATTCGTATTTGTTTGAGTCAAATGCTTGTATCGAGTCATAATGATGTTTTGCAGGATTTCCAGGAAGTAAGGTAAAGGTTTTTCCAGAAATTTTCCGGAAACTAAAAATGAAAATTTTTGTCAGGTCATTTCTGACGGCGTCAGGGGTTATAACCTGACGGCGTCAGATTTAATTTCCAGAAATTTTTGAAAGTTTTGTTTTCATAAAAAGTTTTTATTAAAATCTCCAACTTATAATCTCCAGGAATCTGCAAAATTTTCATTCCACAAGCATTATATCCTTATATATAGATTTTTCCCGCCGATGTTATGCAGGTTTTCGTGTTTGTTTTCTCAGGTTTAACAGGTTATTTTGGACAAGGAGATGTTTATGGAATCAAGCTTATGGCGATGCATTAGTCATGGAGCTTCAACATTCTCTTTGGAGGAAGATTTAACCGTGTAACTTCATTATCCACCGAGCGAATCAGGGGAGTATTTGATTTCATTCTTTTACTTTTTCTTTTACATCTTGTTATTTGAACATTGGGGACAATGTTCATCTTAAGTGTAAGGGGAGGATAAAAGTACGATTTTAGAGAATACAATTGCGCTTGATTTTTGTTTGTTTAATAGTAGATGTGTAATAAAACTGAGAGAAATACTTGTTAAGGTAATTTTAGTGCCAAATTTAAAATTTTTTACAACATATAGGAGTGAAACTTTGATCTTAATGAGCGTCTCACGGATAGGAGTTATATGACTAGCACAAAAACCGTACCACTAAAAAATTTTCCACCCCCAAATATGTGAGGTTCGCCCCTAGAATTGGTAGGAAAAGCATTTATGCTATGATGTGTGTACCGGTAGCACTTAGATTCTAGAACTTGCGTTAGGACCATTCCGAGGCCACAAGTGAGACTACATTCGTGTAGTTAGATTTACTACATGATAAGAGGCATTAGGATTAACCCATTGTTTTACACCTGTGTTTTTGTTATAATTACTTTGGCTACATTGGTCAAGTAATTCTCCCACACCCTTTGCGTTGTACTCATTTTTAGTACACGATACCCCTAGTACACCCCTCAGAGCCTATCTTTTCGTTTCGACCTTTAAGCATTTTACTTAAAGGAAGAATTTGTTACACCCCACTAAAATGTACACCCAAATCGCCTTAGCCTACCTTGTATGCACTCATTTTTAGTGCATTATTGTTACAACATTTGTTTAAACCCAAGTTAATTATCTAGTTGATTACATGGTTGCTAAGTCGAGTCATATCCTTGTACATATTGTTTTGGGACGATTGGGACTCATGGGTAAAGTACTAGTGTAATGGAGTAATGGGGAAGAACATCATTTATTACCCCCATATGTGCTAAATATTTTAAAAGTACTCCAATGTTTCAATTTTCTTAATTCGAGTCATTAGAATAGTTATTTGTAAAGTTATGTAAAAATTCAAGTGTAAGGGGAATGCAACGCCCCTATGATGTATTATTTTGGATGGTAGGGCAAAAGTGTATGCAAAAAAAAAAAAAAAAAAAAAAAAAAAAAAAAATCGAAAAAATCAAGAAAAATACAAAAAAATGAGAAAATGAGAAATAGAAAAAAAACATACGGACTACCATCCCGTTTTATTTTATGTTTATTTTATATTTTTGTTATTTTGTTATTTTGTTTCTAGCTTAAGATCGAGTCTAGTCTTGGCTTAGCAACATTGTATAGTACATGTAATTGATCAAGATCTTTAACTCGCCACCAGTAAAATATCCTTTATCCAACAAAACCGTGTTTTCCTTTTCCCTACACCTAACGTTATAACCCATTTAAAAGCCCTCTTTGATAGTTTATCTTAAGTGCTTACGCCTAGTGGAGGAGGTTTTCGATCCTTTCCCAAGCCTATGGTAATCTATTTGCTATGACAGGTAGTGAGAGATATTTTCCGTTTTCATTTATGAGATTTATTTTGATGACACTTGAGAGATGTGAGTATCTAAACACTACTTGTGAGGTGCTAGTATGTAATCTCCGTGCTTATTATGATTGAAGTGGAACGATTATTTGTTGTAATTACTTTTATGTTAGCATTAAATGACCCCTAGCTTGTATTTTGATTAGAATAAAAGCGCATTTGCTTGAGGACAAGCAAATCTCAAGTGTAAGGGTATTTGATGAGGCGAAAAGTGTACCGCTTTTAAGGGGTCATTTAAGCCTTAAATCGTATTTATTTGATCAAATATTGCCCTAAATCGTTCCTTTTGTCATTTTAGGTACTTTTGAGGAGAAATCTGGAAAAGGAGGCATTTTGGACGTTTTTGGAGCATTAAAGTGAAGAAAACGGCAAAGTCTCAAAAATCGGCTAAAAGTTACTCTTGACGGCGTCACAATTTACTCTGGACGGCGTCATGCTTTGGCAAGAAAAGTTGGACGTGAAATTTACTCATGATAAGCCAGTGAAAATAGCATGTGAATTCTAACGGCGTCACGCTTTAACTTGATCAAGGGCGTCACGGCTTAAATCATAAGGGGACGGCGTCACGTTCACGATCTGACGGCGTCAAGCCTTGATAAGCCAGAATGGATTTTGGAAGAGCTAAAGAGGGACGGCGTCAAGAAGGTCATCCGGGAACCCTAAAAGCGGCGAGGTGACGGCGTCACACTCCATAAGGTGACGCCGTCAGATCCAAAAATCTATATATAGTTTTCTAATCTTTTGTCATTAAGTAGAGCTTAGTGTGTGGAATTTTGGGATAAAACCCTAAGACGATTTTAGCTACTTTTTCAGGGCTTTTTGCCTTGAGATCTTCCATGTTTCATTGAAAGATAAGTTATCAATTAATCATTCAATATGTCTATGTGTTGTTTGATTCTATCTTATTCTTGTCTTTTGTTTAACATGTTAGGCTAAATTTATCTTGTGTTTGCTTAGATCTAATGAAACCTAGCTATTGATTATTGGTTGTTAGTGTGTTGTTAGTTGTATTGGATGATTGTTTATCTATGTTAGGCTTAAGAAAACTGGCTAACTTCCTATTCGGTAACTTGCTTGAACGTCTTAAGAAACATGAACCAAACGCGTACTAAAGGTTTTTATGGTTGTATTTAATGCACAAGCGAATTCTAGTGATCCCATGTTAGGAGCTTCCTAGCCGGCTCGACATAGGAGTGAAGTAGGAGCTTGTAGAGTTGGGGAAGTAAGTACGCCACCCCACGAATGGTATTAAGGAATACACCCGTCATCCACGCGACTAATACACACTAATTAACCGGTAAAAGATAGTTAGGGAGTAAGGAAATCTAAGTAAACACATTTCTCTACACATAAGTTTCTCACCACATTTCATTTTTGTTATTTTATTTTATTTGCATTCGTAGTAATTTGGGTTAGTTGACTAGCAACTAATTCCGCCCACTCCTTCAAAACCGAGATTTTATTTGCTTTCATAAAACTATAAAAACATAAAAAAGAATCTTCCTCAACCCTTAGACCTAATTAGAGTAGCCTTTCATACCTAACGAACACTATTCCCTGTGGAGAACGATCAATCCCCCGTACTTACCACTACACTATACTACATCGGTCAGGTACACTGCCTGGTGGGGTTGTAAGCCTCTTGAGATCCCTCGAGAGGTAAAACCTGTTGTAAGGTTACAAAACCACGCAATCAAAAACTGATGGCAAAGAAATTTGAAATGAGCATGATGGGAGAACTGACTTACTTCCTTGGACTGCAAATCAAGCAGACTGATAAAGGAACCTCTATCAGTCAAGAGAAGTATGTCAGGAGCCTACTTAAGAAGTATGAGCTCAGTGACCGTGCCTCAGTCAAAACTCCTATGGTACCACCAAACAACCTTGGTCCTGACCTTACTGGTAAACCAGTGAATCAAACTCTCTTCAGAGGAATGATAAGATCACTGATGTATCTACTTGCATCAAGGCTTGACATCCAATTCTCAGTGTGCTTATGTGCCAGATATCAATCTGAACCAAGAGAATCTCATCTCACAGTTGTGAAAAGGATACTTAGGTACCTGAAAGGTACTCCAAACCTTGGATTATACTATCCAAAATGTTCAGGCTTTGATCTCAAAGGATACTCAGACTCTGACTATGCTGGATGCAACATGGACAGAAAAAGCACCTCAGGCTCCTGCCAAATCCTTGGCGGGAAAGTAGTCTGTTGGAGTGCTAAGAAGCAACAATCAGTTGCCATGTCCTCAGCTGAAGCTGAATATATTGCAGCAGCAAGTTGTTGTGCAAATTTACTCTGGATGATAAGTCAACTCAGTGACTATGGAATTCAGTACAAGATGGTCCCCATCTTTTGTGATAACACAAGTGCAATTGCCATCTCAAACAACGCTGTTCTTCATTAGAGAACAAAACACATTGATATTAGATATCATTTCATCAGGGACCATGTCATGAATGGTGACATTGAATTACACTTCATTCCTACTGAATATCAGCTAGCTGATATATTCACCAAACCATTGGATGAACCAACTTTCACAAGACTGAAAGCTGAATTAGGAATGTTGGATATTGAGATTCAGTCCATTGATTGAATACATCCAACCAAGTGTAAATTCTGAATACTCAGGTCCCTGACTCAATGTGTTCCTCAGTGAAAAAGAATCACTGAACCTCGGGAACTAAACCCAAGTTCCTGAACCCTTGAACCTCAGGAACTAAACCCAAGTTCCTGAACCCTTGAACCATCAGGAACAAAACCCAAGTCCTGAACAAGCAGGTTCACTGAATGAAGAGTCATTCAGGGCCCTCAGATGATATTCAATGCTATCTTAAATGCTCTAAATATCTAGTTAGTAAATGTCCAAGGTTGGTACCTGAATTCTTATTTAATATAAGAATATTTGTTCTTTTGCCTTTCTGGCATGCACCTCATGGCCCACCACATTCCCACTTGACATTTAATGCCTCTCCAATCACATAACAGATATGTGATGACTCAACTCTGCAAGTTTTACTTTTTGCAGACGGCACAACTGTTTGCCTTGAGAGTTGCGCAAAACAGGGATAGTGGAGTGGTCAAGCATTTAATGCGGATCCCAAAAGTTTTATTCAAAACGGTTTTCAAAAAATATCTTTTGAGATATTAAACCGCTAAATGCCTAAAATACCCTCCACTTCACTTCCCTATAAATACCCCCCAAACAAAAAAAAACACACACGTTTTTTAGAAAATTCTAAGCAAATTCTTGCCTCTTTTCTTTTAAAACAAAATTTTGTGTGTGTGTTCTTAGCTTTTAGAAACCCCAACCATCTTTGTTACCCAGACTTACCCAACAAAAATGGCTTCTTCTAATGCTATTACATACGCCCCAAATGTGGAATTCCTTATGGAGGGCGTAGACATGACCAAGAACAATGTGGTAGGTAATTTTGCCTATCCCCAAAAGTTTTGGGCATACAAGAATGTAGTTAAGTATCTACAAAACTGCTTTCTTGCTACGGCATTTACAAAGACCCCCTCAATCATATACCATGACTACTTGAGGGAATTTTAGTGTACAGCAGTGGCAACTAGCCCTGAGGACACCAAAGACTCTATTATCACTTTCTCAGTGATGAATGGGAGAAGGACCCTCTCCCTTGATTACTCAACCTTCATCAAGGCCACTGGTCTTGATTTCGCTGAGAATTTTGCGCCCAACCCCACTGACCAAGAAGTTAAAGCAGAATTGCTTTTTCTAGGGTCACATGACCCCAAACAACCTGAAGTGGCCCCAGGACAACTATTGGCAAAGGCACCAATAGTTAAGACATGGTTTCACCCTGTCTGGAGGATCCTGATGACATTTGTCATTCAGGTCCTTGGAGGTAATAAATCCTCCACAGAGCAGTTGAACTCATCACAACAATTGATGGTGTTCAGTCTCCTGGAGGGTAGAAAAATTGACATCGAAGGAATAATCTTCCGTGACCTCGTTGCCAAGCTCTCAGGGAAATCTAGGCAAAGACACTTGTCTTACCCTAGGTTCATTTCCTGCGTGCTTCGGGACCTACTTGGCCCTGACTATATTAGGCCTGACTCTCAAGGTTCTAAACCTGACGTCCTACACAAGGCCAATTATTCCAGTGGCATAACCGAGATACAACCAGTCACCCTGACCAACTACATGTTGGTAGTCATTCAGGGTGACAAAGCTGTCTCACCCATTCCTTCTCCTGAAAAGTAGGAGAAGAAGAAAAAGAAGGCAGGGACCAAGAAGGTGGTTAAACCCAAATCACTCGCCCTTGGATCTTCTGCCTTAGAACCCTCAGAAGGGGAAACAATGGCCAAGACCTCAGAGACACCCATCATTGAGACCCTCTTGACCCTAAAACAAACGCCAATGGAGGTCACTGATAAATCATCCTCAGTGTCCTCGGGCAAACCCGAGTTTCCTCATGGCTCTACTGACATACACAAGTTGGTAGGGTCAGGAACCTTCACCCTCTCACATCCCGATGAAGGCACTGACAAATCACAATCAGTGCTTGAGGGAGAAAAGGGTCCTGAATCCTCGGTAGAGCAGCACTACTCTACTGAGAAGGGGACCCACACCCAATCACATCCTGCTTACAGCCCTGAGAAATCACACTCAGGGTCTCAGGGAGTCAAGGACCCTCAATCGCCAAAAGGGCAGTACAACCCTGATGGGAAGGGGGTCCACCAACCATCACAAAGTGTGCCACATGATAGTGCTGGAAAACACCCGTCAGTACTTGAAGGCGCAAAGGGGGACAAAGACTCAGAGGGATTAAAACCACCCGCTGATACGGAACCCACCACCCAATTCAGTCTCTCGGGAACTGACCCCAAAAGCCAGGCTGAGAAAACCCCCTCAGTTATTATGGCTAGCCAGGCTGAGAAAACCCACTCAGTTATTATGGCGGGGTCAGGACCTGGCCATAACAAAGGTGAGCCCTCTTTTGAGGGGGAGCCGGATTCCCTGAAGGTTCCTTCTCTGGCTGAACTTGAAATCCTACTGAACGATGGGTCAGAGGAGGAAATTGTGGATTTTGGTGATGAAGACGTTCTTGGTATTGAGGAAATGGAGACTGAAATACACTCCCCTCAGCACTTTGAGCAACAACAATCTTCTCCTCCCCCTGAGGATCAACAACCCAACTCCCCAACAACATCATCATCATCAGGTGCTTCTACTCCAGCTACTCCTGAGTGGTTGGAGAAATATGACAATGTTCTTCCACTAACAGAAAGACAACTGGTTAAATTCCTCCGCAAAGCTAACCAGGGTCTATATGATGAACTCACGGATGAACAATGGATTCAGCACACTGAAGCGGCAGTATCCTATGCCGACTTCAGGGCTTCTGTTGAAGAATCTCAGGGAAAAGTGCTTCAGGTCGCCAAACTTACTGAAAAACAACTCTGCGACCTAAGGGAGTCTATTGATGAAATGGGCACTGAACAGCACAAGGAACTCTTCAACATTCTCAAGGCTATTGAATCTGTTCAGGAAGAACTCGGAGATGATCCCACCCTGATCAAAATACTGGATGAGTACATGGATACTCAGAAGACCACCTCCACCTCCATTACTGAGCTACTCAAGCTTCTTCAGGGGGTGGATCTCACAACTATCAGGTCGCAGCAAGATTTTATTCATCAGGCAGTTGCTGATACCAGGGAGCACCTAACCAAAATATCCTCAGCCTTTGATCAGCTCTCAACAAAACATAATGAGCTGATCACCCACTATACCACCCATGTCACTGAACTCACCACCACCCAAAATGCAATGGCTGCTGAAATAACCACGCTGAAGAATGAGACCTCTGAAACAAAGACAATGGTCTCCAGAATCCTCTCCATTCTTCAGGCCTCTCAAGTTACCCCACCTCCTCAGTCAGTAGGTACATCCACTGAAGTTCCAGTATCTGCTGAGGGGGAGAAAATTGAACCAACTCCTGATCCTTCATCTGCAATGGTGGTTTTCCCTGAAACTTCCACCAGTCAACCCCCTCCCATTGACAAAGGGAAGGGAATCATGGTGACTAACAGTTCTCCTCAAGCACAATTGGTTCTGGCATCAACCGAAATGCGTGCAGATCCTGATGCACCTTTTATGGTTGAATTGGATGGAGGAATGACCTTCTTTGGGACACCAACTAAAGTGGCCGAAGTCTTGCATCAACAAGACCTCAGAAGGGCCAAAGAAAAGGACAAGCAACTCAACAGGCCCATTATTATTGAAGTTGCTAAGGAGGTGATCAAGGAGTTTGAAAAGAACATCCAGGGAGATGAATTCCTCAAGCTTCAGGCTGAACTTCTTCAGGAACATAATCAGCAAGCCAAGCTGAAAGAAGAAAGGAGGAAAAGAACCTATGAGAGGTACATGTGGCATATGACAAAAACCAAGGGAGAAGGCACAATCACTGACATAACCATTACACCCACCAATCCCTTAAGCATAACGATACACTGGGGACCAAGAAAGTCTGAGGTTTACCAGCCTTTCAAATTCTCAGACTTTGGGCTAAGGGAATGGGATATGATGATGCCCATCCTGAGGAAGAAGACACAAAGCAAGACTGCCCCATCTCTTATCAAGACCCTGAACTCCAAATATGAAGAACTTGAAAGGGTAGCTAAGAGTCTAGGAATTGATCATGAGAAGGCGCTTGCTTCTCAGGGATTGGCAATCCCTGAACCTACTCAGAAGACCGGGAGGAAAAAAAAGCTGTGGGTCAGGAACCTGAACAATTCATAGCTGCTATTCACTGCAACAGGATTCCCCCTCAGGGAGTCAAGTTCGTACCTAACCGAGTCATCAAGGAGCCTGAGTACGGTATCTTCTTTGTTGATGAATTTGATCAGCAAGCATTCCAAAGAGTTAGTGACATTAATCTAGTGGAAACGACAACTCTCCTTGCGTACAAGCTAATGGCGCTTCGAGTAAAGAGTCCTGAAAATGAGAAGTTTGTCAGGCTGCTGGATAGAATGATGAGTGAACGACCTGACAAGGAGGTGTTAATGTCGAAGAAGGCGAAACTAGAACTCATGGGTTACTTTCAAGAACCCTGAGTATTATGTAATAGATTAGGACCTTTGTAAAGATATAAATAAAATGATGAATGTTTATTTATATCAGTGTCCTTATTTACTTTCTAGTACATTCAGTATGAGCAGAAATCATTAGCTCACTCATAACTGATCAAAACACTTAAGCATAATTTATATCCAAATAGGGGGAGATTGTTGGTTCCTTTAGTACCCAAGGATCCTTAAAACAGGATTTGAATACAAATTATGCTAAGTGTTAATCAACCGAAAACATAATTAAGTCACTGAGTGAACAGTCACTCAGTGAGTTACCTTCAAGATGCTCAGGATGAATCTAAAGAAGAAAGATTCACCACACAGTGAGGCGGTACTCCCTGAAGTGTTACTTGAGCCAAAGAAGAAGGTAATGGGTTTAGTGAGTGTTGGACAAGAACTCACTGAACCCCAGTCTCCTCAACAACAATAACTGAAGACTGAAGACTGAAGGCGAATGACTGAAGAACCTAAAGCCTAAATAAAAGGCGGGATTAAGCGGGAAGGTTTTGAAGAGATAAGAACAAGTCTTATCGGGGTCAGAAACAAACCATCCCTAAAGCGGCTAAAAGTCGAGAAGTGTCAGGACTGACACTCGAAGAATTTTTGGCGCAATCCTATTGGTTCTTGGAAATGACAATTACTGTTGTAGTTGTCAGACATGCCTTCCATTGTTTATGTATTTTATATCTTCAGTACTCTTAACATGTTTGCCTATAAATAGCAAACAGATGGAGAAAAGTGGGTTAGGTATTTTGTGCAATTAAAGCTTAGACTTTCACAATACCCCTTTTCTCCTACAAAGAGTAACCAATCCCTGAGATAGCTCAGTGGGTCAAAATTGTTACCACTTAAGCATAGCTTAAGTTTAGATAGGAGACACCATACCTTGTCTGTTCAATCCCAAGTGTTTGTTCCGCAAAACACTTGGGTAATAGATTCTTTGATTGATTTCTAATAAGAATTTAAACGTTGAAAAACATTGTGTTTTTTATATTTACATTTTAACTTATAAATTGTAATTAATCAATAACATTGTATCAGTCATAAACACTAATATATTAACTATTTAGTTAACTCTAAGCATGTTAAGGGAACAACACCTATGAATAGTGTTTTAATAAACGAACAAGAATAACCTATTTTTTCAACGAATAAACATGGACACCAATGTCCTTCTGTTTAAGTGTTCATATTAGTTCATTTGTTCAGTTAACCAAAACTAACGAACACGGACAAGCCTCGTTCGTGTTGGTTCGGTTCTAGCTAGGGTTTTAAACGAACCAGACGAACACGAACCTGGCGTTGCTCATGTTCGTTCATTTATTTTTAACCGGACAAATAAATAGACACGAAAGCTTAAACGGACAGATTTTCTTGTTCTTGTTCATTCATTAACAAATGTAGTTGTTCGTTCATTAAGAAATGTGGTTGTTTCTGTTCGTTTATGTTTGTTCATTAAGAGATTAAAAGAACGGAAATGAACGAACATAATGAACGTATGAAAACAAACAAAAGAATATACAAAATATTGTGTTTTATGTGTGTTCATCTGTTTCAATGTTCCAATTTTTAAAGATATACAATAAAGATTGGTACACTTGCAAACATAAATGAACGGATGTATAATCGGACTTTTAGGAACATAAATGAACGAGCGAGACATTCGTTTATGTTCGTTCATTTAATAAATAAACGCACATAAACAAGTATTTTACCGCACGGTTCATGAAATGTTCATTGAATGTTCGGTTCATTTACAACACTAATTCTAGCTATACGTATAGATTATCATAAATTGAAGTTTGGTTTTCTTTTCTTTCATATATTATTTTTCTCTATCTTCAATAAGCTCTTAGATTCTCATAGTGTTCTTGGTTCTATTAGTCCAAAGAATCAAAAAACAAATAATATTAAGCAAAGATAAGAAAAAATGAAAATTTCGAAAAAGCCTCACATTTGAATTTCCTTTAGGCCTCCACTAGGCTTCAGCCGTCCCTATGTTTCTGGGACCCACAATTTTATTTATTTTATGAAAAAAAAGAAATTCAGATAACATCCGTAACAACTGGATTGTGAACATATTTTGTAAACGTATGTCCGGATCGAACTCGAGCCTATGGGATCACATGCGTTATGTTTAAAAGATTCATTTAATATAATAAATAAAGTATTAGTTATTATATAACTAATAAGCTTTAAACGACCGCTATGTTACTAGTTACTTAACGGACGTTAACTAATGATCGTTAGACAAAAGATAAGGACCCGGTTGTAAATAGAAGGAGAGAAGGATCTAGAACCCTTTCCCCTTCCTATATTCGGTTGATCACCCTTCCTAAAGGAAGTGGGGTTGCTTTCTTGGGCTACAAGTAATTATGACTATATAATGAACCCCTTGGTTCATTATTTTGACATCTCTTGGAAACCTTAAAGCTAGTTTTTCTTCTCTTGAGTAAAAGTTTTTTTTATTAAAAGAACTACATGAGTAAAAGTTTTTTTTATTAAAACCTATGATACGAAGATGTATGCATGCTTCTTCGTACATATTTGATTACACATCAAATTAAAAGTATCATTTGAAAATTTAAGTTTATGCCATCCGATTAAAGGAACACTTGCAGTTGCAATTTACGTTGCGTGAGACGTAGCTAGATTGTAACCCCATCGTAAATATCCACTTATCGTGTGACGGTAATAGAATAAATTACAGTTCTTTAAATTGGACAACTTAATTGAGTTACATGGTGAGACCCTTAACCCAAGGCATAAGATGGGATGAAACATGCTTACATGACACTATGTGATTGTCCCTAGTGCCATTAGTAAGTCCCATGATGATCTAGGAATTGCACATGATTTGCAATTATTATTCGACACTTACCTTATTGAGTAATATCATTACTAGCAGATCAACTGAGGTAATGGTACTATGTCAATTAGGATCCTAGCCTTAAGAAAATTATATGGTTTATATATATTAACCTATGGGTATTAAATTTTCTTTAAGGATTTAATTATCAAAAATACTAAAATTGAATTTAGTAAATTCTTTTAATTGTATTAATGCAACATTAAAACGTAAATGTAGTTTGTTCTTTTATTGGTAAATTGATCCAAACCCGTAAGGGTTTTTGCTAGAATCAAGCTTTACTAAAAGGACAAACCGAGTCTCCTTTCCATATAAGAAAGTGAGAGACTCATTCCTATTCTTTTTCGTATTCGAGAAAGCTATAATGAGAATATTAGAATTGTCCTAATTCTAATATAACTCATAGCAAACTTAAAATAGTTAAGTGGATTGCGCATCTTATATTTCATAGAGATTTCCTCACCCTTATTCGGTGTTGAAGTCTTTTGAAACAAATAAGATATTTTGTTAATTGGAGAATATGTTCCTATAGTTAAACCATACCTTGATGTATGACATTGTAACACCCCCAAAATTTGGTACAACGGAAGACTTAGCAAAGCTTCGGGGTGCTTCGGGGATTGGTACAGAACACAAGCATAAGAAACGAAAATACCTTATCCGTTTTAAATTAAACATTTTAAAATCAAATAATTACAGTTTACAGTTATTTCAAAAGTGCGGAAGTAAGCCCAAATTAAAATATAAAGATATGTCCCAAATAAATTATCAGAGTCAATTGATCTATAAACCATGCCGCTTGCCAAGCCTCAAATGAAATAGCCATCCAATCTCCAACAATTAATTACCTGAGAAAACATGCTAAAGGGTCAGCTGACGCTGGTGAGTCCATAGGTATAAATATAAAGCAATGAGTTGGACCTTAAACAATTGTAGTGTTCATACAAAGGTCATGTCTATTACGTCAGCACTAAGTTCATGCAACCGAAGCTTGACTAATGTGCATGCTCTAGAAGCACGTTAAATAAAGGCCCTTGTAAGTGTCGATCCCGTGACACTCGTGTTTTGACATGTTATACGCTCGCGTTTGGTCATCCTGGCCAAACCAAACGGGGAAGTCACCCCTAATAGATCTATTTATAGCATTCGCGCTTCCCCGCAGGAATTGACGGTTCATGAAAGTGGGCATGAAAGGAATTCTATGACTTAGGCTCATTCTACGTAATAGTTTGATAAAAACATAAAGGCAGTTTAGGTCCATGGAATGTGTTGCATGTTTCTCACCCCAATATTTCAATAAAACAGTAATATGAGTAAAAAGTGGGGCTATGAACTCACCTCAGTCTAGTAATGCAATATCACAACAATATCAGTGGGTAGAACATCACAATAAACCAAACAGTAGTACAACACAACAACTCAAGGGTAGTATAGCACAACGGCAAGTAGGACAACACGGCACAATGGACTCGGCACAACTTAATAATATGAAGACTTGTTTTAACATATATCTCACAAGGTAACTAAAAGCGTAAAAGTTTCCAAAAGTTAACTATTCCCATTCCCAAAATAATCAAGTTCCATTTCCAAAAATAATCAAATTCCATTTCCAATAATAATCTTGTTTTATTTTTTAATAGAGTTTGGTATCATCATTTGTGTTACGGAAGGATAAAACAGACCCAAGAGTACACACACCAAAAAGGAAGACAATAATGGACTCGCCGTGGAGGAGATGACGAGAAGTCATTAAGAGATGACGGAGATAACCCAAAGTAATCACACGTAATAGACACACCAAGTGATTGAAAGGATTGGTAGTCGTCGGTTATAATCCCATTAATTTTCATAAAACATACATGTTTTATCTATAAAAACTAGTCATGACTTATTCGTTCGTAGAACGTTCTAAGTCAAGTGACCTTATTAGTTTCCAAACACGTTTAGTTAACATTAGATTGTAAATATTATTGTTCGTTAGATATTATTTCCATATTGTTCGTCCGTTACGGCTCAAATACATTAAATTCATTACGAGTCTAATGTACTGTAGTCGTTTCGTGTCCCAATAGTCTAAAACGTCCAAAGTCTAATAATATCTCAAGTCAAAATATATTTTCCAAGTTCCGGTGTTGCAAAAATTCTAAAGTATACCGACTACCAATCAACAATCAAAATAAATAAATAAGCCAACAAGTGCAAGTAATGTTATAATCTACGGGTCACGTGTCTCGAAATGTCCAACAACCCTCGCGTGTCTCGTTTTTATCCCAAATCAGTATGTACATATTTTATCAAAGTAATCTTGTTATTAAATAGGTTTAATAACAATTTGACTTTAATTAACTTAATACACTTATTTCACTTTCCTTTTTCTTTTGTCTAAATTGAGTCAAAACAAAATGTTAAGTTACACTGGTCGTTCTCTATTTCGAGTCACGGTTAAATATCATCTACGGGTCAAATCTAGAGTCAAGGTCCCGTAGGTCCATACTCACATACACTAGCTAAATTATCTAACCAAATATCGGCAAAACAAGGTCTCTCTAAGACCACGGGGTCTCGGCTCGACCTTGTCGTGGCCAAACATCACCATGTCCAATCCAATCCAAAATAACCTTTGTCAAAAAAAGCTAGTCTGAACGGAAATAAGCCAAAAATAAGCTAACTAAACGCCACCATGACCATTGAGTCTCGGCTCAACTCTAAACTAAACAAACCAAATCATCACACAATTGTTTCACAGCTCGCCCAAACTGTAACAAATCCAAATCATGTCGCGCGTGTGACTAACCAAACGGACCAAAGCTCGACCAAAATAAAACATAACCAAACCAAACTCAAAATAACTTAGCCGAAACCTACTGGTGGGTTTTCGGTTCCATTCGTGACCTACAGTAACCAAACCAAATAACAACTAAATAAGCTTATTAGCTCGATAATAAGCTCAAAATAAGCTCGAGCGTGAGCTTTTTCTCTCGTACGCAACCCAAACAAAAATATAAAAATATTTCGTGACCACAAGTGATGATACCAAGATGTTTTCTAGTCGTTTTTATTTTATTAAAAATGTTACCTATAAAACTAATGAGTTTTGACTCACACCGAGTCACGCATAGTGTGAATCGGTGTGGTTTACTTTCTTTACCTTCGGATATAACTCCTCATTTACCAAAACAAAAATAACAAGTCAAGTGAGTGGTGATGGTGGCACGTATGGTGGCTATAGGGCGCTTATATCACGAATTCGTGATGATGGAGGTGTTATGAGGGTGGGTTTATGTTTGTTTAGTGGTGGGAGACGGCGGTGTAACGACGGTGGAGGTGGTGGTGTTATGTCAGGCAGCGGCTACAAATGAGAGGAGGGAGGAGAAAGTATTAGTTAGGGTTTGGGTGGAAATGAGGGGTTGTAGGTTTTTATTGACCCCAGGGACCATTCTTCCCAAACGTGTAAAATTATGGGGGTGCGGTTAAAACTAACACGGGGAGCCAAAATGGCAGTTTAGCTAAACTTTGGTTATAACGTTTCTCGGGCTCGATTAGCAGAGTAAAAATTCTCTTGATGCTTTTTAACTTGCGCCAATATTCTAAAAATCATTTTTCCATTAAATGACTATAAATACGTCTATATTCGTTTAACGCGTAAAAATAAAATATTTCTCGTAGGTTAGACTGTGCCGACTCGCGTTGTGTTCAAACTCAAGTTCTACGGGACAAATTACACGTATCAAATAACAATATTCCATGTTCAAATCTCGTATAATCTAAACTGTTTCTAGGTCTTTGTTATCATGTTTAACCGTAACGTAGTGTCTAAATAAGTTTCAAATTACCGGGTTGTCACAGACATTTTATGAGTTATTAAATTAGAAGCTGGACTAAAACCGCAAATGTGGTAAAGGCAAACTAACATGATTTATCTAGTTGTTTTGCTTTAACCCTTTAAAGGTGTTACATATCCTAGTTGAATGGTAGGGTTATTAAGGAAGAAATTGCATGCCCAATTTTTTCAAGTTAATAGCATTGATGGATATTCCCTCATCTATGTAGTAGAATCTCATACACTCTTTTTAGTACCTAAGTAATCGTTACTTGTAGGCTTTTAAAAGTGTAGGAAAGTAAATAGCACGCTATTTGTTTTCACTGGTTATAGAACACTTACAATGTTGTCAAATCTAGTGGGAGCATTGTGTTTTATTGCTGAATAAGGCATTATTGTAATGTTGTCTAATTCTGTGGGAGCTACAAGCTTTATTGTCTTGGTAGTAACCTAGATTATTTCTAGATTGTCTCAAGATAATTACTTTCCAATTGTAGACACTCATATTTTCAAGGATAATGTGTGATTCCTTGTTAATTAAGTGGTTCTACATCTACTTGTAATACTAATATCTATGACACTATCATATTTTTCACATAAACAAACGCATGTCGTTTTGTTTGTCGGCTACATGATGTTGTTCCATGCACAAGTGGGAGAAATCTTTAGAACGCATAGCAATATGATTAAAGGATTCTCTTGACTGCAAGGTAAGAGACTAACGTTCTAATAGGACTTATACACACAAAATGTAAGATTTCCCTATTTAGAACTTGTGTCAAGATAATAACAAAGACTACTTCAATTTAAATATTTATGTATTCTTGGAATGTCATAAATAAATAAAGTAATAAATTAACTTGAAATTATTATTAAAATCAAGATTTGGTGTTTATGATTACTTTATTTAAATATGTTTCAGTCTTTTGAAGCCACAAACTTGTTATGTCTTCTTATTAAGACATACAAAAGAAGTCATTAAGTTGATCAATGAATTATAACGTACAATGGGATTATAACAGTTTATGTCTTCTTGTTGAGACATGGACATGAATTTGTTGATTTGGTCAAAGAGTACTAGTGTTATAAAACATGCAATTGGCTTGGAAATTCTATTATACCATTCAGTTTGACTTAGTTAAGGTAAGCCAAAGAGTATATGTTTATCTTACATATTGTTAGATTGTCCCACAATATTAATACTAATGAATTACCACAATTTTATGGTATGTTTAGTTAGGAGAATGAAATTCTATTTGTATCGTTTGATTCAAGATAACTATAACTTCTTTTCTTTGAAAAGCTATCAAGGTTAGGACATTGAGTATGCCTTGAATACACTCAATAAGACTCCAACCTAGAAGGATAATAAGACACCATTATATTATGGAATGTGATGAATCACATTAAGTCTTAAAAATTGAAGTTCTTAATTTGTTAAACTTCTTATGAAGCAGGTTATTAACAAACTAGAGACAGGAACTGTCAATGTGTTTTGTAATGTCCCAAAAGAGAACAATTTATTGTTTTTCTATGTGCTAAGTATTTATAGATAGTCTCTAAATTACTAAAAGCAAGTGGGAGTTTCTTTAGATCTGGAAGAGGAACTATTACAAAATACATAACCTTCTATAACAAACTAGTGAATGTCGTAATGAGGCTATACATGTAAATGTTAAACCTCAAGATGATGGAATTCTCAATCATAGATCCGCAAGGATACCTCAAACACTTGATATTGCTTTATATCAATGCTGAGAAATATGAGTTACATGATCATAGTGAACCTATTATCATAATGATGCATTGTTAAATATTGAATTTGGTAAATTACTCATACTATGAATGTTAAGATGTTGTCCACAAAGATAATCAATTTTTGAAAACTTGGTTTATCTTGAACTAAATAGTTAAACTATAGAATGAAGGTGAGTTTTTTCAAAGAGAAGGAAAACCCTAGTGGTTTGATTCTTTGTATAGAGCTCATATGGACAATATTTTACACATATTTAATGCATGTCCTGTGACAAGATTATTAATCATACTTAAGCAATTGATTATGATCGAATATTATTTCCTAGGCACATTAAATATATAAAGATGATAATTGTCATACTTATTTTCATTAATATGAAATTTGACAATGGAATATCAAAACTCTTTCATGTGTGATTACTTGTTACACCCAAAACCAAGCTTTAAGTATTTGATAATGAAAATGCTATTAGAATAGTTTGACTAAGACTTTTATGAGTCGGGAGACTCGATATGATTGGTTGGTCAATGGATGTTAAATTAAAGTCGAATCGATAGTCAAACTAATAGTTAAAGAATGTGTAATGTTGTTATAGAAAATTTCATGTATAAACTTAAGGTGTTACACCCCGTGACCAATTTGACCAAAATTTAAAATTTTTATGCGCAAAAGCGTGAAACAAAACTGACCTTCTGTTACTCTTTTTACTATTGACAAAAATTTATAAACTTCCAGACCTTGTGACTATCTTTAAATGAAACTAGACTCAATTACCTTCGAAATGACTGGTGGCACGACCCGTGAAAACTTACGGTTAAAAAGATATGATTTTTCATTAACCGACAAAATCTGTCCATAGTTTCACTTCCGAACCAAAATTTGGAGTTTTGGTTCCAAATTTCACATCCAAACCGAAATTTGGAGTTTTGGTTCCAAATTTCACTTCCAAACCGAAATTTACCCATTTTCATAATAAACAACCCATACTACCTTATTTCCACACCAAACTCACTCAAAGCCATTAACATATCATACTAAATTGTTTACATAATCAATCAACCCGTTTGTTACCCAAAATGGGTAAAAACATACTTAACCCAAACACCCCTTTAACCATGAACATAAACACTTAAACTCGTATATAAGGTGAACCGTTAGACATTCTTTACCATAACTAACAAGGACATAATTTGACACTTGATTACACAACATATAAACCATTAAAAGACTCTCGGGGTACAACATTGACATTGAGCTCGGTATTCTACCTAGCTCCTACTTTCTTACCCAACCTTCTACCTCCGCACATACGTTCCTTAATCCGTAACCAAGCCATAACACTATCATAAGAACCTACAAAAGATTATAACAGTAAACCGTAAGCACAATTGCTTAGTAAGTAAAACGGGCATAACATAACATCATAAATCATTCACACATTACACATTCATAACCATTTAGCCAAATCAATATTAAACCAACAACACATACCTTTCCCAACCTTAAGCATCATGATTCTCTTCCTAATCCATCCTTGTCTACCACATCAACTAGCCTTATACTCACTTATACTTAACTTATACATCAATACAAACATAACAAGTTACATGAACACATAACGGGTAGAAATAATTATAACCTTACATTACAACCGGTTTACTTACCTTGAGTCTAAGCTAAGTCTAACAATATCATCATCATCATCATCATCATCATCATCATCATCATCATCATCATCGTCATCCTTATCACCATCTTCATCAAAACCTATTTACTCATTTAATCAATAAAATTAGCAAGGGTTTATATAACCCACATAAACTTACCCATCTTCCTATCTATATCATCATATGATTATACCTTGATCATATGATGAATACCCACTTTATTCATAAATCTCTAGCCTTATTAATCATCAAAAAGAAGTACTTACTTGTGATAGATCATTGCTAGGAATGACCATAAGCATACTATCTTCATCATCTTCTTCCTAACCTTCAAAGCTGACTCTTTCCCTCCCTTCTTTCTCTCTAAAAAAAGGGGACAACCAACACCTTTGAATAATTTGGAATTCTCTAGAATTCCCTAGATATAACTAGTTAGGTTGCACCTTTGGCTAAATGACATAATTAGTCCCTCAAGTCTCTTTCATTCTATTTTGGCCACAACAAACTTATAACACATATAGCATAGTGGCAACGTAGGTCCTTGAAGTCCATTCCCTTTCTATTTATGCCACATAATATTTCCCATAATCTTATAACGCATTCTTTGACCATAAGGTTGACTATCGGGTTTGACTACAATGAAACATTCGTCGACTAACCAATCACGTTAAGTCCTTAGTCAATTCCATCTAGGGTGGGGCCTATTTGTATCCCGGGAAACGGGTGTTACAATTCCATCCCCCTTATTTAGATTTCGTCCTCGAAATCTCTCGTTTAAACCGACCAAGACTTAGTCACATATACACCTCATTCCTAGCACTTTCGGTTCTTAGTCTATTTAGTTGCAACGATCTAATTGATCTTGCAATACTAAGCATACTATAACATAGCACATATCCTTAGTCTAATTTTACTCCTATAACCAAGCGACTCTTACTATGGTTATTATGTCGTCCGAGACGTAATTCACACCGCTAATGTATACTGTACTATTTATCCATTTCTATGTCTATAACATAACCTACCAACTCGTTCAATTCTATCCTTCTCTTCAAGGACTATATGTCACCTGAGCAATCACCAACTTGACTCTACATAAGTCAAACACATTACTAATACTTCCTTATTCTATCATAGTACCATTTCATTATTCTTTTAACATTCTTACTATAACGTTCCGTTATCTCTACTCCTTTTACAATGTTTTTCCCTTATAACACAAATACTACTTAACCATTCTTTATACGTTCTCTACACTTACCTCGTTTCTTTCACTTCTTTCTTCATATCATTTTCGTTTACCATTATAAGTATTATAGAAATATTTCACGCATTGACTTTATAACATCATACTTTAACCCATGCCAACACATTTCACATAACAATTAGCATCAATTATTTTCATTACTCACCCTTTGTACCATGCCACAAGACGTATTATAACATCATTGCAACTTCTTAATTCCTTCCACTTTCACTTAGCACCTAAAACATAGGTTTCTCGTAAGCCTCAACTAAAAGTCGTACTCTCATTATAACTCTCCTATCTTAGTCCTTATACATTCTAACCAATTCTATACTTCCGCTTTCTACTCCTCTAACCCTACTCGTGTCATGTCGGGAACACATAAGCCCACTCATTCATACTTCCTCATTTACATGGAAAGAAGTCCCAATCGATGTAAATCAAGAAACATAAACTCGTGGTTATATACTTCCAATATAACACTATTAATCCTATTACCGTGTGTACTTTCATTCTTTTTTCTTCTTTTTATATGTCACATTACCTTCTACCCTTTTAGACTTGGATCCATACCATTTCTACATTCATTATGGGGATATTTTTATATGCCATAGATGTAGGCAGCCCCTTGCCGGTGAAGCCAATGCTTTTCATCCCGAAGGATCTTTAACATTCATCCCGAAGGATACTTTAACATTCATCCCGAAGGATACTTTGACATTCATTAGCTCGGTCATCCCGGAGGATACCATCTTTAACCTTTCACATTTTAACATTGGATCAAATTCCATGACGTTTTAACACACACACACATTTTCTTATCCATTTAATTAGTTTAATTACGTATCATAGGGCATACGAATCCCGTTTATCATATTTACACCTTATTCACGTGTTTACTCATTTCACCATCACTTACATTCTTTTAACCCTTGCTAACCATTTCACCATTTCTACCATTACTCCTTTTTAACTTTAGTCTACACAACTTTTTCATTTTTAAACCTTCCACAGGTTAATTCAATCACACATCCATTTGCGTCATTCATTCTTTTACACATTTTAAGTTATTAACACGTCCTTATCATGTTTTTTTTTCACAACGCATCATCACATTCACTCGCACCCTTAACTCATCACATTCTCATTCTCATACCTTATCTCATTTCTTTAGTCATTTATGTATTTAAGCAATATCATTCTATCTCGTCTTTTACATATATACCTTTCATAGATCATTAACTATAACACACTCAATAGCGTCACCTTTTCTTCACACACATTCTATATCATGAACATAAGATCGTTACGTTTACCACACAATATTTCATTACATTCTTGCTTACATACTTAACTCGTCTCATTCAATTGTTAGCGTTTAAACCATACCATTTATCTCGTCATTACCTTACCAACACACTTTACTCTAATCCTATAAATTTACCTTATATTAAACAATCAAGGTGCTAATTAAATCTTGCTTTCATCATTACATACCATAACATCATTGTCATTATTATCCGTTCATGTTCATACTTAGACCTCATATACCTTAACCTACCATCGATTCGTCCCTATATCACATTATCCTCATTCATTAGGTACTAAATATGGTGAGACCATATGTTGGTCATCAATACCTTATGGATCCTGAGCCGTTACATATCATCATTCCTTAATCTTATTCCATAATCTCCATGTCATCAAACCCTTAATCAGTGTGCTAATTCCATCTTATCAGTACTCATTATATTTTAGCACACTTCTATCATTATGATCCATTATTTAAGCATTAATACTTTAAGATACCTACTATCCCATCTCTAATACCATTTATTATTCCTTTTCACATCTTACTATTTTTATCCTTCTATAATACACAATCTTATATCATTACCAATACGCTGATATCATTACTTGAACTCATCAAGCCCGCCATGGATTTACCTCACAAACACCTCCTTACCATAAAACATATATGTCTCTTGTCATCTTAAGTCATATAGTACATATTACATAAACCATCTATAACTTGAACACATACTTTAGAAAACCTTTAAATTCCATGAACCTATTATTTCCATCATTATTATTTAAACATCTTTAGTCCAACATAACTTATTTTTTACATTCGTCAAACCAATCACTACGTGTCACCACCAATCAATCACATCTAACATACCAATTTTATGTCTCATTACTTATTTACTATCCAAGCATTTATCAAACTAACACTCTTCCGTTTTCTCTTCTCTTTGCCTAACGCACTTTCAATCACTCACCTATCACCTTTCATCAATTTGACAAAATCTATGTGATACTTGCCAATTTCATACTTTTATGTAGGGGTGTGTGTGTGTGTGTGTATATATATATATATATATATATATATATATATATATATATATATATATATATATATATATATATATATATATATATATATATATTTATATATATATATCATATTTCACCTGTGTCGTCACATTACATTTATCGTTTCATTGTTACCCCAAGTTATCCTCTTATTCTGTTTTACACTTGTTCATTCTTTTAATGTTTACCTATTTTAATTCCAATGACTCCTCTAATTTAGATTCCCTTGCATTACACATTTTTAACTTCTTCTATACTTCACATTATAACACGCATTCATAGCTTATATTGCCTATGACAAAATGGCTCCTTATACATAAGCATTAAGCACATTCGTGCTTACTTAATCTCAAATATATACGTAAGGTCTACTTTCAACTTTCTTTCCATAAAATATAAACATTACTAACCATTTAAACTTCATTAGCTTATAGTTAATTCATAATTTTAAGCATTTAAACATGCCTAAGTCGTACCATTTGTCTATTATCATTGAGAAAATTGCAACTTCACCTAGCAATCTATGAAATAGCTACTTCATATATCATTCATTACTTATACATTTCTTTAATATCTTACAATTTCACATTTCAACAGTACACTTTACCCCAAGCATCTAAATCCTTGTCACACATACAACCTCATATATCCTTAGCGTTCTCATAAAGATAAGTCTTACTGAATTCTATATCTCTTACTAGGTAATTACCCTTTCAAACACAATTCATACAAATCTGTCACACCCCCAAATACCTGATTTGCAGCGGAATGGAAGACTTGGGGGCATGACTGTCATAGCATCACAGTTACAGTTATATTGAACGACCTAAAGTGTAGTTTTAAAAATACATCGTTTGATTGATTAAAACATTCAGAGTTACAAAAGTTAGGTCCCAAAAGGTGATTCATGTTTGCGGAAATAAGTTTATACAAATCAAACGCTAATTAAGTGCATAAAATATAAGTGAGACGCGTCGTCCCCGCGACTCCAAAAATATGTCCACGTGCATGCCGTGATGCGAGTACCTTAATTACCTGAAAATACATTGCTAAAAATGGTCAACAAAAATGTTGGTGAGATCATAGGTTTATGTAAATGAATGGTTTCTACGGTAACCACAAGTATAAAGTGTATGACAAAAATGCCACATAAAATAATACATTAGCTCTTAAGCTCATGACCTCGAAGCTAGACTGAAATGAAATGCCCCATCTGAGTGTTTTGCCAGACACCCTAATATGATTCAAATAAAATGCGTCTGTTTGACAAGTTGGTGCGACCAACCCGGACGGAGGAGTCACCCTCAATAGATCTATTAATTCACCCTCGCTTACTCACAATTAACGGTTCATGATAAATAATAGGGGACTTTAATCTGGGCAACGATGTAACTTAAGCAATGTAAATGAGTTTTGATACTTTGGTCCGTATGAAAAATGGTGCAATGTATTCTCCCCCGAGAATTTAGAAATTAAATAATCAATTGAAAACGGTGCTATGAAAACTCACCTGATGCGATAGCAACAATGACAATAATGGATATGCTGAAATGAGGCTCGGTCTCTAACCGCAACCTAATATGAATGATATGATCTAATGTAAGTCATGAAATGATGCTACACATGCAAATACGTATGTTATCGATACCACTCGTGAATTTTGAAAATAACGTTTATCGTCGAAAATATATTTTTGACGTCTCGTTAAGTTATAAAACATTTTTCGTGTAAATACGTTGCAACAATATCCCACGATCGTCGTTTGGTGATCTATTGATAAATATAGTGTTCACGTCGTAAAATAGCATTTTTCACAACTTATAAAAATGACTAAATGGCCTCACAAAACTAGCCATAAAATAGTGTACGTTAAGTGTTAGGAAATAAGCTCGGCGTTTTTAGAAACCTTGCAACAATATCTCAAATTCGTATCATTTGACTTTTGACCATACGCGTCCCGATCAATAAGAAAAACGGCTCTCAACATGGTGTCTTGCAAAAACTGTTTGTAACTTAGAAATATTTTTCTAATAAAAGTTGTTAAAATGTTTAGTGAATCGTCGGGTTTCAAACGCGTGTATCTTGGTCGTCATAGGCTCGTTTTCTACGTTCTTTATATCCACGGCTTCGTGTTACATCTAACTAATAGATTCTTGGCATGTCGGCTCGTCTAGATCGCGTCTAACGCCTTGTTTTACCCGTCGAAATTCGTGTAACAGCACGTAATTTTCAGAAAAAAGTAGTTTTTGTCGTCAAACTTAGAATTAGCGTATCTTTCTCTTCGTAAACTCGTTTTTGCTCATTCCGGCGGCCACGGTTTCGCTTTTGAAAGTATTTTCTAAAAATGTAAGCAAAAATGTCTCATGACCTACTGAGTTTTCCAGATTTTACAAAAATGGACAGCACCTCATTTACACTTTGCTAAAACCAAATTTTCTAGTTCAAGGCTTGTTCAAAACACTTCCAATCAACACCACAACTAGTCTAAGCCTACCATACACCTTCTTAGGGTGTCATGGGTTCCTAGTCTTCACCAAAAATGGTGGATCTCATGGGATTGCTAATAAAATTCTTTAGATCCATTTTAGATTGGAAAATAAACATCAAGTGTTATCGAACATATATATATTTGCATGACTAGTTACTAGAACATAAAAATGTAGCAAATAGAAGTATAAAAAGTTGAGAAATTTATTTAACCACTTACTTGAATTATTGATGAGTTTTGGAGCAAAATGCTTAAGAAACTTTGAGGTTTTTATTTCAAAACCCTAACTAGGATTACAAATGAGACTAGATAATATTTGATCTTGTAAAATTTGATGAAATCTTCCTTGTTCTTGTGTCTTGGCCGATCATATGAGAAGGAGAGAAAGAGAGGAAAATTTTTGCTAGTTGATGTGGTATGGAAGTAGAAATGAGAGAAATGAAAGTATAAATCTATTAATAGAAATGTGGTATTAATTTTAGTCAAGTTAATCAAGTGTACTTGGAGAATTAGGGGGGGGGGGGGGGGGGGGCGGGGGGCAAATGGGGAAGTGATGGAGGGGTTGGAGGCTAATTAAAGCCTTTGTCTCCCAAGTGTAAGAGTTATGTAGTTTAATTTGTGCATTGGGTGTTACCGGGTACCGAGTTAACTAGAAATAAATCCTGACGAGATAAAATAAAATATGACGAAGTTGTAAAAATTGTTAAATCACATTCCTTGCAAGAATCGGGTGTTCAAATAGTTATCGTGTTGAAATTTCGCAAACCGACGTAGTTATAAGCTTTTAATGGAAAATATAGTAAACGATTTAAAAACACCAGGTAAATTAATAATATAATTCTTATATCATTATAAGAGTGTGAAAATATATTAGGACCATAGTCTGGAGTGTCGGGTATATTATTCGTAGTAATGACTGAGTGGTAACGTTTATTAAATAAATAAACATACGTTAATGAAAATCACACAAACCCGTGCATGACCTAATATGATAATGATGTTACTGATGATATGTAGACTACTCTAGTCTATATGATGTGTCCTTACTGATGATGCATGAATACGCAGCTAAACCATAATGGTTATGCGAATTTGAATACCCGTAAACCTAGTTTACGAAATGAAGAATGATAACCATGAATATGATTTCCCTCCGGGGATGAATAGTGTTATGTGAATAGTAAATTTTTTGAAAACATCTCAAAGTATCAAACTGACTTCAAAAATGATGAGTAGTGAAATGATGAATAGTAACCCATGAATAGTAAATTGTCGAGGTTTGGGAAAATATCCAGAAATTACGATTTGTCACAGTCGTCCACCCTAAAAGGAATTCAGTCCCTGAATTCAGTTGGTGTTGGTCTCTGGAGTGGACTCGGTGAAAAGATGTGGGTATTTGAGACGCATCTGGTCTTCCCGCTACCAAGTAAACTTGAGACCTCTTCGAGAATTCCAGCGAACTTTCACGATAGGAATTCGACTCTGCTTCAACTGTTTGACCTCACGGTCCGTGATTTCTGCTGGTTCCTCCACGAAATTTAGCTTATCGTCGCGTTGAATTTCTTCTAATGGAATTACGAGTGATTCGTCTGAAAGACACTTCTTAAGGTTTGAAACATGAAAGGTGTTATGTACACTGCTGAGCTCTAACGGAAGCTCGAGTCTGTATGCCACTGGACCAATTCTTTCCAGAATCTTAAATGGCCCAATGTATATCGGGTTCAATTTCTCGCGCTTTCCGAATCGTATCACGCCTTTCCAAGGCAAGACTTTCAACATGACTTTGTCTCCAACCTGGAATTCTAATGGTTTGCGTCGAACATCTGCGTAACTTTTCTGCCGGCTTCTGGCTGTTCGGAATCTTTCTCGGATCTGGATTATCTTTTCTGTTGTTTCGTGAACCAACTCTGGACCAGTGAGTTGTGCATCACCAACTTCGGCCCAACAGACTGGGGACCGGCACTTTCGACCATAGAGTGCCTCGAATGGTGCTGCCTTTATGCTGGTGTGATAGCTGTTGTTGTAAGAGAACTCGATCAATGGCAAATGGTTAGCCCAACAATTTCCAAAGTGAATCATATATGCCCTGAGCATGTCTTCCAATGTCTGAATCGTTCTCTCGCTCTGACCATCGGTCTGAGGATGATAGGCAGTGCTCATGTCTAATTTGGTTCTAAATGAATCTTGTAGTAACTGCCAAAAGTTTGAAGTAAAGCGACTATCTCTGTCGGAAATGATGGAGATTGGTGCACCGTGCTTTTAGACTATTTCCTTGACGTAAAGTCTGGTAAGCTGATCCATAGAATAAGTCTCTCTGATTGGAATGAAATGGGCTGATTTGGTGAGACGATCAACGATTACCCAAATGGCATCAAAACCGCCTGAGGTCTTGGGGAGTTTAGTGACGAAGTCCATTGTAATGCGTTCCCATTTCCACTAGGGAATTTCTGGTTGCTGAAGTAATCATGATGGTTTCTGGTACTCGGCTTTTACCTTAGCGCAAGTAAGGCATTTGCTAACATACGTAGCTATTTCTGCTTTCATATTCGGCCACCAATAAAGTTTCTTGAGATCCTGATACATCTTATCAGAACTTGGGTGAATGGAGTACTTCGACTTGTGCGACTCATGCATAATCAACTCTCGTATCCCGCCATAAAGAGGTATCCAGCTCCTGTCCTTGAAGCATAATACTCCGTCTGCCCTCTTCACAAAGCCATTTGCATTCTATGGCATTCCATAGAGTTTCTCATTCGGTCGATTTTCTTCCTTGAGTGCCTCAACTTGAGCCTCGAGGATTCGTGACGGTAGAGGTGAACTAATCGTCATTCCCAATGATCTGACTCTCAAAGGCTTGAGTCGCTCTTTCCGGCTAAGGGCATCTGCCACAACATTAGCTTTTCCCGGGTGATATCGGATCTCACAATCGTAATCACTAAGCAATTCCAACCAACGATGCTGTCTCATATTAAGTTCCTTCTGATCAAGTATATACTGTAAGCTCTTATGGTCTGTAAACACTACGCACTTAGTTCTGTAAAGGTAGTACCTCCAAATCTTGAGTGCAAAAACCACGGCACCCAACTCTAAGTCATGAGTGGTGTAATTCTTCTCATGCGTCTTGAGTTGTCGAGAAGCATAAGCTATCACCTTCTCGTTCTACATTAATACGGCTCCAAGTCCTTTATGTGATGCGTCACAGTATACCACGAAGTTTTCAATCCCTTCGGGTAGTGCCAAAATCGGCGCGCTGCAAAGCTTCTGCTTCAATAACTGAAATGCGGACTCTTGTTTCTTTCCCCACTCGTATTTCTGATTCTTTTGTGTCAACTTGGTAAAAGGTTTAGCTATCCTGGAAAACCCTTCTATGAACCTTCTATAATACCCGGCAAGTCCTAAGAATTGACGAATTTCTGTAGGAGTCTTGGGTGTCGCCCAATCTTTAACTGCCTCGATCTTTGTAGGATTAACCTGTAACCCTTGGCTATCAATGACATGACCAAGAAATTGTACTCTTCGGATCCAAAAATCACACTTCGAAAATTTGGCATACAATTTCTCTTTTCTGAGCGGTTCTAAGATCGTTCTGAGGTGTTCTCTGTGCTCTTCTTCGCTCTTTGAGTAAATCAAGATGTCGTCGATGAATACAATCACGAACTTATCCAGAAATGGCTTGCACACCCTATTCATGAGATCCATGAATACCGCAGGTGAATTGGTTAATTCGAACGGCATTACTTGAAACTCATAATGACCATAACGCGTTCTAAATGCTGTCTTTGGGATGTCATCCTCCCGAACTCTAAGCTGATGGTAACCTGATCTCAGGTCGATCTTTGAGTAAAAACTAGAGCCTTGTAATTGGTCGAACAAATCGTCGATTCTGGGCAGTGGGTAACGATTCTTCACCGTTAACTTGTTTAGCTCTCGATAGTCTATACACATTCTGAAAGATCCGTCCTTCTTTTTCACGAACAAGACCAGTGCTCCCCAAGGCGAGGAACTTGACCTAATGAATCCTTTTTCTAAGAGCTCTTGTAATTGGTTAGACAACTCTTGCATTTCTGATGGTGCTAGTCGATAAGGTGCTCGCGCGACTGGTGCAGCTCCTTGCACTAAGTCAATCTGAAATTCTACTTGGCGAGTAGGTGGAAGTCCAGGTAAGTCTTCGGGAAAGACTTCTGGAAAATCTTTAACAGTTGGTACATCTTCAAGTCGTTTCTCATCCGACTTCTTTTCTGTGATATGTGCCAAGAAAGCGTAACAACGCTTCTTTATGTACTTCTCGGTTTTGATGCATGATATGATACTGAGTCTAGTTCTGCTTCGTTCGCCACGAACGATCAAGGTTTCGCCGTCGTAAAGAAGATGAACAACTTTTTCATCACAAATGATTCTTGCATGATGTCGGGATAACCAATCCATACCGATAACGATGTCAAAACTTCCAAGTTCTACGGGCATGAGGTCTATATTGAATGGGTGATTTAGAAAATTGAGAGTGCAACCATGGATGATCGTGTTGGTGCCAACTAAAGAACCGTTAGCTAATTTAATGTGGTAAGGAGTGACTAGTGTGGTTGGTTCAATGTTGAGTAAGGGTGCAAATATAGTGGAAACAAAACTTCTATCGGCTCCTGAATCAAATAAAATGGATGCATAACGATTATTGATGAGGAACGTACACGTGACAACATTCGGGTCCTCCTTGACATCTTCACCTCCTATAACATAAACTCTTCCTTGAGTTGTTCCACCTTGGTTCCCGTTTCCTTGATTCTTCCCTTTTAGACATTTATTCTTGAAGTGTCCTATTTCTCCACAACCAAAACATGTCACTGGGGGTCTCTGATTATCGGCCACAATCAGAATCTTTCAATCTCTGGTCGAATGACCAACCTTCTTATAATTAGCACACGGGTTAGGATAATTTTCAGGGTTATGATGGCTTTGACACTTGTTGCACTTGGGTAAGGTACCATTGTAACCTCTCTTTTCAGCTTGGCTTGCAGCATAGGCTTTAGTAGTTTCTTGTCTCTTGGGTGGTTGTTGAGTAGCATTGCCACTCTGATTGTTGTCCTAAATCCTCTTGTTATTGTTGGAATTGTTTCGGTTGCTGTTATAGTTGTTGTTGTTTCGGTAGTTGTTGGAGTTGTTGTGGTAGTTATGGTTATTGTTGTTGTTGACAGTGGTTCCCTTCTTTACTACCTGAGCCATAAGCTTCTTAGACATTCTGATTGCTTCATCCAATGTTTGTGGGTCAAAAGAAGTCACATCCCCACGGATGCTGTGTGGTAGCCCTCCAATGAAGTTTTCTATCAATTTCTCATTATCTGGAACCATAGTTGGACATAACGCGGCCAACTCTTGAAACCTCCTGATGTACACTTCAATCTCATTACCTGTAGTTACCAACTTATAAAACTCTGTTTCCAACTTCTTCACCTCGGTGCGTGGACAAAATTTCTTAGACAGTAATTTCTTGAATTCTTCCCACGTGAGTTTGTGAGCATTTTCCATACCTATAGGCTTTGCATAAGAATTCCACCATGACATGGCTTCCTCAATGAGTGTACTGGTAGCGAACTTTACCTTGTACTTCTCTGGACAATTGCATAGAAGAAATACAGATTCTATCTTCTCGAACCAACGAATCATAGCAGTGGCTCCTTCAGTGCCTTTGAATTTTGTGGGATCACCACTCTTGAAGTCCTTGTACGTACATTTACGACCATTAGTACCATTAGCAGCCATCCTCGCAGCTTCTGTTGTTTCTGCCCGAGAAGCGGCTTCAACAGCGGCTGCAGCTACGGCATCTCTTTCAGCTACTAGTGCTGCCTCTATACTATCGGCAACAAGCTTTCTGATCTCAGCTGGTGTCATCGCTGAAGTAGATCTCTTGGGTGGCATAACTCTTCATAATCACCAAAGATAACATCAATGAGAATTCACAATAGAAACGATCATCATACACAATATATACAACAACAACATGTATATACAACCACAACATGTATAAATACAATGAAATCACAACGAGAAACAACCACGGAATATCATAAATATAATCACAACGCACATGAATATAATACATGAAAATTTCGGTCAACGTAGGCCGATATCATAAATAGCACAACAAATCCTACATAGTAGAGTCACACTTGATACAATTTGTTTGTACAACAACCAAAAGGACATACAAGTTCTTTAAACTATGTCACACACCCTGTGACTAGGATAATAATAGTAAAAGCTAATATGATACAAGTCTAGTCTAGGCACCTCCTGGTGCTCCGCCTAATCGGCGTCGAAGCTCTCGAATCTCTCTATCCATAGCGACCACAATCTCCTCCAGATGCTGAACCCGAAGCCGAGTAGCAGCGTCCCTGCTCTCCAAACCCTGATATGATACATCGATGGAAACCCTGCCTTGAAACAATCCCTCAATCTCCTCCTCCATAGCCTCAACTCGGGTCACTGGAATCTCCTCCAACTGACCTAATGCTCTGTCAATCTGCTCCTGCTGCTGGTCTAATCGTGTCTCAAGTGTAGAAGCAGTAGGCTGTCTAGCGGCTGCAGCTCTGGAACTCTCACCAACCTCAAACCTCCTAGGTGGTGCAGTCTCTGATGTCTCTGTAGTAGCTGGTGATGATGGGTCAAGTCGTGCACGCTTCTTGAGCGGCAAGTCAGATATGGGTCTGGGATGCGATGGTGCTGATGTTGCTCCAGATGGTGGTAAGGATGGTAAGGATGGGGATAATGATGATAGAGATGGTAGTGATGATGATGGTGATGGTGTACGGAATGCTACACTCCTTCTCGCTGTCAAGCGGCGTCGGAGTGGGCAAGAACGAACACTGGTGGTAAGGGTAAGTGATGATGGTGGTGGTAATGGTACATATGCAGCTGGTGATCTAACAATAGGACGAACTCTCTTCGCAGCAGTGCGCTTCATGCGCGGTCCATCCGGACGTAGTCGGTATACCCGACCAAGAGGTATCAGCTGTCCTGGCTGAATGACAGGAACAACTCTAGGCCCACGACGGATCCCTGGTGACAAAGGTGGTGTAGGAGTGACTTCGCCCTCCTCAAAGGGTTCGGTCTCAGCCTCAGATGATACGGGTGATGAGTTAGGTGTAAGGTCCACTGATGATAAGATAATGGTAGGTGGTGATGAGACAACTGACTCTAGTACTATGGTGAGTGGTGATGAGACCTCGTCTGTGTCAGAGTCTGAGGAAATAATGATGGGATGGGTGTCTGAATACATTTCTGTGACAATCGACGTGAAATAAAAGTAAATAACCACTTACATTATGCGGGTTATGATGAAATGATGTATGTATGAAACCGCACGTAAAATGAATATGCACTTATGATGAAATGATAAGATGCTATGATGATGTGGTTATAGTCTAGGGTATCATGGACAACCTAGTTTGCTATAACCTTAGCTCTGATGCCAATCTGTCACACCTCCAAATAACTGATTTGCAGCGGAATGGAAGACTTGGGGGCATGACTGTCATAGCATCACAGTTACAGTTATATTGAACGACCTAAAGTGTCGTTTTAAAAATACATCGTTTGATTGATTAAAACATTCAGAGTTACAAAAGTTAGGTCCCAAAAGGTGATTCATGTTTGCGGAAATAAGTTTATACAAATCAAACGATAATTAAGTGCATAAAATATAAGTGAGACGCGTCGTCCCCGCGACTCCAAAAATATGTCCACATGCATGCCGTGATGCGAGTACCTTAATTACCTGAAAATACATTGCTAAAAATGGTCAACAAAAATGTTGGTGAGATCATAGGTTTATGTAAATGAATGGTTTCTACGGTAACCACAAGTATAAAGTGTATGACAAAAATGCTACATAAAATAATACATTAGCTCTTAAGCTCATGACCCCGAAGCTAGACTAAAATGAAATGCCCCATCTGAGTGTTTTGCCAGATACTCTAATACGATTCAAATGAAATGCGTCCGTTTGATAAGTTGGAGCGACCAACCCAAACAGAGGAGTCACCCTCAATAGATCTATTCACTCACCCTCGCTTGCTCACAATTAACGGTTCATGATAAATAATAGGGGACTTTAATCTGGGCAATGATGTAACTTAAGCAATGTAAATGAGTTTTGATACTTTGGTCCGTATGAAAAATGGTGCAATGTATTCTCCCCCGAGAATTTAGAAATTAAATAATCAATTGAAAACGGGGCTATGAAAACTCACCTGATGCGATAGCAACAATGACAATAATGGATATGCTGAAATGAGGATCGGTCTCTAACCGCAACCTAATATGAATGATATGATCTAATGTAAGTCATGAAATGATGCTACACATGCAAATACGTATGTTATCGATACCACTCGTGAATTTTGAAAATAACGTTTATCGTCGAAAATATATTTTTGACGTCTCGTTAAGTTATAAAACATTTTTCGTGTAAATACGTTGCAACGATATCCCACGATCGTCGTTTGGTGATCTATCGATAAATATAGTGTTCTCGTCGTAAAATAGCATTTTTCACAACTTATAAAAATGACTAAATGGCCTCGCAAAACTAGCCATAAAATAGTGTACGTTAAGTGTTAGGAAATAAGCTCGGCGTTTTTAGAAACCTTGCAACAATATCTCAAATTCGTATCATTTAACTTTTGACCATACGCGTCCCGATCAATAATAAAAACGGCTCTCAACATGGTGTCTTGCAAAAACTGTTTTTAACTTAGAAATATTTTTCTAATAAAAGCTGTTAAAATGTTTAGTGAATCGTCGGGTTTCAAACGCGTGTATCTTGGTCGTCATAGGCTCGTTTTCTACGTTCTTTATATCCACGGCTTCGTGTTACATCTAACTAATAGATTCTTGGCATGTCGGCTCGTCTAGATCACGTCCAATGCCTTGTTTTACCCGTCGAAATTCGTGTAACAGCACGTAATTCTCAGAAAAAAGTAGTTTTCGTCGTCAAACTTAGAATTAGCGTATCTTTCTCGTCGTAAACTCGTTTTTGCTCATTCGGTCGGCCACGGTTTCGTTTTTGAAAGTATTTTCTAAAAATGTAAGCCAAAATGTCTCATGACCTACTGAGTTTTCCAGATTTTACAAAAATGGACAGCACCTCATTTACACTTTGCTAAAACCAAATTTTCTAGTTCAAGGCTTGTTCAAAACACTTCCAATCAACACCACAACTAGTCTAAGCCTAGCATACACCTTCTTAGGGTTTCACGGGTTCCTAGTCTTCACCAAAAATGGTGGATCTCATGGGATTGCTAATAAAATTCTTTAGATCCATTTTAGAGAGGAAAATAAACATCAAGTGGTATCTAACATATATATATTTGCATGACTAGTTACTAGAACATAAAAATGTAGCAAATAGAAGTATAAAAAGTTGAGAAATTTATTTAACCACTTACTTGAATTATTGATGAGTTTTGGAGCAAAATGCTTAAGAAACTTTGAGGTTTTTATTTCAAAACCCTAACTAGGATTACAAATGAGACTAGATAATATTTGATCTTGTAAAATTTGATGAAATCTTCCTTGTTCTTGTGTCTTGGCCGATCATATGAGAAGGAGAGAAAGAGAGGAAAATTTTTGCTAGTTGATGTGGTATGGAAGTAGAAATGAGAGAAATGAAAGTATAAATCTATTAATAGAAATGTGGTATTAATTTTAGTCAAGTTAATCAAGTGTACTTGGAGAATTAGGGGGCTGGGGGGGGGGGGAATGGGGAAGTGATGGAGGGGTTGGAGGCTAATTAAAGCCTTTGTCTCCCAAGTGTAAGAATTATGTAGTTTAATTTGTGCATTGGGTGTTACCGGGTACCGAGTTAACTAGAAATAAATCCTGACGAGATAAAATAAAATATGATGAAGTTGTAAAAATTGTTAAATCACATTCCTTGCAAGAATCGGGTGTTCAAATAGTTATCGTGTTGAAATTTCGCAAACCGACGTAGTTATAAGCTTTTAACGGAAAATATAGTAAACGATTTAAAAACACCGGGTAAATTAATAATATAATTCTTATATCATTATAATGAGTGTGAAAATATATTAGGACCATAGTCTGGAGTGTCGGGTATATTATTCGTAGTAATGACTGAGTGGTAACGTTTATTAAATAAATAAACATACGTTAATGAAAATCACACAAACCCGTGCATGACCTAATATGATGATGATGTTACTGATGATATGTAGACTACTCTAGTCTATATGATGTGTCCTTACTGATGATGCATGAATACGCAGCTAAACTATAATGGTTACGCGAATTTGAATACCCGTAAACCTAGTTTACGAAATGATGAATGATAACCATGAATAGTGATTTCCCTCCGGGGATGAATAGTGTTATGTGAATAGTAAAATTTTTGAAAACATCTCAAAGTCTCAAACTGACTTCAAAAATGATGAATACTAAAATGATGAATAGTAACCAATGAATAGTACCTATAAATAGTAAATTATCGAGGTTTGGGAAAATGACCTAAAATTACGATTTGTCACAAAATCATTCGCCAAACCACAATTAATGCAATTTAAGCCAATCTTAATCTTCTGCATATTATACTATAACATACTTCTTACTTACAACACTGATCACAATATCACCTTACCAATAAACACATTCAAATAACTTCGTCTACGACTTATAACTTATAAGGTGATGCGTGGTTTTGCGACCTTTCAACAGGTTTTACCTCTCGAGGGATCTCAAGAGGCTTGCAATCCCCACCAGGCAGTGTACCTGACCGATGTAGTATAGTGAAGTGGCAAGTACCGGGGGATTGATCGTTCTCTAGGGGAATAGTGTCGTTAGGATTGAAAAACTACTCTAATAGGTCTAAGGGTGAGGGAAGATTCTTTTTGTATTTTTATATTTTTTTATGAAAGCAAGTAAAATCTCGGGTTTGAAGGAGTGGGCGAAATTAGTTGCTAGTCAACTAACCCAAATAACTACAATTGCAAATAAAATAAAATAACTGAAAATGAAAAGGTGGTGGAACTTATATGGGGAGAAATGTGTTTACTTAGATTTCCTTACTCCCTAACTATCTTTTACCGGTTGATTAGTGTGTATTAATTGCGTGGATGACGGGTGTATTCCTTAATACCAATCGTGGGGTGGCGTACGTACTTCCCCAACTCTACAAGCTCCTACTTCACTCCTATGTCGAGCCGGCTAAGAAGCTCCTAACATGGGATCACTAGAATTCGCTCATGCATTAAATACAACCATATAAACCTAGTACGCATTGGTTCATGTTTCTTAAGACGTTCAAGCAAGTTACCGTATAGGAGGTTAGCCAGTTTTCTTAAGCCTAACATCGGTAAACAATCATCCAATACAATTAATAACACACCAATAACCAATAATCAATAGTTAGGTTTCATTAGATCTAAGCAAACACAAGATAAATCTAGCCTAGCATGTTAATTAAAAGACAAGAACAAGATATAATCAAACAACACATAGACATATTGATTGATTAAATGATTACTTATCTTCAATTAAACATGGGAGATCCAAGGGTATAAAACCCTTAAAAATGGCAGAAAATTCGTCTTAGGGTTTCTCCTCACAAAGTTGCACACAATGAATAAAAATTGCAAAACTATATATAGAGTTTAGTGGCTGACGGCGTCACGTTATAGATCTTGACGCCGTCACCTCGCCGTGGCTAGGGTTCCCGGATGGTCTTCCTGACGCCGTCCCTTTTTAATCCTCTAAAATCATCCCTGGCTTATCAAGGCTTGACGACCTTCTTGACGCCGTCCCCCTTTAATCTTCCAAAATTTCTCTGGCTTATCAAGGGCTGACGACGTCACACTAGAGCTTGACACCGTCACATGTACTTTCCAGCATAATTTTGAGACTTTGTCGTTTTCTTCACTTTTATGCTCCAAAAACGTCCAAAATGCTTCCTTTTTCAGATTTCTTCTCCAATGTACCTAAAATGACAAAAGGAACGATTTAGGGCAATATTTGATCAAATAAATACGATTTAGGGCTTAAATGACCCCCCTAAAAGCGGTACACTTTTCGCTTCATCATAAGGCCTCAGTTCGCATAATTAAAACTTGTAGTCTATACAATACAAGAGCTATCCTTCACTTACTTGGCACTTAGCATAGTATATTCCACAATAGAATTATATCACATATGCGTTACCACTATACACATACACACTTACCAATTTGAATACATATAACACATCTTACATTCCATCACATAGTTTAAACAATCTAAAACCCGTGTCTAACTCATTACTTCTATAACCACTAAATCCACATTGCAATGTTCACATTACATCTGGCTATAGCCTAATCTTATTATCACTATAAGCACTTTCACGTCATACTACTAAAGTATCTATTTCTCGCATTACTTAAACTTATGTTCAACGCGTCTACGAGTGGTTTAAGTCTAGGCAACCTAAAGTGGAAACCTAATTCACTTAAACCGAAGCTCTGATACCAAGTTGTTACACCCCGTAACCAATTTGACCAAAATTTAAAACTTTTATGCGCAAAAGCGTAAAAAAAACTGACCTTCTGTTACTCTTTTTACTCTTGACAAAAATCTATAAACTTTCATACATTGAGACTATTTTAAATGAAACTAGACTCAATTACCTTCGAAATGACGGGTGGCACGACCCGTGACGACTTACGGTTAAAAAGATATGATTTTTCGAAAACCGACAAAATCTGTCCACAGTTTCACTTCCGAACCGAAATTTGGAGTTTTGGTTCCGAATTTCACATCCAAACCGAAATTTGGAGTTTTGGTTCCAAATTTCACTTCCAAACCGAAATTTACCCATTTTCATAATAAACAACCCATACTACCTTATTTCCCCACCAAACTCACTCAAAGCCATTAACATATCTAACTAAATCGTTTACATAATCAATCAACCCATTTGTTACCCAAAATGGGTAAAAACGCACTTAACCCAAACACCCCTTTAACCATGAACATAAACACTTAAACTCGTATATAAGGCGAACCGTTAGACATTCTTTACCATAACTAACAAGGACATAATTTGACACTTGATTACACAACATATAAACCATTAAAAGACTCTCGGGGTACAACATTGACATTGAGCTTGGTATTCTACCTAGCTCCTACTTTCTTACCCAACCTTCTACCTCCGCACATACGTTCCTTAATCCGTAACCAAGCCATAACACTATCATAAGAACCTACAAAACATTATAACATTAAACTGTAAGCACAATTGCTTAGTAAATAAAACGGGCATAACATAACATCATAAATCATTCACGCATTACACATTCATAACCATTTAGCCAAATCAACATTAAACCAACAACACATACCTTTCCCAACCTTAAGCATCATGATTCTCTTCCTAATCCATCCTTGTCTACCACATCAACTAGCCTTATACTCACTTATACTTAACTTATACATCAATACAAACATAACAACTTACATGAACACATAACGGGTAGAAATAATTATAACCTTAGATTACAACCGGTTTACTTAACTTGAGTCCAAGCTAAGTCTAACAATAATATCATCATCATCATCATCATCCTTATCACTATCTTCATCAAAATCTATTTACACATTTAATCAATAAAATCAACAAGGGTTTATATAACCCACATAAACTTACCCATCCTCCTATCTATATCATCATATGATGAATACCCACTTTATTCATAAATCTCTAGCCTTATTAATCATCAAAAAGAAGTACTTACTTGTGATGGATCATTGCTAGGAATGACCATAAGCATACTATCTTCATCATCTTCTTCCTAACCATCAAAGCTAACTCTTTCCCTCCCTTCTTTCTCTCTAAAAAAAGGGGACAACCAACACCTTTGAATAATTTGGAATTCTCTAGAATTCCCTAGATATAACTAGTTAGGTTGCATCTTTGGCCAAATGACATAATTAGTCCCTCAAGCCCCTTTTATTCTATTTTGGCGACAACAAACTTATAACACATATAGCATAGTGGCAACGTAGGTCCTTGAAGTCAATTCCCTTTCTATTTATGCCCCATAATATTTCCCATAACCTTATAACACATTCTTTGTTCATAAGGTTGACTATCGGGTTTGACTACATTGAAACATTCATCGACTAACCAATCACGTTAAGTCCTTAGTCAATTCCATATAGGGTGGGGCCTATTTGTGTCCCGAGAAACGGGTGTTACATAAGGGACCAAAGTTGACAAGTGTTAAATGAGTTATAAAGTTAATGTGGCCAAAATAGAAGTAAAAGGACATGAAGGACCAAGAGTGTCAATTGAGAAATAGCTTTAGTATGAAGAAAGCTTCACACTTAAATTTCCAGACATTCTCAAAGTTCCAGAGTGTTTTGGTGATGGTAGTTAGAAGAGAGGAAAAAGGGAGGGAAAACCAAATTATGCTACTAATGATCAAACTATGATGGATTTGGTGTTTTTATGATAAGGATAATCCCTAGCTATCATACTTGCAAGTAAGTGATCTCATTTGAGTTTATTGAAGAATTAAGAGTTAGGGTTTATGAACCCTAATTTGAGAATTGGGTAAAAGGTGTTTATAAGCTAATTAAAGGGTTATAGTAATTATGGGTTAAGTTATAGTGATTAAAGTTAGTAATTTATGGGTTAATTATCATATGATCATTATATGATTATATGATGATTAGAGATGTTAAAGAAGTGAGTTAATGGTTGTTTTAACCATTAAATAGTAGTTTGATTATGTATTATGTTTATATGATCTTAGCCTAGATTACAAGAAAGGAGAATGATGATATTGATGATATATGATGTTGGTATAATGATTCTTAGCTTGGATGCTAAGGTAAGTAATCTTGGTTACAATGTGTTTAATGTGAAAGTCATGTTATTATGAATGAAAGTGTTAAGATTGATTATACTTGTTAGAGGAATGGTGAAGTAAGGAATTGACTAGTTGAAAGACTTAGTTTAGCCTTGACTAAGGAAAGACTAAGGTATGTGTTTATGATTTTATGTGTTAAAGGTTATGATGTGCTTATGTGTTCATATCGCATATATGATGATTGACGTGTTAATCATGTATTAACCAATTACTTACTAAGCGAAAGCTTACCATTATTGTTGACAATGTTTTGTAGGTTCTTTTGGAAGTGCTATGGCTTGGATTAATGCTTAAGAATTGAAAGTGCAGATGTTAGAAAGTTTTTATGTATATGGGAGCTTAGGTAGAATACCGAGCTCAAGGTCAACGTTGTACCCCCGAGAGTCTTTTAATGGTCCATGTTTTGGTTGTTATGGTCAAATGTCAAATGCTTGTTAAAGAAATGGTTCAAAGTGTTTATGGTAATGGTTAAAGGGGTGTTTGGAATAAGTGTATATCATTACCCATTTTGGGTTAAAACGGGTCAAGTGTCATGAAATACGTTATGATATGTTTAGTTACAGTTTATGTAATAATGATTGATGTTTGTAAAGGATAAAGTGGTGGTTCTATGGTTAAAGATGTTATGGTTATGTTATGTTTGAAAATGGGTCAAAACGGGTGTTTGGAAAAATATCGATTATTTTGTAAAACACGCTTCCGAGGGTCATTTGGACCAATTCTATACATATTTATGAAATATATGATGTCCTAAAGAATCCTGGAAAGTTTCGTGAATTATCGAGTTATAGAAGTCATTTTCCAGAAAATGGGTCAAAATATGTAAGTGTAGGAAATCTGCAGGTAATGGGTCTATTTTAAATTGAAAATGCGTGCATTTTAAACTAATACTTATGGTATTAGTGTCTGTTTAAAGTGCAGGAAAAAAGGTCTATTTTAGACTGCAAATGAGTGCATTTTAGACTAATACCTAGAGTATTAGTGCCTGATAAAAAAAATTGGTCAAATCGGGCATGGGGTGTAACATTACTTTTGCGAGGACGGTAAGTAATAAAAGGAGTTTTATGAATTCATATAATCTTTGAAAGTGTACAAATTGCAAGAATTCAAGTATGGATCAATTCATGCATCTAGGAGATGAGTCTTATGTTTAATTATTAAATTCAAGTTTTGATTTATAATTAAAACTAAGATAACTCCCGAGTATTCCTAAGAGCTAGTGGGAGTATTATGTTTATTTTCTTAAATCATATATGTTGTATAACATATGGACAGTAACATTCTATCTAAGCTAAAATGTTAATTCTTAACTTGAAATGAAACTTCACTTGACAGATTTAGAAAATAAAACATACTTCCTTGGAATATATGTTTATAATGATAAACATGTGCGGTAAATAAGTCTAATACAACATGACATCCCATTTCGATAGTCTCAATGGATACATATCTTTTTATAAGATAGAACATGAGTGAGATCTTAAGTCTGACTCAAGGATTTTTCATGTACATCATGTTGTATAGAGAAATTGTTGTATCATGCATGAATGCAAGATGATCTGACAACATTGATATCTAATTGAAAGTTATTAGATAACTAGTGTAATAACTATTCTAATGGAATATGTTTGGATTTAGAATTTCATTCCTTAGCCTAGAGTTGTTTCCCAAATTCTATGGATGCACAATACGATAATTGTTGCGTAATTGTCATAGGCAACAAAAATGGAGTTTAGGAAGGCACCAAACATTACAAAATAAATGTTCATAATTTACGGATTTTTAAAAGAGCATATTGTTGTGTGAAAACAATGATGTTAGTTCAATTGAGATGACACTTAATACTAGTCATGGTAGAATTTCATCCTTGATGATGACCATGTGGACTAGTTGTGCTCAACTAAGAGCATAAGTTGCATTATACATTAAAGAATAAAAATACTTTAAACTTTAGAAGTTTGAAAGATGATTGTCATAAATAGGTGTTTGATGTTGTCACACACCTTATGAAATATTATGTGGCAATTTCGAGATATTTGTATGCAAACATACAAGAACTTCACTAATTGAATTCTTGAAATAAGTATTCTAAAAATTCCGATAGATCAAAACTAGTTGAATTTATGCCTTGTCAACAAGTATGATAGTCATGTCTTGAGGCATAATTGATCAACTAAAATTATCATGCATTGATCTATTTATTATTTGGATAAAGGATGTATTAAACAAGTATTATTTTTAATGAATTAAAGTACTTGGTATGTTTGTTTTAATTTATAATAAGATGTATCCTATATTTTCATGTTTAACTCCATGGATAACTTATGTTATTCTAAATTGTCCATTGTCGATCAATCATATAGGAATATGATTGAATTAAAAAAAATGAGGGATTGGTTAAAATATACTTTGTATATTGAAGGAAAGTCCTACCATACTCACATGATATTCAAAAGATTGCATATCGGACTTATCCCAACTAACATGATTGTACTTTATGGATCTTTGTCATCAAGTAAATCATGTAAATGATAAACTTTATTTTTCCTCAAACTTAAGGCACAAGCCGGAATGGTGTGGGTGGAGCCCATTTCTGTGAAATAGTCTACCGCTATTCGTAACTGGTAGTCATAAGAGCTATTTTCATAAGTGTTGTTAAATTCACGTATTACTCTTCTAGTCAAGATAGAATTTGTTCATTCGAATTTGTTTTGAAGTATAATACTACTGAGCCCCTTGTATGGTTGACAAGATGTTTTGTATGGCCATACCCAAAAGCGATCTGGATTACGTCCCGATGATTTTGGTAATCTTGATCAATCAGAATATAGCGAGAAACAGAATAGTTAAATTATGGAATGACTAAGATCCATATCCATATTTAACATAGTATTTGTAACAAAATGATAGTATAATGATGAATCATTTATTGTGCTTCATGAAACCACACTCTAGTTGTTCTGGGGGCATTGGCGTGTTGCTAGACGCTAACCAATGCCATTACGTTTATTAAAACATGTCCAAGTGGGAGCTGTTGGATTGTGAACTTATTTTGTAAATGTATGTCCGGATCAAACTCGAGCCTATGGAATCACACAAGTTACGTTTAAAAGATCCAATTAATATAATTAATAAAGTATTAGTTATTATATAACTAATAAGTTTTAAACGACTGTTATGTTACTAGTTACTTAACGGACGTTAACTAATGATCGTTAGACGTGTAACACCCCCGTTTTCGATATTCGCAGCGGAAATATAAGTTGGGGTGCTACTAAACAGTTCACATTCATGATAATAGAAAACGACTAAAAAATGAGACGTTTTAGATAAAATTATTATCATTCATTTATATCAGAGTTACAATATGCAGGTCCCCGCAGGAGTTTCCAAAATACATTAATAAAATATGTTATTTATTAAATGATAACATAGACAGTCCATAGCCAGTCCCGTGCCGAGCCATGCTTCCAATAACCTAAGAATACATGCTAAAATGTCAACACAAAGGTTGAGTGAATTCATAAAGTTTCGTAAATGGAAATGTTTCATTTATTCAGAAATATGATGGTTCCAGTTATTCAGAAATAAACCAGTTTCTGTTGTCAAAAATACGTTGTTCAATGGTTCAGAAATACATTTGTCCAGTTATTCAGAAATACGTTATTCAGTTCAATTGGAAATCATTTAAACACAAGATTAAATATAATAATTGCCACACACACAATTATTATCAGGGAAAGATGTATTTTATTGCACTAAGTCTCATGAATCACAAAACATTAACAGAACATCAACAGTCATGAGCTAATGATGTAATAATTACCCCATAATTAAATGTAGGTAACCTTGCCCCCGGGTAGGAGATAATCATATCTCTTTATTCATCTCAAATATAATGCTTTGGGTTACGTTACGGTAACGCAAAGGGGTTGTCAGCCCAATAGATCTATCCACAATATTCGCGCTCACCCTAAGTCGCGGGTGATTAGAGGTTCATGATGGGAGGACTTATATTTCAGGTTAACTTAGCTTAAGGCAATAAAATAAGAATAACATTGGGATAATACTTGTGTTTAATACGGAAAAAAAGTCCATTAGTGATTCATAAATCATATAAAGCAAACAATGTTTGTAAATGTTATGAGCATGTATCTCCCCCAAAAATAAATCAAAACATGTAAAAGTAGGGGTTATGAACTCACCTTAGCAATCTGGATGGAAAACAAATGAAAGAAAGTTGATAAACGTCTCCGGACAAGTAACCTGGGTTGTTATGCCAATATTTAGTAATCATTTCTGATAATTATATGTTTATTTCGTTTCGTTCTGAAGTACTTTGGTTAATGGTTAAATGCTTAATTGAGCCAATATATAGTTTCAAAAGTAAGATTTTATCTTATCTTTTATCTGTAAGTTTCGGTTCGGTTTGTTCGTTAATAAACATATTATGTTAATATTGGTTCGGGAAATAAAGTAGAGATAAAAATAATGGTTATGAAAAGTTACGCTTTAATCCCTAACGTTTGGTCAAATGACAGTTCACACCCTGGACTTTTGGAAAATGACAGTTTCTACCCTTTAGTTTCAAAAATAACACTTTTACCCCTTTTTATTTGTTATTTCCAAAAATAACCCTTGATAATATTTATTTACAAAATCAGTACATGAAAACCTTAATTTAATAAAAATCACACTTATGAAATATAGGACTTGGCTAGAGTTTTGGACGCAAATACTTAATGAAAACGGGATCATTTTACGAGCTCTTGGTTTCTATGAAAAGTTGGCCAGGTCTACTTTAAAATAAGCTAAGTTCCTAATTTATGAAACTCGTTTGATGGTTGAACTATTTTACCAAAGTCGATCGAGTAGAATGAGTTTTAATAAAAATCTGAAAATTAGTTCTAGACCTAGCGATAGACACATCTTTGGTCTCGAATATCTTTTAAACCACTCGATAGTTTTTCAAACATTTTCTTTCTAAATTAAGTTCACTATATGAACTCTAGTATGCCAAAAACTTAAAATTTATAGGGATCAAATAAGGGTCGAAAATCTGATCAGAAGTTGGGTGGTTGGGTCGACAAGTATGAAAAATAATAACTGGATTACTAGGTTTCCATTTTAGTGATATTGGGGAAACTTTAGAGCCCGACATCTCGATAAAGACTCAACCATATTTGGAAATTCTTTTTCTTAAATTAAGTTTACCATGTGAACTTTAACATGCCAAAAGGAAAAAAAAATTTTAAAGATCATTTGAGGGTCGAAAACTAAGCTCAAAGTTAGGCACATGGTCGACAGAACTGGAAATTAAATAACTGGAAATCAAAGGTTCTTGTCTAGCGATATATAACAAATTTTGGAATTCGATATCTCCATGGAAAATAGATCGTTTTTCAAATTTCTTTTTCCTAACTCAAGCTAGCTGGGTGGACTTTATTTATGCAAAAAATTAGATTTTTCAGATATCATTTGCTCGTTGGTTTTTACGGCCAAAGTTGGGTGTTGGGGTTGATTTTGACTCGATATAAACTCAGAAAGAAACCCGATTAGGGTTTTAATGATTTTAGGGTTTCTTCTACTAGTTTTTCATGTATGTTACTATCATATTTGATGTGTTCTAACATGTTTTACATATTAGTGGTTTCTTTAATCATTATTTCAAATAGCTTAGTTGTGTTTGTGATCAACTGATCGAACAGAAAGACAACAAAAGAAATATTTGATTCACTTTTTGATCTTAGTTGTTATTAGGTATCATATATTAGTGTTTTTAAGATTATATAAAATAAATTAAACTGAATATAAAAGAGTTTTAAAGACTTACTTAGGATTAATGCTCGAATAGGGTTTTATGAATGGAATTGGTTCGATCCAGGTTTCCAGTGTTTCTCCTCTTCCTCTGGACTTTCTAGGTTTGGATTGAGAGTTGATGCGAGGTTTTGCGACCTTACAACAGGTTTTACCTCTCAAGGGATCTTGAGAAGTTTGCAATCCCCACCAGGCAGTGTACCTGACCGATGTAGTATAGTGAAGTGGCAAGTACCGGGGGATTGATCGTTCAACTCAAAGAATAGTGTTCGTTAGGATTGAAATTTATCTACTAGATCTAGAGGTGAGGGATGATTCTTTTTGTATTTTTATATTTTATGAAAAGCAAGTAAAATCTCTGGTGTGAAGGAGTGGGCGAAATTAGTTGCTAATCAACTAACCCAAAAACTACTACTTAAACTAATGTGAAGGAAAGTAAACTAGGGTTCTACAAGGGAAGTGAAGCATGTCGACCTATGATATATTACTCCTTGCTAGCTATCCAATTCTACCTATTGAATTGTCACACCTTGTTTTAATTGACGGGTTGTATTCCTTAATACCATTCGTGGGGGTGTGTACGAACTTCCCCAACTCTATAAGCTCCTACTTCACACCTATGTCGAGCCGGCTAAGAAGCTCCTAACATGGGATCACTAGAATTCGCTCATGCATTAAATACAACCATATAACCTTAGTACACCTTGGTTCATGTTTCTTAAGACGTTCAAGCAAGTTACCGTATAGGAGGTTAGCCAGTTTTCTTAAGCCTAACATCGATATCATCCAATCATACAAGAGACAATAGGAAACAAGAATTATAAGCTAAACCAATTAGATCTATTGAAGTGTCACACCTTATTTGATGACGATAGACACATACATCAACAAGGAATCAATAAGATCTAATTAATTATATACAAGTTTCACACAATCATAAGTAGACACAAGGTGAATTAGCAAAGCATGATCAATGAAGGGCAAACAACCATAATAATGAAAGGCATAATTAAGTTAGAATCAACAAACCAATATTTGATGTTTATGAAGTGATTGAAACCCTCTAAGTTGCTGGAAAAACACCTACCTAAACCCTAGAATCGGACTTAGGGTTTAGGGCTTTTTAAATAATGAAGTTATAAGGTTGTATTTATAAGCACTTTTCTGCCCGGCCCGTCTTGACGGCGTCAGACTAACCTTGACGGCGTCAAGACCAAATTTTCTTCACCAAATTGTAGATCTTTTCGTCCTCTTCGCGTGGCCTTTTGAATCACCCAAATCCGAGTTCGTATGAAGATTTTATGGCCAAAACAGTGACAGCTACTCCGCGCGTAAGTTGTGATTGTCTTGATTAACTTGTAGCGGTTTCACTAAGGTTCCTTCTCGTGTAAGAATACTTTGACGCCGTCACTCTATATCATCTGACGTCGTCAGGTCTATGATCCTGACGCCGTCACCTTCAAAAATCCTCTGGCCCGTCTCTCTTTAACTTAACACTTGACGGCCTACATCCATTAACACGTGACGCCGTCACCCTTTAATTCCACAAAACCTTCTGGCGCGTCACGTGTAAATTCATATTCATCCTTTTGCCAGTACGTGACGCCGTCACCTACAAAGCGTGACGCCGTCAAGCTCTGTTTCCAGCTTGATTTTGGAGACTTTGCCGTTTTCTTCACTTTTCGCTCCAAAAACGTCCAAAATGCTTCCTTTTCCAGATTTCTTCTCCAAAGTACCTAAAATGACAAAAGGAACGATTTAGGGCAATATTTGATTAAATAATCATGAATTAAGGCTTAAATGACCCACTAAAAGCGGTACACTTTTCGTCTCATCAAATATCCCTACACTTGGGATTTGCTTGTCCTCAAGCAAATGAGCTTTTCCACCAATCAAAATACAAGTTAGGGGTCATTTAACATTAATATAAAAGTAATTACAACAAATGATCGTTCCACCTTAGTCAAAACAAGCACGGAAATTATACACTAGCACCTCACATTAAGTGTTTGGATACTCTCATCTCTCGGGTGTTGTAAATTTATATATGAAAATGGAGAAATATCACTCATTACCTGTCATAGCAAATAGATTACCATAGGCTTGGGAAAGGATCAAAACCTCCACCACATTTGGCGTAAGCACCTAGGATAAACTATCAAATAGGTCTTTACAAAGGGTTATAACGTTAGGTGTAGGGATATGGAAAACACGGTTTGTTGGATAAGGATATTTTTACTGGTGGCAAGTCAATCATCTTGGTCAATTACATGTAGAATGAGGCGTTGCTAAGCCAAGACTCGACTCAACTTAAACTAATCACGAACTAATAAACATAGAACAAAACAAAACATAAATAAAAGATAGAGGCGGATGGTAGTCCGTATGCTTTTTCTTCACTTTTTTTTTTTTTTTTTTTTTTTTTTTTTTTTTTGCATACACTCTTGCCCTACCATCCAAAACAATACATCACTAGGGATTCTTTGTACCATCCCTACACTTGAACCTTTACATACTTTACATAAAATTATTCTAATGACTCGAATCAAGATAATCGAAACATTTGGAGTACTTTAAAATATTAACGTACATATGGGGGTAATAAATGATGTTCTTCCCCATTACTCCATTACACTAGTACTTTACCCATAAGTCCCAATCATCCCAAAACAATATGTACAAGGATATGACTCGACTTAGCAACCATGTAATCAATTATATAATTAACTAAGGGTTTAAACAAATGTTGTCACAATAATGCACTAAAGATGAGTGCACACAAGGTAGGCTAAGGTGATTTGGGTGTACATTTAAGTAAGGTGTAAACAAATTCTTCCTTTAAGTAAAATGCTTAAAGGTCGAAACGAAAAGATAGGCTCTGAGGGGTGTACTAGGGGTATCGTGTACCAAAAAATGGGTACAACGCAAAGGGTGTGGGAGAATTACTTGACCAATGTAGCCAAAGTAATTATAACAAAAACACAGGTGTAAAACAATGGGTTAATCCTAATGCCTCTTATCATGTAGTCAATCCTAACTACACGAATGTAGTCTCACTAGCGGTCTCGGTATGCATCACAAACGCAAGTTCTAGAATCTATAAACTACCGATACACTCATAAGCACCAACAATGAATGCTTTTTCCTAAAGATCTAAAGGCGAACCTCACATATTTGGGGGTGGAAATTTTTTTTAGTGGTACGGTTTTGTGCTAGTCATATAACTTCCTTTCCATGAGACGCTCATTAAGACCAAAGTTTCACTCCTATATGTTGTAAAAAATTTTAAATTTGGCACTAAAATTGCCCTAACAAGTATTTATCTCAGTTTTATTACACATCTACCATCAAACAAACAAAAATCAAGTGCAATTGTATTCTCTAAGGTATCATCATTTACCCTCCCCTTACACTTAAGCTGAACATTGTCCCCAATGTTCATTCAAAGGATGTAAAAGTAAATAAGGTAAAAGAATGAAAACAAATACTCCCCTGATTCGTTCGATGTGGATAATCCGGTAACATGGTTAAATCCTCCTCCAAGAAAATGAACGTTGAAAGCTTCCCTTCCGAAATATAAATCATCTTCTTGTCCAATATAACCTGTTAAACCTGAGAAAACAAACACAAAAATCCCAAAGCATCAACCTGAACAAAGAAAACTCACAACTAGATGTAATTCCAGACTTAGAAATAAAAACAAAACGATTAAAGATATAATGCTTGTAGAATGAATATTTGCAGATTTCCTGGAGTTTATAAAACTAAAGATTTAACAAAAACTTTATGACTCCGGTAGAAAAACAAAACTTGCAAAATTTCCAGAATTTTACACTTGACGCCGTCAGGTGTTAACCTTGACGCCGTCAGAAGTGACCTGCAGAAATTTTATGGTTAGTTTCCGGAAAATTTTTGGAAAAACTTATGCCTCACTTCCTGGAAATCCTGCAAAATATTCATTATGACTCGATACAAGCATTTGACTCTAACAATTACTAGTATGCATGCTCATTTAATATTGTTGTGATTCATGTTCAATCTTGTTCTTGTAAACAAATTTGGATTCCCTTACACTTATCTTTTGCAAAATACCTTTATATGTAGTTAAGACGAAGTTAAAAACAAAATAAAGCATTTTCACAATTTACTTTGAAACATGAGCACAAACAATAACAATTAAACTTGCATACGGAAACAAATAAAATCAAACAAACAAACAAACAAATAAAGCTTGGGTTGCCTCCCAAGAAGCGCTTGTTTTTGTTCGAGTCACGAGCCTGACTCTACCCTTATTTAACGGAAATAGGGGAGGTTTTCCCTACACTTAGGATTAAGTGTGGGTGAAAGTAGCGATACACACCCTTAGGGTGGAAATATGCCACGTGAGGTGAAGGGGGTGAGTGAATGGCTTCCTTCATCCTAAAACTACCCGGATAATATTGGTTTATGGGTGGGTCGGTTCCTCTTTTGTCTCCTAGATGTAAATCTAAGGATGAAAAGTTGTGTAAAGGTTGAGGTTCCGGCTCATCAACACTAGGAAATTCCCTAGAACTAAGAGTAAGGTCATCACTAAAAGTGTTCAAACCTATATCCTCTAGTTGTGCTTGGTCCAAGGGTTCTACCTCCATCGGGATTCCTAAAGTCTCTTCTACTTCTTCCGGGTAAGTCACGGGCGGTGTGGGTGCCTCAAATGATGGTGGGACTTGTGGGGTATTTAGTGGGCTAATGTTACTTACCTCATCATTCCTTGTGTCAAGATCACCTATATCCCCATCATGTGTTTTAGTAGAATCTAACCCTAACATTTTCCCAAGTATCTCAAGTGCTTCTCTAGGCATCTCAACTTCTATATCCGAATCATAAGGATCATCCTCAATATTCTGACTGCTATATTCAAATTGCCCAAAAGATTCATCATGTGTTTCTTGAGATTCATCGTCATCGATCATAAAACCTAGGTCTTTTTGATCAATGTGATCATGCTCGGCTAGATCCTCCATCACATCAAGATCACCTAAGTGTTCACCCTGTATTATGGTAGTGCCTAACCATGACATGCAGCTAGGTGGCTCAACTCTAACCGTCTCAGAATCTTGGTTTGACTCTAAGTCCATGTTCTTAGAAACTAGGTCTTTTTGCTCATACAAATCCACTAATTCGTTCCACTTATGGGTCATGGTTAGGAAGCTTTCCTCAAAATTCATCCAAAGGGTCTTACTAAAAGGAATTGATCCTGATAATGATCGTCTAATAGAAATCACACATGCATAGAATTCATTAAACCCATCTAACTTTACCCCCAACTCCTCTTGGAAATCACTAAGAGCACACAAAAATTCATTGGAATGATAGGAAGCAAATCTATTAGTGAAATATAGTTGTTCCTCTATTGTCAACGGCGCCAAAAACTTGATGCGTGGTTTTGCGACCTTACAACAGGTTTTACCTCTCGAGGGATCTCAAGAGGCTTGCAACCCCACCAGGCAGTGTACCTGACCGATGTAGTATAGTGTAGTGGCAAGTACGGGGGATTGATCGTTCTCCACAGGGAATAGTGTTCGTTAGGATTGAAAAACTACTCTAATAGGTCTAAGGGTGAGGGAAGATTCTTTTTGTATTTTTATATTTTTTGAAAAGCAAGTAAAATCTCGGGTTTGAAGGAGTGGGCGGAATTAGTTGCTAGTCAACTAACCCAAATAACTACAATTGCAAATAAAATAAAATAACTGAAAATAAAAAGGTCGTGGAACTTATATGGAGAGAAATGTGTTTACTTAGATTTCCTTACTCCCTAACTATCTTTTACTGGTTGATTAGTGTGTATTAATTGTGTGGATGACGGGTGTATTCCTTAATACCAATCGTGGGGTGGCGTACGTACTTCCCCAACTCTACAAGCTCCTACTTCACTCCTATGTCGAGCCGGCTAAGAAGCTCCTAACATGGGATCACTAGAATTCGCTCATGCATTAAATACAACCATAAAAACCTTAGTACGCATTGGTTCATGTTTCTTAAGACGTTCAAGCAAGTTACCGAATAGGAAGTTAGCCAGTTTTCTTAAGCCTAACATCGATAAACAATCATCCAATACAATAAATAACACACTAATAACCAATAATCAATAGTTAGGTTTCATTAGATCTAAGCAAACACAAGATAAATCTAGCCTAGCATGTTAATTAAAAGACAAGAACAAGATATAATCAAACAACACATAGACATATTGATTGATTAAATGAATACTTATCTTCAATTAAACATGGGAGATCCAAGGGTATGAAAACCCTTAAAAATGGCAGAAATTCATCTTAGGGTTTCTCCTCACAAAGTTGCACACTAATGACAAAAAATTGCAAAACTATATATAGAGTTTAGTGTCTGACGGCGTCACGTTATAGATCTTGACGCCGTCACCTCGCCGTGTCTAGGGTTCCCGGATGGCCTTCTTGACGCCATCCCTCTTTAGTGCTCCAAAATCCGCTCTGGCTTATCAAAGGTTGACGCCGTCAGAAATGGGCTTGACGCCGTCTCTCTTTAACTTAAACCGTGAGGGCCTTGATCACCTTAAAGGGTGACGCCATCAGACTTCCTTTGTAAAATTCTCTGGCTTATCATGTGTATTTTTCATATCCACCTTTTTTGCCAAGCCGTGACGCCGTCAAGAGCAATCCTTGACGCCGTCAAAGGTACTTTTCCAGCCGATTTTGAGACTTTGTCGTTTTCTTCACTTTTATGCTCCAAAAACGTCCAAAATGCTTCCTTTTTCAGATTTCTTCTCCAAAGTACCTAAAATGACAAAAGGAACGATTTAGGGCAATATTTGATCAAATAAATACGATTTAGGGCTTAAATGACCCCCTAAAAGCGGTACACTTTTTGCTTCATCAAATACCCTTACACTTGAGATTTGCTTGTCCTCAAGCAAATGCGCTTTTATTCTAATCAAAATACAAGTTAGGGGTCATTTAACGCTAATATAAAAGTAATTACAACAAATAGTCGTTCCACTTTAATCATAATAAGCACGGAGATTACAAACTAGCACCTCACAAGTAGTGTTTAGATACTCACATCTCTCAAGTGTCATAAAAGTATATCTCATAAATGAAAACGGATAATATCTCTCACTACCTGTCATAGCAAATAGATTACCATAGGCTTGGGAAAGGATCGAAAACCTCCTCCACTAGGCGTAAGCACCTAAGATAAACTATCAAGGATATGACTCGACTTAGCAACCATGTAATCAATTAGATAATTAACTTGGGGTTTAAACAAATGTTGTCACAATAATGCACTAAAAATGAGTGCATACAAGGTAGGCTAAGGCGATTTGGGTGTACATTTAAGTGGGGTGTAAACAAATTCTTCCTTTAAGTAAAATGCTTAAAGGTCGAAACGAAAAGATAGGCTCTGAGGGGTGTACTAGGGGTATCGTGTACTAAAAATGAGTACAACGCAAAGGGTGTGGGAGAATTACTTGACCAATGTAGCCAATGTAATTATAACAAAAACACAGGTGTAAAACAATGGGTTAATCCTAATGCCTCTTATCATGTAGTAAATCTAACTACACGAATGTAGTCTCACTTGTGGCCTCGGAATGGTCCTAACGCAAGTTCTATAATCTAAGTGCTACCGGTACACACATCATAGCATAAATGCTTTTCCTACCAATTCTAGGGGCGATCCTCACATATTTGGGGGTGAAAAATTTTTTAGTGGTACAGTTTTGTGCTAGTCATATAACTTCCTATCCATGAGACGCTCGTTAAGACCAAAGTTTCACTCCTAAATGTTGTAAAAAATTTTAAATTTGGCACTAAAATTGCCCTAACAGGTATTTATCTCAGTTTTATTACACATCTACCATTAAACAAACAAAAATCAAGCGTAAAAGCATTCTCTAAAGTATCGTACTTTACCCCCCTTACACTTAAGATGAACATTGTCCCCAATGTTCAAATAACAAGATGTAAAAGTAAATAAGGTAAAAGAATGAAATCAAATACTCCCCTAATTCGTTTGGTGGATAAAGAGGTAACATGGTTAGATCTTCTTCCAAGAGAATGTAGAAGCTTCAAGACTAAAGCATCGCCAAAAGCTTGATTCCACATACTTCTCCTTGTCCAAAATAACCTGTTAAACCTGAGAAAACAAACACGAAAACCTGCATAACATCGGCGGGATAAATCTATATATAAGGATATAATGCTTGTGGAATGATAATTTTGCAGATTCCTGGAGTTTATAAGTTAAAGATTTAATAAAAACTTTTTATGAAAACAAAACTTTCAAAAATTTCAGAAAATTAAAACCTGACGCCGTCAGGTTGTAATGCCTGACGCTGTCAGAAATGATCTGACAGAATTCTCATGTTAAGTTTCTGGAAAATTTCTGGAAAAACCTATACCTTACTTCCTGGAAATCCTGCAAAACATCATTATGACTCGATACAAGCATTTGACTCAAACAAATACTAATATGTATGTTAATTTATTATTGTTATGATTCATGTTCATTTGTGTTCTAATAAACCGATTTGGATTTCCCTTACACTTATCTTTTGCAAAATACCTTTATATGTAGTTAAGATGAAGTTAAAAACAAGATAAAGCATTTTCACAATTTACTTTTTGAACATGAATCAATAAAAATAAAAATTAAACATACATATGGAAATAAATAAAATCAAACAAACAAATAAATAAACACACAAAGCAAATAAAGCTTGGGTTGCCTCCCAAGAAGCGCTTTTCTTTATTAACGAGTCTTGTAGCTAGACTCAAAGTCCTTCTACCCTATGTAAGTGAGCTCGTCATCGAGGACGTCTTTAGGGTTAAGCTTGGATTGAAGTTTCCTATTGGTCCGCTTAGTACAATATATCTTTTCAAACTTCTCTCCATCCGGGTCATACAATGTCATCATAATATGCCATGACCCATCTCCATCTTTGGGTGGTTTGTCCCAATCCCACTTATGATCATCGTCCTCACAAGTCCACTTATTCATCCCTAGGTTGATTGGCAAAACTCCTAGGAAATTAATCATTTTCCTAAAAACTAGAGGGTCTTCAAATGGATCCAATTCGGTGTCCCTAGCCAAGAGTTGTTCTACCGCATGTGTTCGGTTCACAAAGTCCTCTTCTAGGTAAAATGGGCGTTGGGGTCCTATGAAGTCTCTATCGATCCAAGGTCCATATCTAGATGGTCTCCTATTTAATTCTAACCAATGGGGTGTTGGTTCCTCACTAGTATCATAGGCATGTTTCTTCATATCATAGACTGACCAAGTATCACCTTCTCCTACCGCTATCTTAGATTCCTTACAATCAATCATAGCACTAGCGGTCGCCAAAAATCCTCTACCTATCAACAAGGGGCATGTAGGGTCGCTAACCATATCAAGGACGTGGAAATCGGCTAAAATGGTTAGTTTTCCAATGTGTACTAACACGTCTTTTACTACTCCAATCGGGTAAGCAACACTCCCATCCGCTAAGCCTAGTATCACCTCGGTTTCTTCAAGTTTTCCTAGTTTTAGAGAGGTGTAGAGAGGTAACGGAAGTAGGTTAAGGCTTGATCCAAGATCGGCTAATGTGTCATAAGCCTCCGAATTACCGATCTTGCAAGGTAGAACAAATAAGCCCGGATCATCTAACTTCTTAGGTAGCTTGTTTTGAACGAAGGCGGTCCCTTTTTTGCCTAACTTGAGCTTCTTCTCTTCCAACACATCAATAACCGGACTTTCAAGGTGGAGCTCCTTGAATTCATTGTCAAGGTTTTGAGTGGGAGGTGTTTCAACTATGTTGTTGACCAATTTGGATATCATAACTTCTTGGTCCTTTTGAACAACTTGGGTTTGTTTGAAACACGAGCTCATGGAATTGACCGAATAATATTGTGGACAAGAACTAGGAGACGAAACTGACGAAATGGCGTTGACGTTTAGTTTCGGGTTCTTGACTGTGTTGCTAGGGAGTGCTCCCATTTCTCGGTCATTGAGGGCTTTCAACAAAGTGTCAATCTTATTGGTCATCTCGCTTTGTTTTTGTTTGAAATCGGCTTCAAACTTGGCCAAACGAGCTTCTTGAGATGCCATAAATTGAGACATCAATCCTTCAAAGTTATTGGTACTACCATTGCTGGAAGGATTGTTGTTGAAAGTACGGTTCGAGTTGGAACCGCTTGATTGGAAACGATTAGGTGGGTTGGACGGATTGGTTTGTTGTGCGTTTTGATTTTGTTTCCACCAAAGGTTTGGGTGATTTTTCCATGAGAGGTTGTATGAATCACCGTAGGGGTTTGGCTCGGGTTTGAAAGTGTACCACTTGTTTCCCGCTCCGTCGGTACGCGAGGATGCGTAATCCGCAAAAGCTTGTTCGGGGAGTTCCATGCAATCACGAGTGTCGTAGGGACCACTACATAATTCACATGAAGAAGTGATTTTGTTCACTTGGCTTGAAGGTTTAGGAGCCTCGTAGGATTTCATAAGAAACTTGACTTGGTCTTCAAGTTCTATGATCCTACGGTCGGAAGTGCTTGAATTGTTCGAAGGCAAAGATATTGCCTTGACCGTTTTATTCAAATCACGGGGATCACTCCAACTTTCGTTGTCATAAAGAGCAAGATCTTCTAGGAGAGCCCATGATTGTTCCGCACTTAGATCACGTAGCTTACCACCGGCCGATTGGTCAATGGTTTGCCTCGTGGAGAGATTGATATGGTCATAGAAGATTTGGACTTGGAGCCAAAGTTCTATGCCATGGTGAGGGACTTTTTGGAGTAAGTCCTTGAATCGAGTCCATGCCTCGTAGAGGGTTTCGCCTTGACGTTGTTGGAACATCAAGATATCATTCCTTAGCTTGGTAGTTCTTCCTGGTCGTCTCTCGAGTGGCAACATCAAGGTCTATGGAATCAACGATTTTGAGAAAGTCCTTGAGATGTTGATTAGGATCTTCAGAACGAAGTCCATGGAATGCGCATCCGCTTTGCACCAACCGGATGGTGTCGGATCGCAAGGGAGTGACATTGGCTCCTTGAGTGAGCTCAATGGTGTTTCGATAGCCATGGTGGCTAGGACGGGAGTAGTCTCCTAAGGTACGGGCTCTAGGAGGTGGGTGTTGTTGTGGTGGTGGGTTGTTGGGATCGAGGATATTACCACCTTCCATGATGTCGGATGGTAATGGTTACGAACAAAGAAACGAAGAAAAAAGATAGACTAAAGAAAATCTAGAAAAAAAAATAAAAATAAAAATCTCACTAGAAAGGAATCTAGTGAGTAGACCTAATAAAATAAAAAATTCAACCTAAACAATAACTATTCCCCGGCAACGGCGCCAAAAACTTGATGCGTGGTTTTGCGACCTTACAACAGGTTTTACCTCTCGAGGGATCTCAAGAGGCTTACAACCCCACCAGGCAGTGTACCTGACCGATGTAGTATAGTGTAGTGGTAAGTACGGGGGATTGATCGTTCTCCACAGGAAATAGTGTTCGTTAGGTTTGAAAAACTACTCTAATAGGTCTAAGGGTGATGGAAGATTCTTTTTGTATTTTTATATTTTATGTAAAGCAAGTAAAATCTCGGGTTTGAAGGAGTGGGCGGAATTAGTTGCTAGTCAACTAACCCAAATTACTACAAATGCAAATAAAATAAAATAACTGAAAATGAAAAGGTCGTGAAACTTATATGGAGAGAAATGTGTTTACTTAGATTTCCTTACTCCCTAACTATCTTTTACCGGTTGATTAGTGTGTATTAATTGCGTGGATGACGGGTGTATTCCTTAATACTAATCGTGGGGTGGCGTACGTACTTCCCCAACTCTACAAGCTCCTACTTCACTCCTATGTCGAGCCGGCTAAGAAGCTCCTAACATGGGATCACTAGAATTCGCTCATGCATTAAATACAACCATAAAAATCTTAGTACGCATTGGTTCATGTTTCTTAAGACGTTCAAGCAAGTTACCGAATAGGAAGTTAGCCAGTTTTCTTAAGCCTAACATCGATAAACAATCATCCAATACAATAAATAACACACTAATAACCAATAATCAATAGTTAGGTTTCATTAGATCTAAGCAAACACAAGATAAATCTAGCCTAGCATATTAATTAAAAGACAAGAACAAGATATAATCAAACAACACATAGACATATTGATTGATTAAATGAATACTTATCTTCAATTAAACATGGGAGATCCAAGGGTATGAAAACCCTTAAAAATGGCAGAAATTCGTCTTAGGGTTTCTCCTCACAAAGTTGCACACTAATGACAAAAAATTGCAAAACTATATATAGAGTTTAAGGGCTGACGGCGTCACGTTGTAGATCTTGACGCCGTCACCTCGCCGTGTCTAGGGTTCCCGGATGGCCTTCTTGACGCCGTCCCTCTTTAGTGCTCCAAAATCCGCTCTGGCTTATCAAAGGTTGACGCCGTCAGAAATGGGCTTGACGCCGTCTCTCTTTAACTTAAACCGTGATGGCCTTGATCACCTTAAAGGGTGACGCCGTCAGACTTCCTTTGTAAAATTCCCTGGCTTATCATGTGTATTTTTCATATCCACCTTTTTTGCCAAGCCGTGACGCCGTCAAAGGTACTTTTCCAGCCGATTTTGAGACTTTGTCGTTTTCTTCACTTTTATGCTCCAAAAACGTCCAAAATGCTTCCTTTTCCAGATTTCTTCTCCAAAGTACCTAAAATGACAAAAGGAACGATTTAGGGCAATATTTGATCAAATAAATACGATTTAGGGCTTAAATGACCCCCTAAAAGCGGTACACTTTTCGCTTCATCATCAATGATCTAAATGGAGTTTCATCCGCCATAGTGACAAATGAAAATGGTTTTACAAACAAAGGGCACAAAGAAAAAGATAGACTACGAGAAAGCTACAAAATAAAAAGAAAAAATCTCACTTGATAGGAATCTTGTGAGTAGACCTAATAAAAATAAAATTTCAACCTAAGCAATAACTACTCCCCGGGCTGCGGCGCCAAAAACTTGATGCGTGGTTTTGCGACCTTACAACAGGTTTTACCTCTCAAGGGATCTTGAGAAGTTTGCAATCCCCACCAGGCAGTGTACCTGACCGATGTAGTATAGTGAAGTGGCAAGTACCGGGGGATTGATCGTTCAACTCAAAGAATAGTGTTCGTTAGGATTGAAATTTATCTACTAGATCTAGAGGTGAGGGATGATTCTTTTTGTATTTTTATATTTTATGAAAAGCAAGTAAAATCTCTGGTGTGAAGGAGTGGGCGGAATTAGTTGCTAATCAACTAACCCAAAAACTACTACTTAAACTAATGTGAAGGAAAGTAAACTAGGGTTCTACAAGGGAAGTGAAGCATGTCTACCTATGATATATTACTCCTTGCTAGCTATCCAATTCTACCTATTGAATTGTCACACCTTGTTTTAATTGACGGGTTGTATTCCTTAATACCATTCGTGGGGGTGTGTACGAACTTCCCCAACTCTATAAGCTCCTACTTCACACCTATGTCGAGCCGGCTAAGAAGCTCCTAACATGGGATCACTAGAATTCGCTCATGCATTAAATACAACCATATAACCTTAGTACACCTTGGTTTATGTTTCTTAAGACGTTCAAGCAAGTTACCGTATAGGAGGTTAGCCAGTTTTCTTAAGCCTAACATCGATATCATCCAATCATACAAGAGACAATAGGAAACAAGAATTATAAGCTAAACCAATTAGATCTATTGAAGTGTCACACCTTATTTGATGACGATAGACACATACATCAACAAGGAATCAATAAGATCTAATTAATTATATACAAGTTTCACACAATCATAAGTAGACACAAGGTGAATTAGCAAAGCATGATCAATGAAGGGCAAACAACCATAATAATGAAAGGCATAATTAAGTTAGAATCAACAAACCAATATTTGATGTTTATGAAGTGATTGAAACCCTCTAAGTTGCTGGAAAAACACCTACCTAAACCCTAGAATCAGACTTAGGGTTTAGGGCTTTTTAAATAATGAAGTTATAAGGTTGTATTTATAAGCACTTTTCTGCCCGGCCCGTCTTGACGGCGTCAGACTAACCTTGACGGCGTCAAGACCAACTTTTCTTCACCAAATTGTAGATCTTTTCGTCCTCTTCGCGTGGCCTTTTGAATCACCCAAATCCGAGTTCGTATGAAGATTTTATGGCCAAAACAGTGACAGCTACTCCGCGCGTAAGTTGTGATTGTCTTGATTAACTTGTGGCGGTTTCACTAAGGTTCCTTCTCGTGTAAGAATACTTTGACGCCGTCACTCTATATCATCTGACGTCGTCAGGTCTATGATCCTCTGGCCCGTCTCTCTTTAACTTAACACTTGATGGCCTACATCCATTAACACGTGACGCCGTCACCCTTTAATTCCACAAAACCTTCTGGCGCGTCACGTGTAAATTCATATTCATCCTTTTGCCAGTACGTGACGCCGTCACCTACAAAGCGTGACGCCGTCAAGCTCTGTTTCCAGCTTGATTTTGGAGACTTTGCCGTTTTCTTCACTTTTCGCTCCAAAAACGTCCAAAATGCTTCCTTTTCCAGATTTCTTCTCCAAAGTACCTAAAATGACAAAAGGAACGATTTAGGGCAATATTTGATTAAATAATCACGAATTAGGGCTTAAATGACCCCCTAAAAGCGGTACACTTTTCGTCTCATCAAGAGTATTGGGTAGTTGTGATCAGTAGTAAAGGGATACGGAATTGGATTTGTTTCTGTGCTTGTCGAATGATGGAGTGTTTTGAAAGTGAAGTTATGTTGTTTATTTATAGGAAGAGGATTAGGGTTTTCTAGTTAAGTGATAAGGAGACCAAGTGTGAAGTCATGGGCTGACAGAAACTTGTGAAATATGCCCCTTGGATAGGAGGAGGAGGAAGGTGTAAGGGAGGTGATGTGGCCGAATGGTGTCCATGGTTTTTAACTACCAATAAGGAGGGTTCTTGAAGGAGAAGGTATACATGTGGAAGGGTTTTTAGAAATGTAGGATCGAGTACTTCGAGCTAGATTGAGCTTGGTATAAACAAGAACCTCTGCAATACAAGTGTTTATGCGGAAACTAAACAGCAAGTATTATAAAGAAGAAAACTCTAAAAGAACAATGATCCTCTATGGATCAAACTATTGAACTAAGAATCGTTTATTGAATGTTAAAAGATGTTCAAGGCATACATAAACTCATAGACGGGTTTATCTTTTATACTAACAAGATCACCTAACCCTAACCCGTTCTACAAGAAAACGTGTAAAGAGATTAACAACAATCTCTTCTAAAAATAAATCATAACAAACATTCTAAATATACGGATAACAAATAATACTATCCGCAGCAACAATACTATCGGTAGGAACAAGATAACACTGTCGGCAGCAATGAGCTTTCAGCAGGAACCAAGCTATCGGCAGGAACCAACTTTACACTATCGGCAGCAACAATGAACTCTTATTTCCCAGAGATCCTAACAATCCTCCCCTAATCTTGAGGTTGACTAGGTTAACCTGCAAGATTCCCTTGTGTTAAAGCTTTCATAAACTCAGGCTTGAGGACTGCGACTTAGCAGCAACAATAAGAAGTAACCAGCAACAACTGCAATAACTTCAAGATTCCAACTTCTATAGCATCCAGCAGCAACTTCAATAGAGCAGCAGGAACATGAAATCTTCTTCAAAATAGATTTACTGGTCACCATAACATCACTTGAACTTGGCTGCTACTAATGACAAAATGTACATCAAATCTCTTTAAGTTTCATACTATTCTCATCACATCCAGGTGTGTTAACTCCTGTGAGAGGTGAATCATTGAAAATTAATGGATTTGATGTCTCTTTACCAATAGCCATCACTACTGGAGTAGCCAATGTTTAGGTGTGTGAGACCATGGTACACTGATAACCATCTGATTTATTAGCAAATCAGCAACTAGGAACGGATTTGACTTGTCTTTACCTGTAGCCGTTTGCTCAGGACTAGCCAATTCTTTGGTTTCAACTGAACCTTGGTGAATTGAATACCAAATATGGATACCAAATGTCTTTACCACAAACCATACTTTTGTGGACTAGCCAATCCTTTGGATCCCATAAAGGGTTACATCCATGGTGAATTGAGAACCATTTTCAACTCTCAGAAATGAATCATGGGTGAGTTGAAATACCCTATAGCTTTGAGCAAGCTATTACAGCTATCAACGGATTTGATAATCACACCAGAGCCGTACCCTCATGGTGAGTCAACTCTTTCTTGTCTGCTAGACATGGTGAGTTGAGCACCATTTATTGTGCAGGTGTAAACACCAACACTGTACCTGCAAGGTGTTGCTCAAAACCAACTTATTAGCACACAAAAATTTTTTTTTTTTTTTTTTTTTTTTTTTTTTTTTTTTTTTTTTTTTGAACTAAGAAACACAAACAAAAAATACACCAAAAGAAAAATAAAAAAAAAATAAGAAAGAAAGATAGAAACTTTACAACAACAACAAGAAAAATCCTCCCCTTGAGCTTTATCCTCCCCTTAATCTGCATTCCTCCCCTTAAACTCAGCAACTCACCCCTTAAGCTGATGATCCCTTAGCTGCAATTTTATCCTTGATGAATTTAACCAATTGTTCAGCTGTGGTTAGATCATTTCCTATTGCATGCTTAGGAACTTTCACCTTCTGTGTTAGCATTCTCTTTAACACTCCTTCAGTTAAAGGATAATCAATATCCACAAACATAGTGAGGAACTTGCCAGAGGTGAGTTCCACAACATGAACATTGGAATAAGGATATAATTTCCAAGAGAAGACTCTCCAGGATGATTGATTACCCCACACTAGTTTAGCCTTGTCTCCATCCAATTTATTCATCAAGACTTGTAAGTCTCCCCAAAGCAGCAAACCATTACCAGTTGGAATATTAGATTGATAATGATTATCCACAATCTCATAAAGACGCTCCAAATCTTGTCTTTCAACCCTATCCAAGATCTCCCTTAGAAATGTAAAGAACTTGACTGTCCCATCAAGAGAAAACCAAACATTTACATCACCATCTGAAGTAGATCTAATCTCCCAATGAGCAATATGACCCCAAGACTGAATGGAGTCACCTTCTGAATCACTTTCAGAAGCAACCTCAATCAAATCATGATCATCCACTTCAAGAATATCCACAGAAGAAGAGTGGAAAGAATGACTCTTCTGCCTTGATCTTAGACCATATCGAATAATAGGAATAGACACAGAAGGCTCAGCAGAGATAGAAGCATTAGCAGTAGAAAGATCAGCAGGATCAAGATCTTCTTGTGGTACCTCAGATGCATCATCAGTAGAACTTGGAGCAATGAATGAATCATCCTTAGAGCCTTCTCCAGACTTCATTCTCTTTGCAACATCAGACTCCAAAGATGAAGATGCTCTTTTCCTGCTTTGTGGAATATCAGTGTCTACTAAAGAGTTGAGCTTTGCATAAGTATCAAGGAACAACTTTTGAATTGCACCTTCAGGCCAACCTTTGAAATCACTGATCTTGTAGTTAGCTTCATTCCTTAGATACACCTTCATAAAATTGATATTATCTCTGTTTGTTGGCATCTTATATCCTAACCTTTGTCTTTCCTTGATCCTGTGCATCAATTCATTCCAAGTGGTTGCTCTTTGTTTCTTCAAGATGAATGCCTTGAGTAGATCTGACCTTGTATCTGAATCCAATTCAGACATTTGAAGAACCATAAATCCATGAGCTCTAATAATCATGTCAGTGTTCAACAAATATTCAACTTGTGCACTAAACACTTCTGAAGAAGGATCATCTGAACTTGGGTTATTTATAATCCCAGCAACATTTTTCTCATCAACAGACAATTGTCTTGCAAGCTCTTCATCTTGAGCAAGCTGAGCTAATCTAGCTTCTTCAGCAGCAACTTCCTGTTCATGCACCTTTGCAGCTATCTCTTCATCATTTTCAGTTGCTTCAGGAGGAATGATGTTACTTTCAGCAGCAACAGATGAACTTCCAACAGCAGTAACAGGATCCTTAGATGCAGAAGAAATATTTTCAACATTAGCAGTAACAGCAGACACATCAGCAGCAATGGCGACATCAGTAGCAATGGAGACATCAGCAGTAACAGCAGACACATCAGCAGCAATGGTCCTTGCTTCAGTGGAGACCTGTGCTTGAGGAGTGATGTTGTGCTCAGAAGTTGTAGGAACTACAGTATTTGCACCATCAAGAGAAACAGATGCTAGAACATTAAGCCCATCAAATATCATATCATCCTGATCTTCCTCAGACTCAGAAAGAATAACCTTTCTTTTCTTTTGCATTTGACTACCCTCCAATATGCTGATCTTATCATTTAGTTCTTGGATAGTTCTACTAAATGCTTCCTTAGAATCCCTGAGCTCCTTTTCCAAGCTCTCCACTTTCTCACCAAAAATCCTTTTTGTCTCATTAAGTTCTGACTCCAATGCCTCAATTTTCTTCACAGATCTTTCAAGTAGCTGAGACATAGAGGTGAGATCAACAGCATCATCAGTTCCACCAGCAGGAACACTTGAAGTATTAGGAACTTCACTGACTCTGGGTGGAGAAACATTAAATCCCTCCCCTGCATTGATGTCAGAACTAACTGGCTGCCTAGTAGGACTAGGTGATGAAAACCTTGAAGAAGAAGGTAAATCCTCTAAAGGAGATGGCTGGACAATAGGTGTATCAGCTGAGATGGGCTGCTCATTGAATTCAACATTGTCATTAGTCTCAGGTATAGGTGTCACTGGTCTGGGTGAAGGTGGTAATGGATCATCAGCAGCAATAGATGCAGATGCAGCAGCATCAACTGAAGTCTCTTGCTCAGGTGCATTAGGTGATGGTGGGATATTATCAGCAGGATCAGCATTGTCGGCAGGATCAGGGATATCAGCAGGATCAGGGTGGTGTAACATATGAGGCAACAAAGGCAAATGTTGGCCAGTAAAGTTCATCTTCATCAGGGCAAACATTTTGGCAGTCAACCTATTTATAATCTTAGGGGATGTATTAATGGTCTGTACACCTAAGATGATTTGAAGAAATCTAGGGTACATCAAAAAGCTGTTTTTACCATTACTTAGATTCTCAATCATTCCCTCAAAAATATATTTTGCCCAATTAAAGATCCTACCCTGAGACAAACAGACTAAACCAGATGCAATAGGACTTGGACATTGATCCCAACCACCTGACTTAACACTAAGACACTGGAGTAAAGTATGAATTAGAAACCTCCATTGAGGAGACAACCTACTTTTCAAGAAGGTGCAACTTCCAGCAACAGGATACCCTATAGCTGCCATACCATCAAGAATGTCTTGCCTTGGAAGATCATATTCTCCTTGTTCCTCAGGAAATTGAAGCTGAACTCGAATCAACTCCTCAGTAATAACCACTTCTTGATTATCTATGGTAGCAACAATATCATTTTCCCTTCCCACAACATGTCTTACTTTAGCTGTTCTCCAAAACTGTTTGACCAAAGAATCATATACTGTTACTGGGCAATATGTGAGCGCATAACAAATAGATGACCCACGAAGAAATTCCAGCACTTCATCATAACCAGCACTTTTTGAAGATGATTCCAAATAAGCAACCTTGTTATGATCATCTTTGTAACGAAGAGTTGTCATTGTATTGAAGGAATGATTTAGGGTTTGAAATGAGAAGATTAGGGTTTGATAGGTTTCTAAGAAATAGAGATGAGAGATGTGCAATTATATGTTGAGTTTCCAAAAATATCACTTTAAATTGCTGCTATTTATTGCACGTATCATTGATCAATTAACTTAAGAAAGTTTGACCTTTCGGCAGTAACACTTGGTCAATCGGCAGCAATAAAATCTTTGACCATTCAGCAGGAATGAAGTGGTTTGACCGAAGTCAATCTACTGAACATAGTCATTAAGAATAACTTACCCATATTAATTCTCAATACCAACCAGCAATAAATTTGCACTAATCTCCATATCGTTATATAACCCTCAGATCACATAACTTTATCATCACAAAACCCTTTATTACCACAAATCAAACTAAATCTCCAAAAATCAAACCACAGAATGAGTTCATCCAAACATCCAATCATCGAAATCTCATCAGATTCATCCTCCTCTAGTGACTCAGGATGGAACAACTACTTCCCCAAAACAACATCATCCTCTAGAAGCAAAGGTAAGGCCAAGGTTGAGGAGGATTCATCTGATCCTCTTCCATCTACCCCTTCTTCTTTTGAGTACTTTAGCTCTGATGATGAAGATTCATCAGAGTTGAAGTCTTTGGTGTATTACCAGGGCGAATGGGAGACTTTCCCTCCCAATTTTCCTTTAACAGATGAGGACAGAAGACAGATGAAGGAAACTGAAGCTCTGCTTGCTGAAGAGATGGAGAGAGCAACTGCAGCTTTTTATAAAGTACCGGTACCAAAAGGCAAGGCTAAACATCAAGAAGGTTCAAGCCGAGAAAAACCAAACCCTAGAAGTCGACACAATCGACAACGTGAAGGCAAAGATCCAAGACAAAGGAAGAATCTCACCAGAACCACTCCCAAGCCAACCCAGCCAGCTTCACAATCAAGCAACCCAAAACCACAACCAACCCAACCAACTCCACAAGCAGGTATCCCTACTTCACAACCAATCCATCCATCTTCAAGGACACGATCCAGAACTCATCAGAGGTCAACTACCTCAAGCTCTTCAAAGCCATCCCCTGAACAAAGACAACCACGGCCAGTCATCTTGGCACTTGCCGTCCCCCATGTTTATGAAGAGATCATTCGCCAGAGAGGAAAGAGGTACATGCCTGAAAACATGGGTAAGGGTAAAGAGAAGATGGAATAGGTGGTAAGGTTTAGGTAGATTTATGGTGAATGATTGGAATCTTTTGTAGCTTTTGTATGTTGTGGAACGATGTTTTGAATGATGTTGATAAGTATCTTTTGTAACTCGAAATCTTTTGTAACCAGCAACTGAATGTACTGATCTTTCTTATGATGAATGAAAATTGCTGTATAAAGCTTTAAATCCATGCATTAAGAAGCTGCAAAATAAAGTTAACTAACAAAAGACACTGAAAATCCTGCAAGATAAGATTAGAGAAATACAAACAAAACTTAAAAGAATGAAAAACAAGACAAAATTACAAGCATTAGCCTCCCCTTAGGCTAAAGCTACCCTATAAACCAGCAAACACAATTACAACAACATGAACAACCAAACAAAACAACTACCAAGGATACCATGGAGAATAAGCCATTCCCCCTCCAGAGACTTGATTAGAATAGACAGGCCAAAAATCCCTGTGATAATATGAAGATGTACCAGCAGGAATGGTTCCCTGAAAATCAGCAGGAACAGAGGAACCAGCAGGAATAGGTCTATCAGCAGGAAAAGGACTCCTATAAAAATTCATTCCTGCTGCTTGTGGAACATATGGTGGGATTTGTTTAACATTTTTCCACAATGATCTGTTCTGATGTTTCCCACCATTCAACCTTTTCTCATGATAATCACAATCTTTTATAAGATGATATTGACTACCACACACAAAACATGTCTTCTTCCTAACAGCCTTGATTTTACTACAGCTTTTCTTAATATGGACACCATTATCACTAGTGGAACTAGAGACACAGTTGTTTTTAAAAGAATTCAATGAGCTGTTATCTGAAAAGACTGATTTGGGAGTAGATATACCATTTGTTGAACTTGAGGTCCTGTGATATTTGGGTGTGGTTGACTTTTCACTTGTGTCACATGAAACAAAGTCTTTAGACTCTGCTTCAGAGGATTTGTCACTTGTGTGACAAGAGACACAATCATTAGATTCAGGTAAGTCTTTGGACTTTTTACCATAAACCATTTGTGACTCATCTGAGTCAATATCAGAGAGAGAGTGTACAGGAGAAGGCATAAAAACTCCTCTTATAGGTGGAGAAACAGCATTCATTCCACCTTCTTTCACATATTTAACAGGTTTTTGATAGTCTACAGGTTCAGGGTTAAAAACACTATACTCATTAGGGTCATAAAATTGATTTGGCCCTATCAAGTTACCATACCCTAAACCTCTTTTTGTTTTCGTAGACATAGAACTATCAACTAACTTGTTTAGGTTTTTAGATGAATCTTTCCATTTATTAAACCTAGCCAAGGCATTGTCTAGTTTAGTCTGCACATCCTGTTTTTCTAACACCATCTTAGCCTTTTGAGACTCAGAATGCTTAAGCTCATTAGTGGTGTTTTTCAAGTCCCTCTCTAAAACCTTTATCTTTTCCTCATATGCTAACTGATTCTTTTGAAACCAAACTTTTTGCTTTTCTAATGTTTTAACTGCTTTGTCATAAGCATGTACTTTAATAAAGTATTCATTATACTTAGATTTCATTTCATCATATTCATTATTAAGTGTTGAGTACAATTCTTGACAAGCAGAATTACATCGTTGTACCTGAGATGGGAATCCTAAGAGAGCATATTCTTCCAAATTTTCTTTTTCCTCATAGGACTTATTGTGGAACAAGTTCCTAATCCTCCTTGCGCACAATTCAAAATGATCTCCTGATAGTGACATTGTGAAGAGATTCAAGAGAGACACACTTCAACACTGTTTCCTTCTTTATCAGAGATCCTAACCTGGCTCTGATACCACTTGTAGGATCGAGTACTTCGAGCTAGATTGAGCTTGGTATAAACAAGAACCTCTGCAATACAAGTGTTTATGCGGAAACTAAACAGCAAGTATTATAAAGAAGAAAACTCTAAAAGAACAATGATCCTCTATGGATCAAACTATTGAACTAAGAATCGTTTATTGAATGTTAAAAGATGTTCAAGGCATACATAAACTCATAGACGGGTTTATCTTTTATACTAACAAGATCACCTAACCCTAACCCGTTCTACAAGAAAACGTGTAAAGAGATTAACAACAATCTCTTCTAAAAATAAATCATAACAAACATTCTAAATATACGGATAACAAATAATACTATCCGCAGCAACAATACTATCGGTAGGAACAAGATAACACTGTCGGCAGCAATGAGCTTTCAGCAGGAACCAAGCTATCGGCAGGAACCAACTTTACACTATCGGCAGCAACAATGAACTCTTATTTCCCAGAGATCCTAACAGAAGGGTTTTTAGAAATGAATAGGAGAGTGTGTTCATAGCCAAGTTCATTGTATCTGAAATTTAGTTAAGGTCTTAGTTTGGTTCGAACCAGGTTTGGAGAGGGGGTCGAATGGAGCTTGAGGGTTTTGTACAATAGGCTTTGTGAGTAGTATTCTAGGGTTTGAAGATTAGTTAGCTTAGGTAATTTATGAGTTTAGTTGTAATTCGGTTAGGTTTCTGAATTTGTATTCGACTAGGGATGTAAAGAAGAACCGAATAAGCTTGAGAATGTTGTATATTAGATTTAGAGACTGGTAAATAAAATTTAAAGAATGTAACTTATTTAGTTGTAAAGTGTCTTGGTCATTTAGAAAAATATTTATAGTTGTTATATATATATGGTTCGAAATATTTAATGAAATAGTAAAGAAAATAATTTTAGGCTCATGAGAGTTGTACTTTATGCTTAGTATGGTTGTACTATAATTTAGAATGTAAGAAAAATATAGTTTTAATAGTTTAGTAATTTATAAAATTTATTTGTTAAGTTTTATTAAGTTTAAAGGTAAAGAAATGGAATTTATAGTTTTTGTGCATTAGGCACTTGTACTTTGTGCTAAAAGACTTGTAATAATATTTAAGAAGTTTAGGAAAAATAATTTATAAAAGTTATGCATAAATGGTTTGTACTTTATGCTTTAAAAATAAACATAAATAGGATTTTAGTAAAGATTTTGTAAATAAATGATTTTATGCATAAATGACTTGTACTCTATCTTGAATAACTTGTAAACTTAATATTTTATAAAAATATTGTATAAATAAATTAGGGTTTATGAAATGAATACATAAAATCATGATTTCATGAATTTAGGGTTTTACCGGGAGCTGAAATGGAATTAGGGTTTCTGATGCTTTAGTAACTTGTACATTAACTCAGATATGTTGTATTTTTATGTTCTGAGGTTTAGTTGTTCATATTTGGTGTTGTGATGATTTTAGGGTTTCATAGAAACTCTTTTCAGATAATGAATGTTTTGTTTTGTATGCTCGTTAAGGATTTATCGTAAAATGATAAATGGTATTCTGTAATATTTTCATATAGATATGTTTATGAAATAAACATTATGTTTGTTAGGCAGGTCTTGTGGGAGCACGTTTATCAATGATGTGATTTACATCACATAAGATGAGAGATACATTCAAATAAATATATAAAAAAAAATTACCCGTGGAAAAAGGATAATAATTCTGTAAAGTAAATGGGAAATTTTACGAGTGGTTACAAGACGAAAGATAAGGACCCGATTGTAAATAGAAGGAGAGAAGGACCTAGAACCCTTTCCCCTTCTTATATTCGGCCGATCACCCTTCCTAAAGGAGGTGGGATTATATTGCTTTAATTTCTTGGGCTACAAGTAATTATGACTATATAATGAACCCCTTGGTTCATTATTTTGACATATCTTGGAAACCCTAAACCTAGTTTTTCTTCTCTTCTCCTTTTCTCCATCCTAAACCGATCGTACAACCCCATTATTGTGCTTGATACGACTTGTTTTGTGATTCTAGTGATTCACTAGCTTATTGGTTAACGAGAACTAGCCTTCTAATTGAATTGCTATACAAACGTGTGTGTGAGATCGTAAAGAAATACTATTTGGATTTTTGGTGGTGAAGTAATCGAATTTACATATAGTCGATTTATATAAACCCTTGTTTAGGGTTTATAGTATTATTGATTTAATTTGGGGTTTTTACATAAACCTTAATTGGAAAGGAAGCTAATAAGGTACGTTTTGTTTTAGGTTAATTGTTTATACCATACGATCTTTTCCGCTGCATACTCATGATGTTTATATGTTTATTATATGATAATTAGATTATAAATTTCAACAACAACAATCGCGCGGGATCTATATCGCAATGTCGTGGTGCAGTTATAACGACATCATAGCAACAAAAATGCTATAACAAAGGGTGTATAAGTTATCGCCGTGCAGAAACTATTGCAACAAAAGATGAACAAAAAGGAAAATATGTTCTAAAATTAAACTTATTGAATTATAACCTAGTAGCCTAAACAAAATGATACAAACCCATCCCATACTAGGCTCGTTTCGGTTCATAAGCTAAGTGCAGAACTCACTCCAAAAAGCTAGCTCAAAGGAGGAGGGGACACCTAAACTTAATAAATCACCAACCAATTCCATACTTGGCTGATGTGGGATCGTAACAATACCCCGCCCTTTGAAGAACCAACGTCCTCGTTGGTCACGGCTATGTTGGTCACGGTTATCACCCCTCTTTTTGGGTCCAAGCTACCACTCCATAGGCCACCACTCCGAGCTCGTTGGTCACGGCCATGTTGGTCACGGTTGGCACCCTTCTTTTTCGGGTCCAAGCCACCACTCCATAGGCGACCACTCCAAGTGTTGGAACCTCGAAAGGTAAGGCTAGCTTTGATACCAATTGTTACAAACCCATCCCATACTAGGCTTGTGTCGGTTCATAAGCTAAGTGTAGAACTCACTCCAAAAAAGCTCAAAGGAGGAGGGGACACCTAGACTTAACAAACTACCAACAAATTCCATACTTGGCAGATGTGGGATCGTAACACAAAAGGCCAACAAGCAGTATACCCCGGTTCAACCAACCAACTCAACAGTACCTAAATTCCCACATCAAAAATGTGTAATGGGCACTTGAGAGGTTTATGAAGAGAAACTAAGAACAGGAAACTTATACCATTAACCAACCATTAAACCTGGTCTTGGTACACCTCGTTGTCCTAGGTGTCTCTCTCCCATAAAACCAACTTCGGTACTATTTCCTTTTTATTATGTACATTTTCTAATATGTTGGTACAATATTATTTTTACAATTTGTTTTTGTTGAATGTAGGATAAAGGAGAGTGGACTATAACTCCTATTTTACATCATGCTACTGCTGTGGTAACATATCATCTCTTGTTTATTCAGTATTTTTTTATATATGTTGGTAATCAAAGGACGAAATAAGTAACAAATCAAACAAACGAAGGCAAAGCTTTATTCAAAATTATCGAATCAAATACAAAACAAAATTTAAGGGTACCAATTACAAAATTCTATGTTAAAGGTACAAAGAGTTATAATATAATTGACCTCTATTTATAAGCAACCAATGATTTAAAAACAATCAAATCTTAGTCAGACTCAAATTACGAAACATACCAAAAACTAATATATATCCAAAACAAAATTTACGAAACAAACCCTAAAGTTTAAGTCACTTTCTAACAATACATTGATTTTTACTTTTTAGTACTATTCTTTCTATAATGTGTATATGTGTCTAAGTGATGATGGAAAAATAATTTGATGAAGTTAAGGTTGTATGATTGTTAAGTTATTGTTATTAGGTACGAGCTGAATTGAAAAGCAATAGAATAAGGTTCGAATTTGGGATTTGATGTTTATGTCTATTTAAGTTTAAATTCGAGGGATGGAGATTTTGTTGCTATAGAAAGAGGTTGACTGGTTTTTACGAAGAGCTTGTCATATTATTTGGACATTAGTTTTTCTAGATTGTGGACTAGGCGGAAGTTTTTTTTAAAGGATTTATATTTTTGTTGAGAAAAACCACCACCAAATAGTCTAGTCATAAGGTCCTAGGAGGTCAATGGTTCAAATGTCGCTAGTTGTGTAAATTTGGAGGTGGCCAGTGAAGGGTTGGAACGGTCCCAGGATTAACTCGATGGGGTCGCGTACATCTAAGTAGAAATGGCTCGCCCTCTCTAGGTAACCTAAACAGGAAAACCACATCCGTTTTGTTTTTGGATTTTTGTTGAGAAACTGTTGTATGGCTTATCTTTGATTCAACTGGTCCGGTCAACATTTATGTATTTTTGTGATTTAGTGATTCATATAGATTTGATACCTACATGATTTGAACATCAAATGTTGATCTAATAGGTTTTTACTTTCTCGATTTTGGGGTTATTTGGATTTGGTTCATTTTTGGGGTTCATGTTATTTTGTTTTGTCATTAAGGTTTACTTTAGAGGGAATCAGTTTCACGATGAAGGTTTAGCAAACATCCACCACCAAATTGAGTTCTATGTAAACTAAACATGAAAGCCACGAGCTGCTTTCTTTCGATGTGCTTTCATGATCACATTCTCAGTTTCGTACGAGATTCCCAGTTAATAAGGTTCGAATGAATGTAATCCTAAAAAGCAACCTAAAACAAATAACCTGAACATGAAAAAATTGAATAGTTTTTGGATTAACATGTTCTATAAAGATCATTACTAGATAGTCCATATGTCTATGTCTCTATTTTGTTTCTAACACTTTATGATGATATTTGTCTCTTTCCTGTATTTGATCTTACTGTGTTATATGCTTACATAGCTTCTCTTGCCATGTGTCATTCGCTTACATATCTTCCCTAGCCATGTAATTTCACATAATCACATCTCACATTTCACATATATTTAAGCACATTCACACTCATACATACACTTGCCCGAGATCTTCCTGGAAGCAGTGTCGCTACTCTCAGTTTACCGTGGGGTAGGGGTATGATCTGTGTGCATTCTACCTCCCCTATACCCCGCTCAGGTGGGATCGAGTATTGTTGTTGACTAGATAGTCCATACCCAAACCGAATTCCTGGATCAACCACTGACCACACCTTCAAATTCGTAAAGATTAGTCCATTAAACATGTTTTGTACTTGATGTAGTGAGTGTTGTAGTATATTCTAACTGGGGTTTAGATTTTCTATCGCTTATTCTTCCATTCTCATCGGTTCTTAAAGGTTGACATTGTGTTTACACTTTCCATAAAACTAATAACTGGCAGGGTTGTTAAAGTAGGCTTAGAGAAATGTTACTAAACGGTGATAAATTTTAGGATTGTTTTATCTCGTAACATGAACTCTGGAAGCAGCCGTACTCTTAAACAAACTGCACTGGTTAACTATTTACTCCATCCCCACAGGTAACAAATGTGAATATCAACTACCGGTCAAATATTTACGAAATAGAAATTGTCTTGTTTCCTATGCAACTGTTGGAGTAACATCTTATGATAATGGACTACGTGTTTTTGTGGTATCTCTTAATCTAAAAAAGAAAACCACCATAATAAAAAGTAAAAAGTCGTCATGATTGTAAATAACATCCTTACTTTGATGTTTGCTTCTTCTTAAAGAGGGAAAATCGTCATTTTTCAGTATTTTAGCAGTGATAAGTAGCATTCCTGCTTTTGCTAACTTGTATCAAAGGGATTGTTGTTACATGTACACATGTCATTGTTCTGACCCTTGTGCCAAAAAATACTCTTCGGGAAGAGCTTGTTTCTGGTTTGATGATCTGCTGGTGGTTGGCTAGCTAGTCTTTGTTACTCTTTGCATTTAGTTTGCTTCCTGTCTACCAAACTCAAAATATCTTATTTCTTGCATCCAAAGAGGCAAAATAGAAAAAAATTGTCATGGTACTTCCATACTTAATGTAGTTACACACTCAAAAAAAAGGATTCATCAATCACTGCCCAAAGATCAGTCAAATTGTTTTCCAGTAATTATCAATAAAGTCCGAGGTGATTATTTGTTCTAGTTCATTTGATTATACTGGACAAAAACAATGCAATCAAGAATATGAGATTATAAGTTTGAAGGACACACATGAAAAAAATATTACAAGCATATAGCCATGTACTCAAAGCATGCCTTGCATTTTTGTCTGAACTACTAATCTCATTTGTTTTGTGTATTCAATAGGCAGGATGTGGTTTAGGTGCCTTTTATGGTCTAAACACAGGTATGTTTTATATATAGTCTGGGCCATGGTGGGGATTATTTAAGATCGTACATAATTTAACCTGTATTAAATAATTTATTTCAGGAATACCATATATACTGAAGCATGTCAAGGGACCAAAGCGGCTTCTGTTTGTCATTTTGGGGTACTTCTAAACTATTTATTTGTTATCACCATCAGTTTTTTGCTTTTTTCATTAGAACTCTCTTGTCTTGTGTTTGAATGTTATCACGACCACTTCCATGATTCACTTGTTTTGGCAGATTCCTGCACTGCTTTTGTTTTCTGCTGGCAGTGCTGCATTTGGAGGTATGCCATCAAATGTTGAATAAATTGATTTAGTTGCTATCTTAGTATAATTGGTATTCTTGGTTGTTTATATTTGAATGTCTATACCTTTTGCGGATTCTTTGTGATGACTAATTTTTTGTTTTTTGGTTTATAGATTTCTTAGGTAATTAATATGTTAATTGTATCATATTAGTTGAGACAAACTAGTCAAATTCCAAGTCTAGCCAGTCGATCTGTTAATGTGTTTATGATTAGCTTATCAGCTCTAAGTAGGTGTTGTACAAACGAGGTTTGCTCGCATATTTGTAATTCACCCCTTGAGAAGCTACAAAAATATTTCTCTCTTCATAATGGCCGTTTTTTATAGACAAAGATTTGAATTTTCTACTACCAAATGAAATATGCTCAACACATGGCTTAAGTGCTGTTATTGTGGCCGTTCAAAAAAGAAAGTGCTGTTTTTGTGGAATGCAGTTAACACGTACATTTTGTAGTAACTATGAAGGAGAATTTAACTAAGAAACTTTTAAGGTGTTTGTATTGTGGAACGGCTAGATAAAGCTTTCTGTTAAGATAATGATGTGAAATCCATTTATGCATTATAACTTTGGAGTAATAGCACACAGGTTCAACTCAACAGCTACAGGAGTAATCCAAAACGATAAGTTTGAGTGATGGTGTATGAATTCTAAGGACATGTTACTGACTGTTTCTTGGACTTTTATATGGGCTGATTACATCATCTTATATAGGTTATGGGCTTCCAAACTTCACCCAGCTTAGTGTGACATCTTACTATGCTGCCTCAAGTGCCTCACATTATGGTATTTCACTAATAACTCGATACATTGAAGACACTTACAGTTCTCGTTCTCAGCAATACAGGCTGCGGTGATCAGTTGAAGGTGCACAACCAAGATCCATATTGGTTAAACCTGTTTGATTTTTTCCCCTTGCAGTGCAGATTACATATAGAATTTGGTTTATCTATGTACCCTTTTTTTGAGCATTTCTGCAATAGTTCACAATACCATGGTGCGTCGTCAAACCTGAGATTTTGAAATTCCTCTTAATAAGCAGGATGCTAATTAATATTGATATTTAGTATATATCATGTATTTTGGTCCCGTTGTTTGACTTTACTGTACCGGTAGTCAGTGGCGGAGCTAGGAGCCAAGTTCAGGGGTAGCGAAATACGAAAATTTGTTTAGGGGTAGCGAAAATTTGTTTCAGGGGTAGCGAAATCGCCAAAAAATGGCAAAAAATGGCCAAAAAACGTAAAAAATGGCCAAAAATTCCACTACCGGGTAAAAGTTCAGGGGTAGCGACCGCTACCCCTGCCTTACATGTACCTCCGCCCATGACTTTACTGTACCGGTAGTCTATAGAAGGTCCTGTGAAGATTATGAAGCTTTTATGCACATCATTTCTTTATTTATTTCTATATCAATCACATCACTGCAGAAGTTATATAGAGCGCACCTCTTAACGATGCTGGCTCGGTAATCATTTCATGTGGAAATGGCTTCATTACCAAGAATGGTTTTGCTGAAAAATACAAGCCTATATCCGAACTAGATAATAGGCTGAAAAGCTGTGAGACTGAATAGGAAACAAGCAAAGCTGCCTCCTAAGGTTCCTAAACAAGATTGGCCTCCATCTATGAGTTTTTATCTACGGTCAACAAAACTTCAACAACCCTACTTTTGGCACAGGTAACCTTTATTAGCTGCTCTTATATGATGATTGACCTCTTTGAGCTTAGCAGCTCATGATCATCCATTATATTTTTTTCACTAATATAGCATTGTATAAAAGGATTATATCCAAGTATTATAAAGCCCAGGAAAAGCGGAACCATAATAATAGAAAATGAATTTAAGTGAATCTCATTGATAATCAAGTAAAAAGATTGCATCTGCTGTAAAATATACTACACAGATGTGACCTTAAGGACTAGATAGATTCAATTTTAGTAGATAAGATATTAAATGGGTATATGGTTGGTATACATGTCACATGTGAATGAACAAAGTACGGTGTCTCACAAACCATCTCAAGTGGTCTTTAGTTTCTCCGTAGTTGGTGTCACCCCAAATTGTAATCTTATCGCTTATAATGTGGTCCACTTTAATGCCTCTAATACTGGATTTCTTTCATATTTCTGTCAGCATTTTGTTTTTTTTTTTTGGAAGGTGACTTTCATTTTTTGGTTGGAGTCACAACCTGTCACTTTGGCAGCCCTCATCCACCACATGCCCAGTCTGAACCGGATCACGCTGGGCGTAGTGGGGACTACAAACGGCATCCGCCCGGAAACCGTACCGCCTCCACACGACTTCCTCGCTGGAGTAACGGCCGGATGAAAACCGGGGTGGCTCGGATTTGAACCTGCGCAACATTGGCTTACAGGCTCTCCTCTTCATTGCCTAATACCAACAGAGCTTGTGGTCCACAAGTGAAGACTTCCCGGTAGGTCACCCACCCGGTACTACTCTCACCCGTGGCTCGCTTAACTAACTAAGCTTGAACCACTCGACCACAAAGGTGTTAGTTTCTGTCAGCATTTTGTAACCACAAAAACTTATATTTGTGTAGATGCTGAATTGGTCAATTCAAAAACGGTGAAAATGTGAAATCCTGATGTGCAACACTTGCTGCAGGGCATGCAGGGGTGTCTAAACTATCGTTTTTTCCTTTCTAGATCTTCTTGGATAGTAACGCAACTGAGATGTAGGGGCCGTATGCTAACATATACGTATGTAGTTGAGATGTGTAGTTTATTGGCTTCTTTCAGATCTATTCCTTTAAATGTATAAAATTCACACATGCTAAGAAATATCAGTACTATGTGGGGGCTGAGCACATTTACTTGCAGCGTCAATAATGCTAAACTGACCAAAACATTGCTGGATCGACGTATCTGTTTGGAAAATCGACCAATCATAGAATTTTCCTTGTGTTGTTAGACTGTCATAGAAGAGTAGTTGAGTGGGCCCTTGTACCATAAACTAAGGAACTGCTTCCATGTTTAACTGGCAATTATCAGTTATCACATGATCTGTGATATAGGCTTCTCGTACTTAATCATATGTGAAATGATGTTTGATGTATTCAGCTGGTTGGATTCGTGCTTTAACGTGAAAATCTGTCTAAATAGTTTGCATATGTCCCAAAAATAGTGATTCATGTACACTGCTTTCTTAGTATATGAACATTAATATGATGTTAGTACAAGCTTTTTTTGCCTGCATCTCACTATTTCTTTTTGAATTATTCAGTGAATAGTTAATTTATTTAATGACAGAATGGTACAGATCTGAAAGTTTTAGCATCTTGGTTACTGGCAGGGTCAGTCCGTTCTGATGCTAATTAATTCTCTAATGCTTTAAGCTTGTTTCCCTGTTTGCCATTGGCTTAGTTTGGTCTCTATTTGATTTATTAAGAACTAAGATGCTTTTATGTTTACATTCAACATTTTAAAAATCTAAGACGTAATTTTGGATTCTGTTAAATGATGCTATGGTAATTGCAATGGGTCCAACATAACTGAGAATGACCATCAATAAAAAAAATACAGTTATTGATCCATTTTGGTCAAGAGTTCTCATTATTTTGTACCTGTTTAGGGTTATTTTGAGCATTTGATTCAGTGCCAACATTTTTTGTTTAACTAAATATCAACGTCAAGTGTCGCATGTTCTTGGGACGGTGGTAGTGAATTTTAGAATTTCCTTGCAACTCCAATTTGAGGTAATCCCGTTGCAAATTACCTTCTCGCCTCTGGGGGCAATTGCTCTATAGCTTAACATGTAGCAAGGATGCTCTCTTTGTCCCATTATAATTGCAAGTGCATGCTTTCCTTTCCTAGATCTTGCATGAGAATTGCAACAATTGTTCTCGAAGAAATATCTCGTTTCAAAATTACTGCACTTATTTGTTCATCAGACTCGTTTTGACATCGCACTGTGATGCACACTGTTTGGATTTGTAAGTGAACCGTATTTTACTATATGGTGCTTGGATTTTGGCTAGTCTCTTGAAAAGCGTTGCAAACTCTCCACAATGCTTCGAGCCTTCAGGTGAGTTCTACTGTTAATTGTTCATAGTCAATCGGGGCATGCAGCTTGGTAATTTCCCATAAAACGAGGGTTCACCATTATTCCATTTGCAGTCTTCGTGTACACTATATCCTGCTCTACTTACTTTGGAGGGCCATTTTTACCTTCAATTATGTGTACACTGTACAGTCATCGTTTATGTACTACATCCGACATGCATTACAACCAGGATTGAGGTACACATTCATTTTTAAAGTGAGAAAAGTTTTTGTGTGTGTGTGTGTACCACATATTCCTGTTAATTGATTGAATTATCTTGAAAATGACTTAATTCCATATCTTCTAGCTAGGCCAAATGTTTTTTATTCACAAATTAGGAAACCTTGCCTACCGACTGAAATGGGGAGATAGAAATTTATTCAGCCTATCTTTTGTGCAATTCAAGTATGGAAATTATTCACATGGCCTTTTCTAGAATTTATATTTATTCACTGTTGTACTATATATTCTGGTCATTTTTGTCCATTAGTTTTTCTGGACCAATTTGCCCTTGTAAAAGTGATGCACCGGAGTCAAGAAAGCTCCAGCTTGGCTCCGAGCCTCCGACCATAAACTCGAAGATTGAATCTTGATTTAGGCTGAACTGAACCTTCCATTTCCTCCTACGACCGACTCACTTACTTGTATATCGGGAGTAATTGTGTAAATTCTATATATACAAATGGTATAAATGTTGAAGAAGGAGTCAACTTGACTCTTTACATATTATCTCTCCCATACCCTACTACAGCGGGATTGTTTATTGTTGATGTTGCTGTGACAAATGGTAGAAATTTAAAATAATGGACGCTTGATAGAGCTCGGACCTTTGTAGGTCAGTATTTTAGACACAAGCTTGGCTTGACGTACTTGTAATCAAGTTGATCTAAAATATTTGAGTAAATTACACCGTTCGTCCTTGTGGTTTGCTCCAAATCACTACCGTAATCCCTGATATTTTATTTTTTTTTGCTTTTTTGCTCCTTATGGTTTACATATTGCACGATGTCAGTCCTTATTGCTAACTGTCGTTATCTTCTCCGTTAGCTCTTAATCGTCAAGTGGCAACGTTAGTCCATTAACCAAACGATCGTTTGCAACATTAGTCATTTATACTAACGACCGTTTCTAATTAACTCAAATTTTGGTTTTCTTTAAAAAAATTCTTATCTACGCGGTTTTTATCGTTTTCATGCGTTCTCTTAGTTTTCGTCCGTTTTTATACGTTTTCGTCCGTCTTTATACCTTTTTTTACGTTGTCATACGATTTTATCCGTTTTTATATGCTTTTGTCCGTTTTTCTTACGTTTTCATCCGTTTTTATACGTTTCACCCGTTTTCTTATGTTTCTATACGTTTTCTTACGTTTTTGTTCGTTTTTATATGTTTTTGTCAATTTATATACCTTTTCGTATGTTTTTATACATTTTTTTTGCGTTTTCATACGTTTTTATCCACTTTTATCCGTTTTCATATGTTTTTATACACTTTCATCCGTAAGAAAATATAACACCCCCAAAATTTGGTACAGCGGAAGACTAGTCAAGCTTTCGGGGTGCTACGGGGATTGGTACACAACACAGGCATAAGAAAATGGAAATACATTATCCGTTCAAATAAAAACATTTCAAGACAAATATTTAGTGTTTACATTTATTTAAAAGTGCGAAAGTAAGCCCAAAAACATAAAGATAGGTCCCAATTTAATTATCAAAGTCTGAAATTGATCCATAAACCGTGCCATTTGCCGAGCGCCTCCAAAAGTCAACAACAACCAGAAGAATCACACACCTGAGAAATACATGCTAAAAGTGTCAACACAAAGGTTGGTGAGTTCATAGTTTTAGTGTAAAAGTAAAAATGGAAACCCTTTTTCAAGTAAAACCACATGACACGTATATGCTAACCTAATCCTGTTACAAGTCCCGCTCACACAAAACTTGTAACATCTTAGGTCCACATATACCTTCATACCGAGACATATTTATGTAGTAGTCAAGTGTGGAACACAAGTTTAGAATTTTGTTTTGACCGTTACATTCGGTCATGAACACGCATGGATTGACCAGTACATTCGGTCATGTATGTACATAGCAGTTGAGCCAGTTCGTTCGGTTATGCAGGCATAAATGATTGAAGTACTTGTGTCCATGAGAAATAAGGTAAACACATAATGCATTCGGGTAATCCAAATTAAGTATTTCAGCCAAACAGCAAAATTTGAGTAAACAATTCATGTATCCAAATAAACAAGCACTGAGTTTAGTTAAAAGCGAGCATGTATTCTCCCCCAAAACAGTTATAAAACAAGTAAAAGTATGGGGTCATGAACTCACCTCAGTCCAGCAATGCAATATCACAACAATATCAGGGGGCAGAACAATGCAATAAACCAAACAGTAGCACAGCACAACAGCTCAAGGGTATTATAGCACAACGGCAACTATGACAACACGTCACAACGGACTCGGCACAACCTAATAATATAAAACTGGTCTTTACGTATATCCCAAAAAGCGTAAATGTTTCCAAAAGTTAACTATTCCCATTCCCAAGTATTATTCCAATTTCGCTTCCAAAATATCCTCGTTATATCCGTTTTTACAAGACTCAACACTATAATACTTGGGAATGGGAATAGTTAACATATGCTCGAAATAAGCTCGGGTTGAGCTTATCACTTCACGTACGCAAACCAAACACAAGACTCAACACTATAATGTGACCACAAGATCGATACCAAACGTTTTTACAAGTTTTTGTTGTGTTTTAAATTCGTTTCCCACTTGTTTCAAACCCGAGCAAATTCTAAAACAACAAAACCCACTCGTTCGAAACGAGTTTCGACTCACATCGTGTCACACGAGTGTGAAACGGTGTGTCTCACCTTTTATACCTCCAGATCTACTCATACACATTCGGATCTACACGAAATAATCACAAGGACGACGCGTGTGGGTGGTGGTGGTGACGTTTAGGGCGCGTGCACCACAGATCTAGTGTGGATATGGTGTGGTGAAGGTGTTTATGTGTTGTTTTAATGGTGGTGGTCTACGGTGACCGGTGGTCGGCTAGGGTTTTTACGCAGCGGCTGCAACACAAGGGGGAAAGAGGGTAAAGTTATGTTTTGGGTTTGTAAAATGGATAGGTGGGGAGGGGAAGGGTTATATATTTCCCCAGGGACCAATCTTGCCAATTCAAAATAGCTTGGAGGCCGTGGCTTAAACTGACGCAAGGAGGGGCCTAATGTGGCAGTTTTTATTAACTTTCATCATAACGTGTTTTGGGTTCGTTTAACACAGTAAAAATTCTCGTGAGCCGTTTTAACTTGCGCCAATATTTTTAGAATCATTTTTCCAATAAAAATGACTATTAATACGTATATACTAGTTCCAATACGTCAAAATCAAACATTACTCGTATTATTAGGTTAGACTGTGCTGACTCGCGTTGTGCTAAAACTCAAGGTCTACGAGGAAACTTCATATATCACGTAACAATATTCCAATAAAATCCCCTATATTCCAAAACAAATCCCCAAAAATTACCGGTTGTCACAGCCTCCCAGCCTCAGAAGAAACCCGTCCCGGGTTTCACTTCAAGTCACCCGTTAAGGTTGAAAAGAGATGAGAACAGATTCGCTCGATATCGTCCTCACGTGAGCTCTGGATCGTTTCAGAGTTTCCAGCAAGTTCTAACGACAAGAATGCGACTTGGCTTAGATCGCTAGGTTTCACGATTCAAGATTTCAATAAGTTCCTCAACAGGATTCAACGTTCATCAAGCTGGATAAAATCCAGGGATTACATCGGCAGTTTCTTCCGAAAATGTTTCTTCAGATTATGCTCGTCAAGAGTATTGTGGACTTCGCCAAGTCCCGGTGGTAGTACAAGTCTCGTGAGCTACCGGTCCATTTTTGGCAAGAATTTTGAAAAGAGTTGTATAGCGGGGGTCAAGCTTCCTACGTTTACTAAACGTATCGCACCTTTCCATGGTGAGGCCTTAAGCATCACCTTGCCTTCGCTTGGAATCCAAGAGGTTTGCTCCATTCATTAGTATAGCTCTTCTGATGATTACAAACGATTCCTATTTCGCTTTTGATCCAAATGATCTTTTCAGAAGTTTCATGAATGAGTTCAGGACTAGTGAGTTGGCTATTTCCAATTTCGTTCAATCAGATAGAAAGTCGGCACTTTCGACCATAAAGTGCCCCAAGCGGTACAGCCTCAATGCTGGTGGGATTTCTATTATCTTAGGAAAGTTTGGGCATAAGAGGATGTCTCTCCCAGCCTTTTTCCAAAGTTAATAACACAGACTAGAAGAATATCTTCCAACGTTTGAATGGTGCTCTTACTCTGACCATTTTTTTGGAGATGTTATTCAGTACTCATGTCAAGATCCGTCCCCAAGGTCGTCAGGAGTGATTTCTTTGCGTTTGTCTTGAGACATCTGTCTTGATCAGAGATGATAGGCATCGACACTACATGCCGGGGAGGTAATTTCTTCCAAGTATAGACGGTCAAGTTTGTCCATATTATCGCTCTCACTGATAATGGGGAAATGAGCAGGTTTGGCAAGGCGGTTAGCAATTACCCAGATGGTATTACAACCACTATATGTTCTTGGGAATCTGATGACAAGTCCATGGTGCTTTATTCCCACTTCAGAACAGGAAGTTCGGATCGCACCAATATCTCTCACGGTTTCTGATGTTCGGCTTTCGCTTTTGAACAAGTTAAGCATTTGCAGACATATATCGCAATGTCGGCCTCCATGTTAGGTTAATCCGAACAGTTAACAGGTTCGAGGTGGATGGAAAGTTTTGACCTTTGCGACTTATGCATAATTAGATCAAGAATACCCCGTTGGGGTATTCAACTTGTATCCCCAAAGCATCAAGTTCCCTCGGAATGCTTTAAAAAGCCGCTTTTCATTTTCCAACATACTATAGAGGTTCTCATAACGTCGATTTTCTTCAAGTCAATCTGGTTCAAGGCTTCGCTACCTTGAAACACCTTTGATAAATCTCCGGTAACATCCAACAAGTCCTAAGAATTGACGTATCACAATCGGAGTTATAGGGGTAGCCCAATCCTTAATGGGCTCAATTTTGGCGAGATCCACGTGAATACAATTTACGTGACCAAGAAATCAAACGGTCAAAATTCAAAATTCGTACTCAAAGAAGTTGGTCTACCGTTGCTCCTTTTCAAGCAGCCGTAAAGTTAATCCCAGGTGTCCTTCATGTTTCTCCTTACTCTTCCGAGTAGTTTAGGTTGTCGTCATTGAATACTATTACAACTTGACCAATTAGGGTTCACGCACGAAGTTCATGAGGTTCATGAAGGCGGTCGGGGTTTCGGCTAACCAACAGGACTAACTAGGGATTCATAACAGTCACAACAGGTGTAAACACAGCCTTCGGAGTTTTTCTCTTCCCGAACCATCTCTGATGGTAGTGTTGGAAAATTTAGTACACTTGAGGGATGAGTTCACACCTGGTAATGGGTTTGGAGGTACGGAGTGTACACCCATTAGGTCCCTGAACACCCTGACTCAATTTAAGTGGTTTATAGTGTAAATGATAATGCTGCTGATGCAGATCATTCCTGCTGCTAGCATTATCATTCCTGCTGCTAGCTTTAATGATACTGCTGCTAGTAGTATCATTTCTGCTGCTAGTGTTAATACTGCTGCTAGTATTATCAATACTGCTGCTAGCTTTATTGTTCCTGCTGCTAGTACATTGTTGCTGCTGCTAGTACAATGTTCCTGCTGCTGAACTGCTGAGCAATAGATTCTGCTGCTAGCATAATTTATTGTGCTGCTAGGCATGAGATTCTGCTGCTGGTTATAACCACTGACTCCTACTATTATGGAAATTATTATGATATAATTAATGGGCCGTTAATTATACATAATTCCATGGGCTAGGGTTTGAGTAAACTCTATTATAAATAGAGGTCGTATCATAACTGCATGGAGATACAGAACACAAACCCTAAACACTTGAATACGATTTGGTTCTTGATCTGTGCCTAGAATAAGAACATCACTTGGTCTTATCCCATAGAGATATTTATGCAACCCAGGCATAGGGTCAAATAGTTTCTATTGGAAAGTGATTACACGATTTCAAGTGAATATCCGGTACCTTGATTGATTATCTTAACCCTGTTCTGGGAACACCACGACACAAAACCACCAACAATCAATAGAAACTATTTTAGTGATAATCAATGGCGGCTGCTATGAGGCATATGGCTGCTAACTTTTCTAAACTGGAAAAGTTTGAAGGTGTTGATTTCAGAAGATGGCAAAAGAAGTTGCGCTTCTTGTTGTCAAGCATGCATGTGGTCTATGTTTTGACTACACCTATTCCTGAAGATTATGGGGATGATGCTACGATGGAACAGATGAGGAGCAAAAGCAAATGGGAGAATGATGACTATGTTTGCAGAGGATTAATTCTCAATGGTATGTCTGATTCTCTATTTGATCTTTATCAAAATGTTGAATCTTCTCAAGAACTGTGGGATTCCTTGGAAGCCAAATATATGGCTGAGGATGCATCAAGTAAGAAGTTCCTTGTAAGTAATTTTAACAATTACAAAATGGTCGATTCTAGACCTGTCATGGAACAATACAATGAACTTCTTAGTATACTTGGTCGTTTCACACAACACAAGATGAACATGGATGGGGCTATTTCTGTCTCATGTATCATCGATAAACTACCTCCTTCTTGGAAAGATTTCAAGCATATGCTAAAGCATAAGAAGGAGGAGCTAACTCTTGTTGAGTTGGGCAGTCATTTGCGCATTGAGGAATCACTCAAAGCACATGAAAGTGACAAGCCAAAGGGCAGCAATGTTGCTGGTCCATCAGTTGTCAATTTGGTGGAGCATAACAACTCCTCCAGGAACAATGAAAACAAGGGCAAACGTAAGCATCAGGATAACACCAAAACTGATCCTAACAAGAAGTCTAAAGCTACTTGTTGGAAGTGTCGTAAAACTGGACACTTCAGGAAGGATTGTAAAGGTGTTAAGATTGGCAATAAAGCTAATGGATCAGGCACAAGTGGTTCTGGGAATGGTAATTCCAATTCCCTAAAAGGTCAGAATATATTTAATAAGTCTTTTAAGATTTATTATGTTACATATATATCTGAAGTGTACTTTGTGCAGGATGAAGATGTTGCGTGGTGGGTTGACTCTGGAGCAACAATTCATGTGTGTAAAGATAGAGGCTGGTTCAAGACCTACGAGTCAATGAATGATGGTTCTATTCTTCATATGGGAAATGAGTCAATAGCCCTGGTGCATGGAAAAGGATGTGTTGATTTGAAGTTTAGTTCTGGAAAGATTGTTTCTTTGTTTAATGTTTTACATGTTCCTAATATTAGGAAAAACTTGGTTTCTAGTAGTGTTTTGAATAATTGTGGTTATAAACAAGTAATTGAATCTGATAAGTATGTTTTATCTAAACATGGTGTATTCATTGGTTTTGGTTATTTATGTAATCAAATGTTTAGACTTAATATTGTTCATGAAATGGTTGATTCTGCTTTTATGTCGTCATCTAGATTAAATGATTCAACCCTCTGGCATGCTAGACTTGGCCATGTACACTTTAAAAGGATGCAAGATATGTCTAAGGATGGGTTAATCCCAGCATTTGACATGGACACTGAAAAGTGTAAAACTTGTATGATGAACAAGATAACTAAGAAACCATTTCAAAGTGTAAAACGTGAAACTGTGATATTGGAACTGATTCATAGTGACTTATGTGATTTGCATGCTACTCCCTATTTGGGGAATAAGAACTACTTTGTGACTTTTATTGATGATGCTTCTAGGTATTGTTATGTTTATTTATTGCATACTAAGGATGAGGCATTAGATAAATTTAAAGTATTTAAAACTGAGGTTGAATTGCAACAAAGTTCCCTGGTCAAGAGATTAAGGACTGATAGGGGAGGTGAGTACATGGATACTCTGTATTTCCAGTCTGTTGGTATAATCCATTAAACGACTGCCCCTTATACTCCTCAGCAAAATGGTATTTCTGAAAGGAAAAACCGAGTGCTGAAGGAAATGGTTAATTCCATGTTTTCCTATTCTGGGCTGAGTCAAGGGTTCTGGGGTGAAGCTATGTTAACAGCTTGCTATTTATTAAATAGGGTTCCCAACAAAAGGAACAAGACAACCCCTTATGAACTCTGGACTAAAAAGAAACCCAACCTGAATTATCTCAGGGTTTGGGGTTGTAGGGCAGTTGTAAAACTCCCTGATCCAAAGCTAAAAACTTTGGGTGAAAGAGGTATTGAATGCATCTTTGTTGGATATGTTGAGCATTCCAAGGCATATAGGTTCTATGTTATTGAACCTAATGAATCTGTTTCAATTAACTCAATAATTGAATCAAGGGATGCAATCTTTGATGAGAATAGATTCTCATCAGTCCCTAGACCAAGTCAGAGGATTCCTAATGGAACTAATGATGTTGGTGTATCAGAAATCTCTAATGAGGTTCCTGATGAGGTTGTGGAACAACAACCTGAACCTGAGCTCAGAAGGAGCACAAGGGTCAGGACTCCAAAATCATTTGGACCTGAATTTCAATTATACTTGATTGAAGGAACAAGGGATGAGGTCTCTGACCAACACTCCTATTGCTTTAATGTTGAGGATGATCCCAAAGCATTTGATGAAGCAATGAAGTCCCAGGATGTTGCTTTCTGGAAAGAAGCAATAAATGATGAAATGGACTCCATCATGGGCAACAACACTTGGGTGTTGGCTGATCTACCACCTGGTTGCAAACCTTTAGGTTGCAAATGGATTTTCAAAAAGAAAATGAAGGTAGATGGAACTATTAAAAAGTTCAAGGCTAGACTAGTCATTCAAGGCTTTAAACAAAAGTCAGGGATAGACTATTTTGATACTTATGCCCCTGTGGCTCGTATCAGTACCATAAGATTGCTGATTGCCTTGGCATCTATTCACAATCTGATTATACATCAGATGGATGTGAAGACAACATTCTTGAATGGTGAATTGGATGAGGAGGTTTACATGAACCAACCTCAAGGCTTCATCATGCCTGGCAATGAAACCAAGGTGTGTAAACTGATTAAGTCCTTATATGGACTAAAACAGGCACATAAGCAATGGCATCAAAATTTTGATGAATTGGTTTTGTCTAGTGGTTATTCACTTAACCAGTCTGCCAAATGTGTATATAGCAAATTTGATGAATCTGGTAAAGGAGTCATCATTTGTCTATATGTTGATGACATGTTGATCTTTGGCACTGACCAAAATCAAGTTGACCTAACAAAGGAATTTTTGTCATCAAGGTTCTCCATGAAGGATATGGGGGAGGCTGATGTTATCCTTGGCATAAGGATTAAACATGAAAGTAACAAGATTTCTATCTCTTAGTCTCATTACATTGAGAAGGTGTTGAGGAAAATTAATTACTTTGATTGTACTCCAGTGAGTACTCCTATGGATACAAGTAAGAAGCTCTTGCCTAATACTGGTAAGGCTGTATCTCAACTTGAGTATTCTAGGGTGATTGGCTGCTTAATGTATGCCATGACTTGTACTAGACCTGACATTGCATTTGCTGTGGGAACATTGAGCAGACATACTAGTAATCCTAGTGCTCATCATTGGCAAGCAATTCAGAGGGTACTGAAGTATTTGAAGAGAACTATGGATTATAGTCTCTCATATACTGGTTATCCTTCTGTATTAGAAGGATACACTGATGCAAGTTGGATCAGTAACACTGACGACAATTCGTCTACTAGTGGCTGGGTATTCTTACTTGGTGGAGGTGCAATTTCTTGGGCATCCAAGAAGCAAACTTGCATCACCAGTTCAACCATGGAATCTGAATTTATGGCCTTAGCTGCTGCTGGTAAAGAAGCTGAATGGTTGAAAAACTTGCTTCTTGAGATTCCATTGTGGCCTAAACCTATAGCACCTATTTCTATCCGTTGTGATAGTGCTGCTACATTGGCAAAGGCTTATAGCCAAATGTACAATGGGAAGTCTAGACACTTAGGTGTCAGGCATTGCATGATTCGTGAGCTTATCACGAATGGGGTGGTATCTTTAGAGTTTGTTAGATCTCAACATAACTTAGCTGATCACTTGACGAAGGGTTTGGCTAGAGACTTGGTTTTTAAGTCTGCTAAAGGGATGGTGTTGATGCAAATAATGTTCTAAAAACGTTATTTATATCTTTCGATTAATTCACGTTTTGAGGATGACAAAATGTGAACTCACGTTACGTTAAAATTAACGTTAACAAGTTTTTAATCGGAAGATCCCGTTTCTACACAAATCACTCTTGAACAAAGTTACAACTTGAACTAGTGATCAAAGAAGTGAATTCATGTTTTGAAAATTCACATTTTAAATGGGACAAAACATTTTTTCAAAAATACACATGACAAATTATTTTTGAAATATTAAGAAATGTTTTAATGGAAAAATAAGTTTGAAAATCACAACAGCTATTTTTCCCCCCAAAATCAGCTCCAACCTTCCCCAAATAAGTTTTCACCAGAAAAGAAAAAATTTGGAGCGTCCTAGTCTACCACGGCTCCACGGTACCGTTAAATTTAACGGAGCCGTGGGTCATTTAGTGGAGCCGTCCGTACCATTTTGAATTGTAACGTTCAGATTTTCTTTGCCTATAAATACCCACCTCTTTCACAGTTTTAGGCACCCTTCACACACAGAAAAATCCCTTAGTAAAACCCTCTCACACCTTTCACTTCTAAGGGTCAATTAGATTAGTTTTTCTTTGTTTCAAGAGTGATCCAATCATCCTTCAAGTGATCCTCTTCATACCTCTTCACTAGCAAGAGAAGAACACAAGTATAAAGTTGATACAAGGTGTTGTCATCCCTCTTCATTGGCAAGAGAAGAACTCAAGTAATCAAGAAGATACTAGAGTTATAGTTGATAGGTTCTTGTAACATTTGTTACAACCTTGTTGTGTCTTAGCATACATCAAGTTTATTTTCTTTTTGTGAGTGAGAGTGAAGATCAAGTGTGATCTATAGAGATAGTGAACATCTCTTGAAGCCATTGGGCTTGTGTGATTAATCAAGAAGATCAAGGGTCATTAGGTTAGTGTTAGTTTAGTAGAGTGAAGTGAGTGTTGATCATTGTGATCGTGTTGAGATCATGGTGATCTCTTGAAGCCATTGGGCTTGTGTGTTTGGTCACGTGGACCTTGGTATATTGGTGCTAGCTAAAATTAGCACTCGACATCTAGCTTAGTGTCGGAAATAGGATAAGCGACGTGTACGGTTTTCTCCGCCTTAAGGGAGGTTGTTGACATAGTGCTTGAAACTCTCGAGTGTGGTACTCGGGGAGTGGAGTAGGGCGAAGAAGAGCTTCATAGCCGAACCACTATAAATCCTCTGTCTCGGTTTGATCTTTCCAACTCTACTCTTTACTTTTATTTGTTATTATTACGTAGGTTAGTTTGTAGTTCATATTGGTGTTGTTTGATTACACATAGAGATCGAATCAAAGTTTCCAATAGCATACTTTTAAAACAAGATTTTTAAAAGAAGTTTTTAAACCGGTAAACTATTCAACCCCCCTTCTAGTTTCCCACAATTGGTATCAGGAGCCACGTCAGTCAAGTTTTTAAAGTATATTGTATTTTAAAGCTTGAACCGATCAATGGATTCCGACAAATATCTAGAAGGGCAATCTATGCAAAGACCACCACTTTTCGAAACCGATTGTTTTATCTATTGGAAAACAAGATTCGAAACGTATGTGAAATCAAAAGACATTGATCTTTGGCATGTTATTACCGAGGGTGACTTTCAACCTATTCAAAAGAATCCGGAAACTAAAAAGGATGAAATAGTTTCTTATGATAAACAAAGTGATGAACTTAAAAGGAAATTAGCCAAAAATAATGAGGCTAAAATGATGATTTATAATGCTTTGCCTAAAAAGGAATTTGAAAGAATTTTTATGTGTAATACGGCAAAAGACATTTGGAAAACTTTGTTAGTCACTCACCAAGGTAATAACCAAGTCAAAGAGAACAAGATAGATCTTCTTGTTCAACAATATGAACAATTCTCCATTTCGGAGGATGAGTCAATAGATAATGCTTTTGCTAGATTTAATACTATTATCACTAGTCTTAAAGCTCTTGATGAAGGTTATTCTAGTAAGAACTATGTTAGGAAGTTTCTTAGAGCTCTACATCCTAAATGGAGAGCAAAGGTCACCGCCATAGAAGAGTCAAAGGACTTGGCGGCATTGTCACTCGATGAACTTATAGGAAACTTGAAAGTTCACGAGATGATAATTAAAAAAGACTCCGAATTAGTCAAAGGCAAAGGCGAGAGAGTTAGATCTCTAGCATTGAAAGCCAAGAAGGAGTCTAGTGATGAGGAATGTTCGAGTTCCGATAGTAAAGATGAGGAATATGCACTAGCGGTTAGGGATTTTAAAAAGTTCTTTAGGAGAAGAGGTAGGTTTGTTAGGCAACCTCGTGATGAGAAGAAGACACCACAAAAGAACCATGTTGAAAATAAAGGGACAAGTGATAGGAAATGCTTTAGATGCGGAGATCCTAATCATCTCATAGGAGAGTGTCCCAAGCCACCGATATTCAACAACCAACGAGCTCTCATAGGAGGCGCCTGGAGTGATAGCGGTGATGATGAAGAAAAGAAGCCCAAGGACGAAACATGTCTAATGGCTCATGCTTCAAATGAGGTACGTTACAACTACCCTGACTTCATAGATGATAATTCGTCAATAGATGATAACAAACTAAATGACGAACATAATAATCTATGCAAAATTGTCTCAAAAATGTTAAGTAGAAACAAATTACTAAAATCAAAATTGCATGAACTAGAAGTGAAAATGTTAGAGCTAAAGAGTCAAGTCAAATAACTTGAAAGATGTAAAATATTAGACATAAGATGTGAGTCATGCATGAATCTTAAAGTAGAAAATGAAAAGCTCAAGGAAAACATAATTAGAATTACTAGCCTTGAAAAGAAAACAGAAAATGCTCTGATAGATAAAACTAATCAAGCAGAATCTGTTAAAATCTCAAACTCTGTCAAAAGTCCAGACGGCACCACTAAAGGTACCGACGCCTCCATTAAAGTTAATGGAACCGTGGTACCGTCCGACTCTGGAGACAGAACTGAGTCAAATTTCAAAAATAAATCAAGTCCTAAACCAACTCACATCGTTGTTAATGGTACAAAAGTATCTATTGCTAGTATAGAGGAAGTTAAACGATTCTACAAACCTATGTCAAAACCCAAACCTAGATTTGTAAAATCCGACGCTAAGTCTAAGACTCCTCCACCTAGAAAAACAAGCACTCCAGAACCTCGGTCAAGAACTCCTCTACCGAGACGTAACTTTAGAAGACAAAGCTTTCCAAGTGACTATCCCGTAACTTGGAATGACCGTCAACTACAAAGTTACTTGCCATGGGAAATTTGCCCACCATTTCAACATCCTAACCACATGCAAATAATGCATGGGATGTTCAATGCTAACCACTTTGGACCCATGAGATATTGGGGACCAAATGTTTGAATGTTTATCTTATGCAATAGATATGCTTGGGAATCGACTTGGAGCCTGACGAATGGGTAAAGGATAGTGGATGCACCAACCACATGACGGGCAACCGAAGTCTATTCTCATCATACAAGGCATACAACGGAGGTAATGTCACTTTCGGTAGCACACTTAAGGGCAACATTATTGGCAAAGGTACGATCACTCATAACTCCCTCACTATTAGAAATGTTGAGCATGTAGATAACTTAGGATTTAATTTGCTTAGCATTAGTCAAATGGTAGATAATAAGTGTAGAGTTATATTCTCTGAAGAGGGTAGTGAAATCATTAAGGATGGTAAAACCATAGGCAAAGGAGTTAGGAGAAATGGCCTATTTGTCATGAAAATAGGAAATAAACCTCAGGATAGGATATGCTTAGCAACCATAGATGATAACTCCACTCTATGGCATAGGAGATTAGGTCATGCCAATATGCGTTTAATACAATCATTGGCATCTAAGGAACTAGTTAGAGATCTACCTAAGATTAAGTTTGATCAACACTTTTGTGACGCTTGTAAAGTTGGAAAACAAGCCCATTCTAGTCACAAAGCTAAGAATATAGTCTCAACCTCTAGATGCCTAGAACTTCTTCATATGGACTTATTCGGTCCATCCGCCGTACGGAGCTACGGAGGAAACTACTACACCTTAGTAATAGTTGATGACTACTCTAGGTACACTTGGACTAGATTTCTTAAGAATAAGAATCAAGCCTTTGAGGAATTCGAGGTTTTTAGTAAGAAAGTCCAAAATCAACTAGGATGTACAATAGTTTCCATTAGGACGGATCATGGTCGGGAATTTGATAATGAAGTGCAATTTGGAGTATATTGTGATGCTAATGGTATTACTCACAATTTCTCAGCTCCACGCACTCCACAATCAAATGTGGTAGTAGAGCGGAAAAATCGTACTCTACAAGAAATGAGTAGAACGATGTTGAATGAACAATCAATTCCGCAAAAGTTTTGGTGTAATGCGGTAGACACCTCAACTTACATACTTAATAGGATTTTAATTAAGCCTATCTTAGGAAAAACCCCATATGAAATCATGAAAGGTAGAAAACCTACTCTTGATTACTTTAGAGTGTTTGGAAGCAAGTGCTTCATATTAAACACTAAAGATTACCTCACCAAGTTTGACCCAAAGTCTTACGAAGGTGTCTTCCTAGGATACTCCCAAAATAGTAAAGCTTACATTGTCCTAAATAAGGAAACAATGAAAGTCGAAGAGTCACTCAACGTGACATTCGATGAAAGCCCTCCTCCAACTAAGACATCACCCTTGGTGGATGATGACTTAGATGAGGAACAAGCCATTGAGGTTAATGGCAAGAAAACCTTAGATGATGACATTGAGGATGAAATAGTTGAAGTTGACGGTATTGTCAATGTTAAGGAATCCATGAACCATCCTATTGAAAATGTCATAGGAAACCTAAACCAAAGAACCCTTAGGTCACAAGCTCAAAACAAAAGTAATTTCTTTTGTTTTATATCTACTATAGAACCTAATAATGTTGGTGAAGCGATTAAGGATGATAGTTGGACACTTGCCATGCAAGAAGAACTTAATCAATTCACCGCCAACCAAGTTTGGGAGTTGGTACCTCCTCCTAGGAATCAAACCATCATAGGAACTAAGTGGGTGTTTAGGAATAAACTCGACGAAAATGGCGTCGTGACTAGGAATAAGGCAAGTTTGGTAGCACAAGGCTATAACCAACAAGAAGGAATAGATTATGATGAAACCTACGCACCTGTAGCTAGATTAGAATCCATTAGAATACTCCTTGCCTATGCGTGTGCCTTAGACTTTAAATTGTACCAAATGGACGTGAAAAGTGCATTCCTTAATGGTTATATCAACGAGGAGGTATATGTTGCTCAACCTCCGAGATTCGTTGATTTCGAATATCCGAATCATGTTTATAAACTCAAGAAAGCACTCTATGGTCTTAAGCAAGCTCCCAAAGCTTGGTATGATAGACTGAAAGCATTCTTGATTGAACATGAATATACCATGGGAGTAGTAGACAACACGCTTTTCACAAAGAAACGAGATTCACATCTCATCATTGTTCAAATATATGTTGATGACATTATATTTGGCTCAACTTGTCCAGAACTGTGCAATGATTTCTCTAAAATCATGCATGACGAGTTTGAGATGAGCATGATGGGTGAATTAAATTTCTTCCTTGGTCTACAAATTAAGCAAATGGAAGATGGTATCTTCTTTAATCAATCTAAGTATAGTAAGGAGATGCTTAAGAAGTTTAGTTTAGAAGATTCTAAGCCCATGAAAACTCCCATGTCCACGGAAATAAAACTCACGAAGGATGAAGAAGGTGAGTCCGTGGATAACACTAAGTATAGAGGTATGATAGGTAGTTTACTATACCTCACGGCAAGTAGGCCCGACATCATGTTTAGTGTCTGCCTTTGTGCTCGCTTCCAAGAGGATCCCAAAACCTCTCACCTTGAAGCGGTTAAGCGTATCTTCCGATACATTAAAGGCACTATACACTTGGGATTATTTTATCCCAAGGGGACCGGTATAGAAACTGTTGTCTATGCCGACTCTGATCATGCGGGAGATTACGTGGATCGAAAAAGCACGAGTGGCGTTTGTACCTTCATGGGTTGTTGTCTAACTTCTTGGTTCTCCAAGAAACAAACGGCTCTTGCTATCTCCACTACCGAAGCCGAGTACGTAAGGGCCGGAAAGGCATGTCAGCAAGCACTATGGATGAAACAAGCCCTTAACGATTATAGGATATACTTAGATGATGTTCCCATTATGTGCAACAATAAAGGTGCTATTGACTTGAGCAAAAACCCTGTCCAACACTCCCGTACTAAACACATTGAAATTCGCCACCACTTCCTTCGCGATAATGTTCAGAAAGGAAACATTTCCATTGAGAAAGTTCCTTCTCAAGACAACATCGCTGACATACTAACCAAACCTCTCAAACGAGAATCCTTTAACTACCTCCGTCTAGGTCTAGGAATGATGGAACATATTCCATAAATCTCATGACTCTTGAAGTCATCCCGTGTATCTCGTCTAGTCAAGTTTAGGAACCCCTAGTCATAAGAATTTGTTAGGTACAAATTCTTTCCTTGTGTCATAAGATCTCACTAAAACAGCGAGACTTAGTCGTCAAAAATCAAAATGGGACAGAAAACAGTCCTAGCAGATCACGGCTCCACTAAATGTGGCACGACACCGTTAAATTTAATGGTACCGTGGAACCGTGCATCTGGAACATTTCGTATTTCAGTCCCCTTTTCCCACATTACTCATTCAAAACCCTCACAACCTCAGCAATTGCTGTCATAACCTAACCTCACAACCCAAAACTCAATTACACCTCTTCAAGATCATATTCAAGACATTGATTTCAAGATCCTCAATCATTTTACCCTTTTCAACATAATTTGTAAGTTTTTCTCATTCTAATTTATTTCTAATTTTGAGTCTAGGGTTTGTTCATTGATGAAAATTGAATTGGGGATTTTCACCTTTTTATAGGAATGTTTCAAAATTAGAAGTCATCAACACTAAAACACCCCAATTCCATCAATTTTAAAATCTCACAAAATTAGGATCATGAAATTATTCCTTTTCATGCATTGTTGATGCAAACTAAAAACACTTTCTCATGCATTCATGATCTCACAAATATTATTCGAATTACATAATCAATATGTACTCTTCGACATATTTGTTTGAGCTAAAGTGAAATCAGGAGTGTTCGGGTAATCTCATTATTTTTCTTTTGAGTCAAGATTACCGCACCTCCACATAGTCTGCATATAGGCACACACTAGGCACGTGCTGTATGCAACTAGTTTTTATTCTGAATTTCTTTTTAAATTTTCTTATAGGACACAAAAATGTCTCATGAATATGATTTTGATCATCTCCTAACCGTTACCTATACACCCGAAATCTCACATGAACCCACTACACCCGGTAACCACATTCGTGCCTATGTCAATCTTGAAACCCGTCGGTTTCATGAAGGCCGTGTCGTTGATCCATCCCTAGTTTACCACCGGGATATCAACACTTCCTTTAGAGCTATAGGATTCGATTGTCTACTCCACATTAACGAGTACATTTGTCCTCGCTTTGTGTTGGAGTTCTTCCGACAAGTTGAACTCGTACGTAACGAGGATCAATCCTTGTCACTTTGGTTTTGGGTCAAAAACTTCAAATACGTTCTAACTCTTGAGCAATTTGCTCAAATCCTTAGTATTCCCAATCATGGGCAATGCGCCTATACTGAAGATTGGTGTCTTGAGTCCCTCTTTCACTATCGTGAGGAGAATAGTCCGTATTGTTCGTACATACCCTCTCCAACCGAACTAACCAAAATCATCCGTACTCACCCTCACCCACATCCAACGAAAATTCGTCTCGAAGAAGTGCGTCATGAACTACTTTCTTGGGCAGTCATCCTGCGAGAAAATGTTCTAAGTCTCACAGGAAATCGTGAGCAACTCCGCGCGTATTGTGCTCATATGATTTACTATCTCTTAACCCAACAACCTTACAATCTAGCTTACTTCTTTGCTAAGCGAATTGTACATCTCAATGGTAACAAGAATAAATTGATACCTTATGGGATGTTCCTAACCCGTCTCTATCATCACCTCATAACCTTTCACCCTTACCTTCATGGTCCTCAATACTCCCTATTCACACCTGTCATGAAACCCATAACCGAGTCATATGTCTCAACCATCCTCACTTCCGAACTCACCACCCACTATGCACCCTTTGATGATCCTATTCATGAGAATGAGACAAATACTCAAGACGAGAGTGTGACAAGAAAGGGGAATGCTCAAGTCATAAGTAGTTAGGAAGAGATTTATATCTCTCACTAGGGTTTATTACTAATAGATAATATTAGGAATTAATGCTCAAATTATCTTGCATGATTACATAAATGTTCTATTTGACATTTGGATGATACCTTATCTTGTTCTTTATGCTTGCATGCTTATGATTATTTAAGTATAATGCATGATCATCTTTATGTGCTAGATGTAGCATTGTATGGATATATTAGGAAAATAAGTACCTAGTGAGTTGAGGCACTCTCATTTCCTGGAATTAGTTCCCCTAGAAAATTCCCCCTAGCTGCCCAAAACTAGCCTGCAAGGAAAAGTTCGTGCCAACAGTGTCACGACACCACTAAATAGGGACGACACCGTTAAATTTAACGGTACCGTAGGGTATTTAACGGATCCGTGACCCTGTATATGATGAGGCGAAAAGTGTACCGCTTTTAAGGGGTCATTTAAGCCCGAAATCGTATTTATTTGATCAAATATTGCCCTAAATCGTTCCTTTTGTCATTTTAGGTACTTTTGAGGAGAAATCTGGAAAAGGAGGCATTTTGGACGTTTTTGGAGCATTAAAGTGAAGAATACGACAAAGTCTCAAAATCGGCTGAAATTTACCTTTGACGGCGTCAGAATCATCTCTTGACGGCGTCATGCCTTGGCAAGAAAAGTGGGATGTGAAATTTACTCATGACGGGCCAGTGAGTTAGCATGTGAATTCTGACGGCGTCACGCTTTAACTAAATCAAGGGCGTCACGGCTTAAATCATAAGGGGACGGCGTCACGTTCATGATCCGACGGCGTCAAGCCTTGATAGGCCAGAATGGATTTTTGAAGAGCTAAAGAGGGACGGCGTCAAGAAGGTCACCCGGGAACCCTAAAAGCGGCGAGGTGACGGCGTCACACTCCATAAGGTGACGCCGTCAGATCCAAAAATCTATATATAGTTTTCTAATTTTTTGTCATTAAGAGAGAGCTTAGTGTGTGGAATTTTGGGATAAAACCCTAAGACGATTTTAGCTACTTTTTCAGGGCTTTTTGCCTTGAGATCTTCCATGTTTCATTGAAAGATAAGTTATCAATTAATCATTCAATATGTCTATGTGTTGTTTGATTCTATCTTATGCTTGTCTTTTGTTTAACATGTTAGGCTAATTTTATCTTGTGTTTGCTTAGATCTAATGAAACTTAGCTATTGATTATTGGTTGTTAGTGTGTTGTTAGTGGTATTGGATGATTGTTTATCTATGTTAGGCTTAAGAAAACTGGCTAACTTCCTATTCGGTAACTTGCTTGAACGTCTTAAGAAACATGAACCAAACGCGTACTAAAGGTTTTTATGGTTGTATTTAATGCACAAGCGAATTCTAGTGATCCCATGTTAGGAGCTTCCTAGCCGGCTCGACATAGGAGTGAAGTAGGAGCTTGTAGATTTGGGGAAGTAAGTACGCCACCCCACGAATGGTATTAAGGAATACACCCGTCATCCACGCAACTAATACACACTAATTAACCGGTAAAAGATAGTTAGGGAGTAAGGAAATCTAAGTAAACACATTTCTCTACACATAAGTTTCTCACCACATTTCATTTGTGTTATTTTATTTTATTGCATTTGTAGTAATTTTGGGTTAGTTGACTAGCAACTAATTCCGCCCACTCCTTCAAACCCGAGATTTTACTTGCTTTCATAAAATTATAAAAACATAAAAAGAATCTTCCTCAACCCTTAGACCTAATTAGAGTAGCCTTTCATACCTAACGAACACTATTCCCTGTGGAGAACGATCAATCCCCCGTACTTACCACTACACTATACTACATCGGTCAGGTACACTGCCTGGTGGGGTTGTAAGCCTCTTGAGATCCCTCGAGAGGTAAAACCTGTTGTAAGGTTACAAAACCACGCAATCAAGTTTTTGGCGCCGCTGCCGGGAATAGTTATTGTTTAGGTTGAATTTTTATTTCTATTAGGTCTACTCACTAGATTCCTTTCTAGTGAGATTTTTATTTTATTTTTCTAGGTTTTCTTTAGTCTATCTATTTTCTTCGTGTCTTTGTTCGTAACCATACCGTCCGACATCATGGAAGATGGTAATATCCTTAACCCACACAACCCACCACCACAACAACCACCACCACCTCCTAGAGCCCGTACTTTAGGAGAGTATTCCCGTCCTAGCCACCATGGCTATCGAAACACCATTGAGCTCACTCAAGGAGCCAATATCACACCCTTGCGATCCGACACCATCCGGTTGGTGCAAAGTGGATGCGCATTCCATGGACTTCGTTCTGAAGATCCTAATCAACATCTCAAGGACTTTCTTAAAATCGTTGATTCTATAGACCTTGATGTTGCCACTCGAGAGACGACCCGATTGCGTCTCTTCCAATTCTCTTTGCGGGACCAAGCTAGTCAGTGGCTAGAACGTCAACCCGCAGGATCCATCACCTCTTGGGATGATCTCACCACTCGTTTCCTTGCTCAGTTTTTTCCACCGGGAAGAACTACCAAGCTAAGGAATGATATCTTGATGTTCCAACAACGTCAAGGCGAAACTCTCTACGAGGCATGGACTCGATTCAAGGACTTACTCCAAAAAGTCCCTCACCATGGCATAGAACTTTGGCTCCAAGTCCAAATCTTCTATGACCATATCAATCTCTCCACGAGGCAAACCATTGACCAATCGGCCGGTGGCAAGCTACGTGATCTAAGTGCGGAACAATCATGGGCTCTCCTAGAGGATCTTGCTCTTTATGACAACGAAAGTTGGAGTGATCCCCGTGATTTGAATAAAACGGTCAAGGCAATATCTTTGCCTTCTAACAATTCAAGCACTTCCGACCGTAGGATCATAGAACTTGAAGACCAAGTCAAGTTCCTCATGAAATCCTACGAGGCTCCTAAACCTTCAAGCCAAGTGAACAAAATCACTTCTTCATGTGAATTATGTAGTGGTCCCCACGACACTCGTGATTGCATGGAACTCCCCGAACAAGCTTTTGTGGACTACGCATCCTCGCGTACCGACGGAGCGGGAGACAAGTGGTACACTTTCAAACCCGAGCCAAACCCCTACGGTGATTCATACAACCCCTCATGGAAAAATCACCCGAACCTTAGGTGGAAACAAAACCAAAACTCTCGACAAACCAATTCCTCCAACCCACCTAATCGTTTCCAATCAAGCGGTTCCAACTCGAACCGTACTTTCAACAACAATCCTTCCAGCAATGGTAGTACCAATAACTTTGAAGGATTGATGTCTCAATTTATGGCATCTCAAGAAGCTCGTTTAGCCAAGTTTGAAGCCGATTTCAAACAAAAACAAAGCGAGATGACCGATAAGATTGACACCTTGTTGAAAGCCCTCAATGACCGAGAAATGGGAGCACTCCCTAGCAACACGGTCAAGAACCCGAAACTAAATGTCAACGCTATTTCATCGGTTTCGTCCCCTAGTTCTTGTCCACAATATTATTCGGTCAATTCCATGAGCACGTGTTTCAAACAAACCCAAGTCGTTCCAAATGACCAAGAAGTTATGACATCCAAATTGGTCAACAACATAGTTGAAACACCTCCCACTCAAAACCTTGACGAAGAATTCAAGGAGCTCCACCTTGAAAGTCCGGTTGTTGATGAGTTGGATGAAAAGAAGCTCAAGTTAGGCGAAAGAGGGACCGCCTTTGTTCAAAACAAGCTACCTAAGAAATTAGATGATCCGGGCTTATTTGTTCTACCTTGCAAGATCGGTAATTCGGAGGCTTATGACACATTAGCCGATCTTGGATCAAGCCTTAACCTACTTCCGTTACCTCTCTACACCTCTCTAAAACTTGGAAAACTTGAAGAAACCGAGGTAATAATAGGCTTAGCGGATGGAAGTGTTGCTTACCCGGTTGGAGTAGTTAAGGACGTGTTAGTGCACATTGGAAAACTAACCATTTTAGCCGATTTCCACGTCCTTGATATGGTTAGCGACCCTACATGCCCCTTGTTGATAGGTAGAGGATTTTTGGCGACCGCTAGTGCTATGATTGATTGTAAGGAATCCAAGATAGCGGTAGGAGAAGGAGATACTTGGTCTGTCTATGATGTTAAGAAACATGCCTATGATACTAGTGAGGAACCAACACCACATTGGCTAGAATCAAATAGGAGACCATCTAGATATGGACCTTGGATTGATAGAGACTTCATAGGACCCCAACGCCCATTTTACCTAGAAGAGGACTTTGTTAACCGAACGCATTCGGTGGAGCAACTCTTGGCTAGAGACACTGAATTGGATCCATTTGAAGACCCTCTAGTTTTTAGAAAGATGATTGATTTCCTAGGAGTTTTGCCAATTAACCTAGGAATGAATAAGTGGATTTGTGAGGAAGATGATCATAAGTGGAATTGGGATAAACCACCCAAAGATGGAGATGGGTCATGGCATATCAAGGTGACATTGTATGACCCGGATGGAGAGAAGTTTGAAAAGACATATCGTACTAAGCGAACCAATAGGAAACTTCAATCCAAGCTTAACCCTAAAGATGTCCTTGATGACGAGCTCACTTACATAGGGTAGCGTGACTTTGAGTCTAGCTACAAGACTCGTTAATAAAGAAAAGCGCTTCTTGGGAGGCAACCCAAGCTTTATTTGTTTTATTTGCTTTGTGTGTTTATTTATTTGTTTGTTTGTTTTTATTTGTTTCCGTATGTGTGTTTAATTTTTATTATTATTGGTTCATGTTAAAAACTAATTTGTGAAAATGCTTTATTTTGTTTTTAACTTCGTCTTAACTACATATAAAGGTATTTTGCAAAAGTTAAGTGTAAGGGAAATCTAAATCGGTTTATTAGAACACAAATGAACATGAATCATAATAATAATAAATTAACATACATATTCGTATTTGTTTGAGTCAAATGCTTGTATCGAGTCATAATGATATTTTGCAGGATTTCCAGGAAGTAAGGTAAAGGTTTTTCCAGAAATTTTCCGGAAACTTAAAATGAAAATTTTTGTCAGGTCATTTCTGACGGCGTCAGGGGTTATAACCTGACGGCGTCAGATTTAATTTCCAGAAATTTTTGAAAGTTTTGTTTTCATAAAAAGTTTTTATTAAAATCTCCAACTTATAATCTCCAGGAATCTGCAAAATTATCATTCCACAAGCATTATATCCTTATATATAGATTTTATCCCGCCGATGTTATGCAGGTTTTCGTGTTTGTTTTCTCAGGTTAACAGGTTATTTTGGACAAGGAGATGTTCATGGAATCAAGCTTATGGCGATGCATTAGTCATGGAGCTTCAACATTCTCTTTGGAGGAAGATTTAACCGTGTGATTTCACTATCCACCGAGCGAATCAGGGGAGTATTTGATTTCATTCTTTTACTTTATGCTTTTACATCTTGTTATTTGAACATTGGGGACAATGTTCATCTTAAGTGTAAGGGGAGGGTAAAAGTACGATTTTAGAGAATACAATTGCGCTTGATTTTTGTTTGTTTAATAATAGATGTGTAATAAAACTGAGAGAAATACTTGATTAGGGTAATTTTAGTGCCAAATTTAAAATTTTTTACAACATATAGGAGTGAAACTTTGATCTTAATGAGCGTCTCACGGATAGGAGTTATATGACTAGCACAAAAACCGTACCACTAAAAAATTTTCCACCCCAAATATGTGAGGTTCGCCCCTAGAATTGGTAGGAAAAGCATTTATGCTATGATGTGTGTACCGGTAGCACTTAGATTCTAGAACTTGCGTTAGGACCATTCCAAGGCCACAAGTGAGACTACATTCGTGTAGTTAGATTTACTACATGATAAGAGGCATTAGGATTAACCCATTGTTTTACACCTGTGTTTTTGTTATAATTACATTGGCTACATTGGTCAAGTAATTCTCCCACACCCTTTGCGTTGTACTCATTTTTAGTACACGATACCCCTAGTACACCCCTCAGAGCCTATCTTTTCGTTTCGACCTTTAAGCATTTTACTTAAAGGAAGAATTTGTTACACCCCACTAAAATGTACACCCAAATCGCCTTAGCCTACCTTGTATGCACTCATCTTTAGTGCATTATTGTTACAACATTTGTTTAAACCCAAGTTAATTATCTAATTGATTACATGGTTGCTAAGTCGAGTCATATCCTTGTACATATTGTTTTGGGACGATTGGGACTCATGGGTAAAGTACTAGTGTAACGGAGTAATGGGGAAGAACATCATTTATTACCCCCATATGTGCTAAATATTTTAAAAGTAGTCCAAGTTTTTCAATTATCTTAATTCGAGTCATTAGATTAGTTAATTATAAAGTTATGTAAAAGTTCAAGTGTAAGGGGAATGCAATGCCCCTATGATGTATTATTTTGGATGGTAGGGCAAGAGTGTATGCAAAAAAAAAAAAAAAAAAAAAAAAAAAAAAAAAAAAAAAAAAAAATCAAGAAAAATACAAAAAAATGAGAAAATGAAAAATAGAAAAAAACATACGGACTACCATCCCGTTTCATTTTATGTTTATCTTTATGTTTTTGTTATTTTGTTATTTTGTTTCTAGCTTAAAATTGAGTCTAGTCTTGGCTTAGCAACATTGTATAGTACATGTAATTGATCAAGATCTTTAACTAGCCACCAGTAAAATATCCCTTATCCAACAAAACCGTGTTTTCCTTTTCCCTACACCTAACGTTATAACCTATTTAAAAGCCCTCTTTGATAGTTTATCTTAGGTGCTTACGCCTAGTGGAGGAGGTTTTTGATCCTTTCCCAAGCCTATGGTAATCTATTTGCTATGACAGGTAGTGAGAGATATTTTCCGTTTTCATTTATGAGATTTATTTTGATGACACTTGAGAGATGTGAGTATCTAAACACTGCTTGTGAGGTGCTAGTTTGTAATCTCCGTGCTTATTATGATTGAAGTGGAACGATTATTTGTTGTAATTACTTTTATGTTTGCATTAAATGACCCCTAACTTGTATTTTGATTAGAATAAAAGCGCATTTGCTTGAGGACAAGCAAATCTCAAGTGTAAGGGTATTTGATGAGGCGAAAAGTGTACCGCTTTTAAGGGGTCATTTAAGCCCGAAATCGTATTTATTTGATCAAATATTGCCCTAAATCGTTCCTTTTGTCATTTTAGGTACTTTTGAGGAGAAATCTGGAAAAGGAGGCATTTTGGACGTTTTTGGAGCATTAAAGTGAAGAATACGACAAAGTCTCAAAATCGGCTGAAATTTACCTTTGACGGCGTCAGAATCATCTCTTGACGGCGTCATGCCTTGGCAAGAAAAGTGGGATGTGAAATTTACTCATGACGGGCCAGTGAGTTAGCATGTGAATTCTGACGGCGTCACGCTTTAACTAAATCAAGGGCGTCACGGCTTAAATCATAAGGGGACGGCGTCACGTTCATGATCCGACGGCGTCAAGCCTTGATAGGCCAGAATGGATTTTTGAAGAGCTAAAGAGGGACGGCGTCAAGAAGGTCACCCGGGAACCCTAAAAGCGGCGAGGTGACGGCGTCACACTCCATAAGGTGACGCCGTCAGATCCAAAAATCTATATATAGTTTTCTAATTTTTTGTCATTAAGAGAGAGCTTAGTGTGTGGAATTTTGGGATAAAACCCTAAGACGATTTTAGCTACTTTTTCAGGGCTTTTTGCCTTGAGATCTTCCATGTTTCATTGAAAGATAAGTTATCAATTAATCATTCAATATGTCTATGTGTTGTTTGATTCTATCTTATGCTTGTCTTTTGTTTAACATGTTAGGCTAATTTTATCTTGTGTTTGCTTAGATCTAATGAAACTTAGCTATTGATTATTGGTTGTTAGTGTGTTGTTAGTGGTATTGGATGATTGTTTATCTATGTTAGGCTTAAGAAAACTGGCTAACTTCCTATTCGGTAACTTGCTTGAACGTCTTAAGAAACATGAACCAAACGCGTACTAAAGGTTTTTATGGTTGTATTTAATGCACAAGCGAATTCTAGTGATCCCATGTTAGGAGCTTCCTAGCCGGCTCGACATAGGAGTGAAGTAGGAGCTTGTAGAGTTGGGGAAGTAAGTACGCCACCCCACGAATGGTATTAAGGAATACACCCGTCATCCACGCAACTAATACACACTAATTAACCGGTAAAAGATAGTTAGGGAGTAAGGAAATCTAAGTAAACACATTTCTCTACACATAAGTTTCTCACCACATTTCATTTGTGTTATTTTATTTTATTGCATTTGTAGTAATTTTGGGTTAGTTGACTAGCAACTAATTCCGCCCACTCCTTCAAACCCGAGATTTTACTTGCTTTCATAAAATTATAAAAACATAAAAAGAATCTTCCTCAACCCTTAGACCTAATTAGAGTAGCCTTTCATACCTAACGAACACTATTCCCTGTGGAGAACGATCAATCCCCCGTACTTACCACTACACTATACTACAATCGGTCAGGTACACTGCCTGGTGGGGTTGTAAGCCTCTTGAGATCCCTCGAGAGGTAAAACCTGTTGTAAGGTTACAAAACCACGCAATCAGTATAACGGATTTTTCCTAATGCTCCTATTTCCCTATCACCCTAACCTCAAACCTGCAAACCTTGCACCCTCACATTCACCCTAGGATTCCCCTCTTACACCATAGGATCAACTTTAATTCAAATCTCACCCAACTTGCCTATATAAGGCCTCACCCTTGCAAGCTTATCTTGCACTTCACCTTCAACCTCACATCACACAAACACCATGTCCTCCACACATGGTTCAACCTCTCAAATCTCCAAGAAACCTAGGATAACCGTAAAACCACCCTCAAAACCACTCTTTGTGTATCTCACAAGAGATGATGAAGCTATGACACCACCTTCCCAAGCCACTCCATACTCACCATCACCACCTTATGCACCATCTAAAACATCTTCTACCTACACAACATCTTCATCATCCTATTACACCACATCATCAATGGAATACACACCATCTCCCTTCACCCCATTGGACAATGCCATGCCAATTTCACCTCTAACAACCCTACCACAATCACCATCTCCTATCATGACACAACCCAACCAACCACATCCCTTGGAGTTACATAATGCTAATTGCCTATGTTGTCTCCACAACCGTAATCTCATCTACTTCTTAAGAGACGAGATTCATTTCATGTTCTACTTTATAAAACATCTCTTGACACCTCCACCACCTCAAATGGGGCCCCAATCTCCACCACCTCCTAACCAAAACAACTAAACACTTGCTTGTTTAGTCCTCCACAATAAACTCTTAGGACCCCTCTTGGAAATGAAGCTTGTCTCTAGTCATTAGGAATTTAGGCTTCTTGTTATCTTTCTTAGTGCTTTCTATGTAGTCATACATTACTATGACACTTATTTGTTTTATGAATGAATGCTTCTATGTGGAGGTTTTTCTTTTTAAGGGATTGGTTATTTGTCACAAATGTGCTACTTGTTAGATATTGTATATTTGTTGTCTAACTTTGTTTTGTAGCACGATCCATTGCTCGATTCCTTTGTGTTCTCCAAATGAGGGGGAGTACACATCAAGGGGGAGCCTTAACCACCTTTTTGATTTGACAAAAAGGGGGAGAAATGGGAGTAAACTCATTAAAATCTTGTTAAAATTAATTTTAACCTAAAATGAGTTTATATTTTGTCATCATCAAAAAGGGGGAGATTGTTGATGCAAATAATGTTCTAAAAACGTTATTTATATCTTTCGATTATTTCACGTTTTGAGGATGACAAAATGTGAACTCACGTTACGTTAAAATTAACGTTAACAAGTTTTTAATCGGAAGATCCCGTTTCTACACAAATCACTCTTGAACAAAGTTACAACTTGAACTAGTGATCAAAGAAGTGAATTCATGTTTTGAAAATTCATATTTTAAATGGGACAAAATATTTTTTCAAAAATACACATGACAAATTATTTTTGAAATATTAAGAAATGTTTTAATGGAAAAATAAGTTTGAAAATCACAACAGCTATTTTCCCCCCCAAAATCAGCTCCAACCTTCCCCAAATAAGTTTTCACCAGAAAAGACAAAATTTGGAGCGTCCTAGTCTACCACGGCTCCACGGTACCGTTAAATTTAACGGAGCCGTGGGTCATTTAGTGGAGCCGTCCGTACCATTTTGAATTGTAACGTTCAGATTTTCTTTGCCTATAAATACCCACCTCTTTCACAGTTTTAGGCACCCTTCACACACAGAAAAATCCCTTAGTAAAACCCTCTCACACCTTTCACTTCTAAGGGTCAATTAGATTAGTTTTTCTTTGTTTCAAGAGTGATCCAATCATCCTTCAAGTGATCCTCTTCATACCTCTTCACTAGCAAGAGAAGAACACAAGTATCCAAGTTGATACAAGGTGTTGTCATCCCTTTTCATTGGCAAGAGAAGAACTCAAGTAATCAAGAAGATACTAGAGTTATAGTTGATAGGTTCTTGTAACATTTGTTACAACCTTGTTGTGTCTTAGCATACATCAAGTTTATTTTCTTTTTGTGAGTGAGAGTGAAGATCAAGTGTGATCTATAGAGATAGTGAACATCTCTTGAAGCCATTGGGCTTGTGTGATTGATCAAGAAGATCAAGGGTCATTAGGTTAGTGTTAGTTGAGTAGAGTGAAGTGAGTGTTGATCATTGTGATCGTGTTGAGATCTTGGTGATCTCTTGAAGCCATTGGGCTTGTGTGTTTGGTCACGTGGACCTTGGTAGATTGGTGCTAGCTAAGATTAGCACTCGACATCTAGCTTAGTGTCGGAAATAGGATAAGCGACGTGTACGGTTTTCTCCGCCTTAAGGGAGGTTGTTGACATAGTGCTTGAAACTCTCAAGTGTGGTACTCGGGGAGTGGAGTAGGGCGAAGAAGAGCTTCGTAGCCGAACCACTATAAATCCTCTGTCTCGGTTTGATCTTTCCAACTCTACTCTTTACTTTTATTTGTTATTATTACGTAGGTTAGTTTGTAGTTCATATTGGTGTTGTTTGATTACACATAGAGATCGAATCAAAGTTTCCAATAGCATACTTTTAAAACAAGATTTTTAAAAGAAGTTTTTAAACCGGTAAACTATTCAACCCCCCTTCTAGTTTCCCACAGATGGGTTTAAGTCCAACTTAGTCACTGAATTCTAAGACACCCAACTCCCTCCTGAGGAAACTTTGGAGCTGAGTTCAATGTGGAAAGCTGAACATTTAGTGGACTGGAGCACATGTTTTATTTACATCCCAAGGTTGTGCTCAGAACCTGCTGAAAAGGAAGATGAAGTCTTTACTTCTCAATGGTTAATTTTCTTTGAAAAAGTGCTTAGCAGGAGCATGATTAAAAGATGAACCACCTATGTAAATGTTAAAGTTTTGCCGCTTCAGGAAGCTTTTGGACTTTTAGCTTTTACAACATTTATGAATTGGATATGGACGCATGGCTTGTATAGTGTCAGGAGTATTTAAGTGTTTGAATATGTATGTGTATTTTATCTTCAGGTATTCAAATGGGTTGAAGGGTTCAATTCTTAGAACACCCTGATTCTCGAATATTTGAATGTGTAATGTACTAAGATGAGAATTCAATCTTCAAGATAATTTCATTTATGCATATGTTTTGTTTTGTGTTTGATTTTCATGCAAAGGAAGTGAACTAAATTTGGGGAGGATTGTTGGAAAATTTAGTACACTTGAGGGATGAGTTCACACCTGGTAATGGGTTTGGAGGTACGGAGTGTACACCCATTAGGTCCCTGAACACCCTGACTCAATTTAAGTGGTTTATAGTGTAAATGATAATGCTGCTGATGCAGATCATTCCTGCTGCTAGCATTATCATTCCTGCTGCTAGCTTTAATGATACTGCTGCTAGTAGTATCATTTATGCTGCTAGTGTTGATACTGCTGCTAGTATTATCAATACTGCTGCTAGCTTTATTGTTCCTACTGCTAGTACATTGTTGCTGCTGCTAGTACAATGTTCCTACTGCTGAACTGCTGAGCAATAGATTCTGCTGCTAGCACAATTTATTGTGCTGCTAGGCATGAGATTCTGCTGCTGGTTATAACCACTGACTCCTACTATTATGGAAATTATTATGATATAATTAATGGGCCGTTAATTATACATAATTCCATGGGCTAGGATTTGAGTAAACTCTATTATAAATAGAGGTCGTATCATAACTGCATGGAGATACAGAACACAAACCCTAAACACTTGAATACGATCTGGTTCTTGATCTGTGCCTAGAACAAGAACATCACTTGGTCTTATCCCATAGAGATATTTGTGCAACCCAGGCATAGGGTCGAATAGTTTCTATTGGAAAGTGATTACACGATTTCAAGTGAATATCTGGTACCTTGATTGATTATCTTAACCCTGTTCTGGGAACACTACGACACAAAACCACCAACAGGTAGTATCCGGATCCCGGACCGATCCTCAACTAGTTGCTCGAACCTTGGAGTTGATCGAAAGATTGACGGTTCTCTGTAGAGGGCATCGGTTCTTCACAGTGGTCGGCTCATCGTTATATACTAGGTCTAAGAGTAGCTGATACAAAATTTTCGTTGGCTCTTTCACCAAATTGAGCAGTTGTACATTGGTTCCTACTAACAGTCGACTAATCTCAATGATATACTTACTTCTTAACGTGAAAGATAGAATCTGGAAGATCTGTGTTGATTGCTACTAGCAATCGGTCGGTCAAATCGGTAACGTTCTAGTGCAGCAGGTATGACTTTGATTAGGGACCTGAATATAATCGTCGTAGTGGTTTGCATAAATGCCTTAAGCAGTATATGTCTCAGTCACACATGAGGCCTTGAATCATCAGGTAGTTGTCCAACTCAAAAATTTGTCAAATCGACACGAAGGTTCTCGGAACAGGAAGGGGTAGAGTAACGTACAATTGTTCTATGACTGTAGATGACGTAACGTATCCTTTCGGATTAGAGTATCACGCTAGATAAGGCTGGATTTATGGAATGAAAGAGAGGTAGAATTGATCGGGTCGCGATCTTTCAAACATAGAATGAGAAATTTAATTCTCGGTGGAGGTTTAAGCAACCATTCCTAGCATAACATGATTCCTACCTGAATTATACATAGGTGGCCAGTCTTTGTATAATTAAGGTCGAATGATGTAATGCCGGGTTTAGTTACAAGGAAATATTGATTTGTTCACTTGAGGGTTGAGATTAACGCAGTAGTTAGTTCATCACGAGGTAGTAACATAGCGACCGGTTGGTGATGGAGTACAGACAATCGAGAGATAATAACAAGTAATTCATTAGATAACAGCGGAGATAAAAGGTGTAACGGTAGAGAAACATACGTCTAATCAATACCAGATTGCGGATACTCATGAGTCAAATAAGCTTACATCTCAAAATAACGTACACCAAAAACCATACAATTACTAGATTCTTTGGAAAATACTTAGGAAGTCTTACACAATCATAAATTAAGGAAATACAAACTTAGGTCTCATTACATAGGACAGTCATTCCTTGGCGTCACGTTTTATTCTTGGTTTCCTCCTACTTCTCGGTTCATTCAGTTGTTCCCAATTCCTTAGTTCCTTGGTTTCTGGAAAGCTCCTTCAACATTTTAACTCCTCAGCTCTGGGCAATCACTCCTGAAGTGCCCAACCACTCCACACTCAAAACATGTGACAGTGACTTCCGAGTTTATCACGAGAGTGGGAGCTTTGCATTCCTTGGCTCGCTGACCGACCTTCCTGTAGTTCCCACACTGACCCTGGCAAGGTCCATGGTGATGAAACGGGCACGTGTTGCACTTGGGTAACGTTCCAGCATAACCTTTCTTCTCACGGGTTCCAGCAGCACAGACCTTGACCATTTCTTTCGTTTGTTCTGGCGGTTGTGGCCCCTCGAGTGGTCTTCCCACTTCCTCTTATTGTCAACTGCCTCCTCGGTGGCGTCCCGAATTACCAGGTCCATTAAACGGTGAGCCATTATGATTGCATCATGAAGATTAGCTGGGTTCGAAGCAATCACATCGTTCCTGGTGGACGGAGGTAATCCATCAATGTAACGCTCTATCTTGAGCGCCTCTGTACGAACCATCTCTGGGCATAACAGTGCCAATTCTCGGAAATGATGGGTATAGGTTGGCATATCAGTGCCCTTTACCTTATGGTTCCAGAATTCAATTTCCAACTTCATGACTTCATTACGAGGGCAGTAAGTCTTGATCATTAACGCCTTAAATTCCTCCCAAGTCATAGTATCAGTCACATCACTTCCAGCCGACTTGTGGTAGTTATTCCACCAAGTCAACGCCTCATCCTTCAAAGTGAATGCAGCGTACTTCACCTTGGCTTCCTCCTCACAGTTACAAACCTTAAACACATACTCCATTTTCTCCATCCAACGCATTAAAACAACAACTCCTTCGGTCCCACCAAACTCAGGTGGCCCACAACTTCGAAATTCCTTATACGTACAACCACGGTTACCTTTAGGTAGTGGAGTTCCAGTAGAGGTGTTCAAGCGAGTCGCCTCCACTAGTAGCTCTGCTATGCGCTCGAGTCGAGTGGTTAATGCTTGAAAGTGAGTCGCGGGTGGAGGTTGATCGTTGGCAGTCTGATTGTTGGTAGCTTGAACCGGAGTGGGAGGAGGTCGACCATGACGACCCGTATTTGCAGCTGCAGTAGCAGATTATGTTCGTCGGGTCCTGGTTGAGTTTCGTTTCGGAGCCATTGATCTGAATCACAAACATAAGAGAATTGTAAGATTTCAATTAAGGAGTCACATCATGCGAGAATATGAACATCATAGGTAGAATATCGAAATAACATCAACCACCATAACAGGAATACTATTCCATACAACGGTAAGGGGTTCTAGATCAATATAAAACCCAGGGATTTGATTTCACCAAAAACGTCAAGATTCGGTATAAGATCCTAAAAAAAAAAAAAAAATTCAACACCGGTAGATGCAACCGGTGATTGATGGCAATGGATGGCAACGGTACATGATAAAGAACTAAAGTCTTTAACTGAGAACTTCCTGGTTTAGAGTTCACAACAAACAAATCCATAACTAGTCGCGTGCTCGGCGTAGCTCTCACGGCAACTTCTAGGTCTACCAGACCATGTGTTCTTTCAGAATACAAACGGTGAAGTGGGACATACTAAAAACGTGTCCCGAGTGTAATGGTTTCAAGGTGGGTTTCCAGATGACGCTAGAATAGGCGTTTTGGGAGAACAAGACGGATATCCTATCTCAGAGAAAATTTGTGAGGCTACGTGGAGGGAGTTCGTGAGCATAACGGAAACATACAGAAATATTACCACAAAACAGTATGAGTGGGTGAGGACTAGATAGGGAGGAGACATGGTCTGTGACAACGATAGTAAATACTTACCGCAATCCAGGATATCACAAATCAATTGGTAAGTCGTAAGGGTGGGTCATACGCTAATAAATTCCGCCAACACACTTACTGGGCCCTTATTGGATTCGTCAACCCAATAAGTCCGATAACTGTGTTGGTCGGGTTTATTAACGTTAGACCGACCCGTAACCCCAACATAACATAAAATCTTCCAAAAAAGTAATAACAAATACCGCGTCATTCTAAACATATTCCCAAATCAAATACCGCATCATCCCAAACGTATTACCAGAACAGTTACCGCATGATTCTAGACATGATCTTAGATCAAATACTGCATAAGTCTAAGCATATCCTCAAGTCAAATATCGCATAATTCTCATCCTAGTTTCCCAAATTTTCAAATCTCATATCAAACAATTTAACAGTTTATCATGTCAATACTAGAGGCTTTGGCTTGGCAGGCAGGCACGCGTCGGTCGTAGGATCAATTATGAAGAATGGTTGTAGTCTAGGTTTTTGATAAGTACCCAGTTCTCTATAACCTGGCTCTGATACCAATCTGTAACACCCCCAAAATATGGTACAGCGGAAGACTAGTCAAGCTTTCGGGGTGCTACGGGGATTGGTACACAACATAGGCATAAGAAAACGAAAATACGTTATCCGTTCAAATAAAAACATTTCAAGACAAATATTTAGTGTTTACATTTATTTAAAAGTGCGGAAGTAAGCCCAAAAACATAAAGATAGGTCCCAATTTAATTATCAGAGTCTGAAATTGATCCATAAACCGTGCCATTTTCCGAGCGCCTCCAAAAGTCAACAACAACCAGAGGAATTCACACCTTAGAAATACATGCTAAAAGTGTCAACACAAAGGTTGGTGAGTTCATAGTTTTAGTGTAAAAGTAAAAATGGAAACCCTTTTTCAAGTAAAACCTCATGACACGTATATGCTAACCTAATCCTGTTACAAGTCCCGCTCACACAAAACTTGTAACATCTTAGGTCCACATATACCTTCATACTGAGACATATTTATGTAGTAGTCAAGTGTGGAACACAAGTTTAGAATTTTGTTTTGACCGTTACATTCGGTCATGAACACGCATGGATTGACCGAAACATTTGGTCATGTATGTACATAGCAGTTGAGCCAGTTCATTCGGTTATGCAGGCATAAATTATTGAAGTACTTATGTCCATGAGAAATAAGGTAAACACATAATGCATTCGGGTAATCCAAATTAAGTATTTCAGCCAAACAGCAAAATTTGAGTAAACAATTCACGTATCTAAATAAACAAGCACTGAGTTTAGTTAAAAGCGAGCATGTATTCTCCCCCAAAACAGTTATAAAACAAGTAAAAGTAGGGGGTCATGAACTCACCTCAGTCCAGCAATGCAATATCACAACAATAATAGGGGGCAGAACAACGCAATAAACCAAACAGTAGCACAGCACAACAGCTTAAGGGTAGTATAGCACAACGGCAACTATGACAACACGGCACAACGGACTCGACACAACCTAATAATATAAAACTGGTCTTAACGTATATCCAAAAAGCGTAAACGTTTCCAAAAGTTAACTATTCCCATTCCCAAGTATTATTCCAATTTCGCTTCCAAAATATCCTCGTTATATTCGTTTATTAGTGTTTGGTATCATCGTTCGTGTAGTGGTGAAAAGTCGCTGACTCAAGTGTACACATGCCAAAACAAGTGACGATAACGGAATCGTCGCGAAAACATGACAAAAATCAGGGAGTGACGACAGAAATGGCTCACAAGGATCACACATAACAAACACACCAAATAGGTGAAGGATTGGTAGTCGTCGGTATATTCCCATAATCCCATTTGATTTCGTAAAATATTCTTGTTTATATTTTAAAGCAAACATTCGCCATGGCTCGTTTGTTTATAAAGCGTTCCAAGTCGAACGACTTCATTACTTCCGAAATAAGTTTATATAACAAAAGTTGTAAATATTATTGTTCACGTTTCAATTCTGGTGTTGCAAAAATCTCAAGTTACCCGACTACCAATCAATCATTAAATAATCTAACACGTAATCCAATAAATCCACATATGGTATCCTCCGGTTAATGTTCCTCGAAACGTCCGATAACTTCCGTGTTTCCTAAATATAATTAACTTGTATACTTCAAAAGTTTACTTTCGTTATTAATATGTTAAATAACAAATTAAAATTTGTTAGTTACTATTCCTTAATGGAAAATTTATTATCTCTTTCTTCGGGTCAAAACATAAGTAAAGTCACCAAGTATTATCCGTTTCAAGTCACATTTCATTATTAATACCCTCAGGTCAATAATAATGAACCCGATCCCAAGTCATTCCAAACAATTCGAATATGTTAACCTAGGATAAATGTGCCTCAGTACACCTAATAACCTCGTGTGTTTCCGTTTTTATCCAAATTAATTACTCACGATTTTTATACTTCCATTTTTGTTATAATATATTAACAAGTTAAATTGCTAGTTAATATATTTAACGTCTATTTTATTTCAACCCTTTTTCCTTTTTGTTTTTTTTAAACACAACATGAGGGTTATTATTGTAACGAGTCACATTTTCGTCATAATTCCACGGTCATAAGCCGGGTCAACAAGTCAATATTCTATTAATAAGTCCAAGTTATATATATCCGTTTTAGGCTATCGTGGTCACACCGAGACCACGGGTTCTCGGCTAACCATGACGTGGCCAAACGTCATAGTTAACTCCAAGTTCAAGTCATAATCAAACCACATCAACACTCGGCCTTACTAATTCCTACGGCTCGAGTCCCAATGTTTCAATCAACCTCAAATTCGCAAGTCACAATAACCAATCGAACTAATAACATAGTGATGCGTGGTTTTGCAACCTTACAACAGGTTTTACCTCTCGAGGGATCTCAAGAGGCTTACAACCCCACCAGGCAGTGTACCTGACCGATTTAGTATAGTGTAGTGGTAAGTACGGGGGATTGATCGTTCTCCACAGGGAATAGTGTTCGTTAGGTATGAAAAACTACTCTAATAGGTCTAAGGGTGAGGGAAGATTCTTTTTATGTTTTTATAATTTTATGAAAGCAAGTAAAATCTCGGGTTTGAAAGAGTGGGCGGAATTAGTTGCTAGTCAACTAACCCAAGTAACTACGAATGCAAATAAAATAAAATGACAGAAAATGAAAAGGTGGTAAAACTTATGTGGAGAGAAATGTGTTTACTTAGATTTCCTTACTCCCTAACTATCTTTTACCGGTTGATTAGTGTGTATTAATCGCGTGGATGACGGGTGTATTCCTTAATACCATTCGTGGGGTGGCGTACGTACTTCCCCAACTCTATGAACTCCTACTTCACTCCTATGTCGAGCCGGCTAAGAAGCTCCTAACATGGGATCACTAGAATTCGCTCATGCATTAAATACAACCATAAAAACCTTTAGTACGCATTGGTTCATGTTTCTTAAGACGTTCAAGCAAGTTACCGAATAGGAAGTTAGCCAGTTTTCTTAAGCCTAACATAGATAAACAATCATCCAATACAACTAATAACACACTAATAATCAATAATCAATAGTTAGGTTTCATTAGATCTAAGCAAACACAAAGAAAACCTAGCCTAGCATGTTAAACAAAAGACAAGAACAAGATAGAATCAAACAACACATAGACATATTGAATGATTAATTGATAACTTATCTTCAATGTAACATGGAAGATCTCAAGGCAAAAAGCCTTGAAAAAGCTGCTAAAATCGTCTTAGGGTTTTTCACACACAAAGTTCCACACTAATGACAAAAAATTTCAAAACTATATATAGAGTATAAGGGCTGACGGCGTCACGTTGTAGATCCTGACGCCGTCACCTCGCCGCTTTTAGGGTTCCCGGATGGCCTTCCTGACGCCGTCCCTCTTTAGACCTCCAAAATCCGTTCTGGCTTATCAAGGCTTGACGCCGTCAGAAATAAGCTTGACGCCGTCCCTCTTTAAGTTAAGTCGTGACGACCTTGATCACTTCAAAGGGTGACGCCGTCAGATTTTCCATGCAAAATTCTCTGGCTTATCATGAGTAATTTTCATATCCACCTTTTTCTTGCCAAGCCGTGACGCCGTCCAGGGCAATCCCTGACGCCGTCAAAGGTACTTTTCAGCCGATTTTGAGACTTTGTCGTTTTCTTCACTTTTATGCTCCAAAAACGTCCAAAATGCTTCCTTTTCCAGATTTCTTCTCCAAAGTACCTAAAATGACAAAAGGAACGATTTAGGGCAATATTTGATCAAATAAATACGATTTAGGGCTTAAATGACCCCCTAAAAGCGGTACACTTTTCGCTTCATCACATAGCCTTGCCGAGACTAAAAGGTCTTGGCTAAATACTTACGCCGTGCAACATGCCATTCGGACCATGTTATAACTTTTCCGAGACCAATAGGGTCTCGGCTACACTTAACCGTGAGCCACAATGAACCAATCGAATCAAAATAAACATATAACAAACACAACCAACACCAAAAATAACATAAGCTCGAAATAAGCTCGGGTTGAGCTTATCTCTTCACGTACGCAAACAAAACACAAGACTCAACACTATAACGTGACCACAAGATCGATACTAAACGTTTTTACAAGTTTTTTTTTTTTTTGTTTTAAATTCGTTTCCCACTTGTTTCAAACCCGAGCAAACTGTAAAACAACAAAACCCACTCGTTCGAAACGAGTTTCGACTAACACCGTGTCACACGAGTGTGAAACGTTGTGTCTCACCTTTTATACCTTCGGATCTACTCATACACGTTCGGATCTACACGAAATAATCACAAGGACCGCGCGTGTGGGTGGTGGTGGTGACATTTAGGGCGCGTGCACCACAGATCTAGTGTGGATATGGTGTGGTGAAGGTGTTTATGTGTTGTTTTAATGGTGGTGGTCTACGGTGACCGGTGGTCGGGTAGGGTTTTTACGAGGCGGCTGCAACACAAGTGGGAGAGAGGGTAAAGTTATGTTTTGGGTTTGTAAAATGGATAGGTGGGGAGGGGACGGGTTATATATTTCCCCAGGGACCAATCTTGCCAATTCGAAATAACTTGGAGGGCGTGGCTTAAACTGACGCAAAGAGGGGCCTAATGTGGCAGTTTTTATTAACTTTCATCATAACATGTTTTGGGTTCGTTTAGCACAGTAAAAATTCTCTTGAGCCGTTTTAACTTGCGCCAATATTTTTAGAATCATTTTTCCAATAAAAATGACTATTAATACGTATATACTCGTTCCAAAACGTCAAAATCAAACATTACTCGTATTATTAGGTTAGACTGTGCCGACTCGCGTTGTGCTAAAACTCAAGGTCTACGAGGAAACTTCATATATCACGTAACAGTATTCCAATAAAATCCCCTATATTCCAAAACAAATCCCCAAAAATTACCGGTTGTCACAGAAAACGTAATAAAACAAGCGAAAACGTATAAAGACATATAAAAACACATAAAATTGTATACAAACAAATAACAATGCAAGAAAAAAGTATAAAACAGACGAAAACGTATATAAACGGATAAAAACGTATAAAAACAGATGAAAACGTATCAAAACGGATGAAAACGTAAGAAAAACGGTCAAAAGCGTAAAAATAGGAGGAAAACAAAAAAAAACATACAAAAACATATAAAAACGGATAAAACCGTATGAAGACGTAAGAAAAACAGACGAAAACGTATAAAGACGGACGAAAAAGTAGGAAAACGCATGAAAACTGGCGAAAACGTAAGAAAACGGGCGAAAACAATAAAAACCAATATTTGAGTTAATTAGAAACGGCCGTTAGTATAAAGGACTAACGTTGCAAATGATTATTTGGTTAATGGGCTAACGTTGCCATTTGATGATTGGGAGCTAACGGATAAGATGACAACAGTTAGTGATAAGGACTGACAGCGTGCAATATGTAAATCATAAGGAGCAAAAAAAAAATAAAAAAATCAGAGACTACGGTAATAATTTGGAGCAAACCACATGGACGAACGCTGTAATTTACTCCAAATATTTCAAGGAGTTAATGTAGTGTAGCTCACATGGTTTGACTTTGACAGAATACTAGTGGTCAAAGAGTATAGTACATTACTCATTCGTTCCTCCTCATGACCTAGCTTGAGGCAGATACTTATACTACAAATAGTTCAAGTTCAAAGATGGTTGAACTATTGGTACAAGATATATATATATATATATGTTCTATACTTCTATATTTGCTGTGCTGTTATATTTCTTGTTATATATTTAGAAATAATAATTATGAAAAGGGAATTGAATGAGAAAAGGCAGAGGTGGTATGGAAGTAGTGGGGGCAAGGTTCCTTAAATTCTAGTGAAAAAAAAAAGAAAGTGGTCCAAATTGCAATGTGTGTGTTCTGTGTGTACTCTTCATCTGTTTTTATGGTTCCCTCCTGTGGTTGTACTCTCCCTCTCTCTGCATGCAATCAGTTGACCCCACCTCATTATAATTCATTGTACTTGTGGACCTTCTTTCAAAGTTTAATTAGTTTGTTTTGTCGGCTTATTTGAATTTGTAGAAGATTTATCTTTGATTTATCTTTGATTTATGAATTTATCAGTTAACCAACTTGAGCTTAGAGCTCTAGTTGTCATAATACCATTAATACAAAAAAGTGATGTAACTTCAGTGTCATTTTAATATTTTTACTTTTAACACAAACACAATAAATTACCCACTCACTCACAACATCATTAACATCAACTTTTTAAGACCCATCATTTTTATTTTTTCAAACAAATTAATTTTTCATTCACTAAATAAAAATATAAAGAACATTTTTTTTTAATTACAAAACTAAAATTAAAAAAAAAAAAAAAAACAAAAACAAAAAGAACTTTTGTTTAGCCCACTCCTAAACCCACACCAACAACACACAATGCACACGCTAGACACACACGGCACAAATCCACATTTTCATACACACTGAAACACACACACACACAAACCCAACTCAAAAATCACAAAATAAACACAAACCCAACTCAAAAATCACAAAATATAACCTTGCTTTTTCTCCATCAACGCGCATTAGTGTGTTAATGTGTTGGTCAACGGCGTTGGTTTGTGTGGTGGGGCAGTTGGGTAACGCAGCCAACGCTATAGCTACGTTGGCATAACGTCAAGCTTCATGTTATGGCGCCCAAGGCTCTTATAGTTTATTTAGTTCGTAAGCTTTATTCGATAAGGCTTTAAGTCTGAAAAAATAGGGTTTTAAAGCCAATAAGACAGTAAGATAAGCTAATTCAAACATCGCATAAGTTCACGATATATTAGTCTACTATCATCTACATTTGAACTAAGATATCATCTAAGCCTAAATGTAATGGTAACCAACATCATCATCATTCATTCGGCGCAAGGGTGCAAGGGTTGCCTGATGACTAGGCCACATTGATGGCCAATCTAATATGCAACTAAATAAAATTACTAATTTTTAATGATCAATCTTACTTGGTGATAATTTTCATCATGCTTTGAAAACTATCATCTCATGATTTGGGTTGGAACTAATTTGCTTTTTCGAAAGTATACTATACATAGACATTATGTATTTTTTTTTTTTACCTTTTACTTTTGCATCAAATGATAATATGTGAGCAGAGCATACACGAAATGTAAGAAATCATTGTACTCCTGGATTCTTTTTTCTACAGTTCACATATGCAAGCAGAAAAACATTATACTTCTAATGTTTAATTTTTAGAAGATTAACCAAATATAATTTTGTGTCCAGTGGCCATTAAGTTTTTATTCTGATAATCTCATCTTTACTGAGGGGACTGAGGGTGTGCTTGTTTAAGGGGTATGTGCCATAAGGAATAGGCAACATAATGAATAATGATGCTTGGTACTATATAATGTAATCACTCATTACTCACTTTTGGGTAATGAGTCATTACCCACTGACTTCGGGGTAATGAATTTGATTACCTTTATATTCATTTTATATTCCTTTTGACTTTCCCATTGCTATTCCCCTATACAAACCAAGCATGCCCTAACCAATAAGTGTAATATAAATTACGAGTAGTAATTAATAAATGAACAAAAATGCTACTACCATTTATTTAAGAGAAAATCCCTAAATAGAGTCAAAGCATCTAGTAAGAAAAAAATCAAACTTCTCAAAATAGACTAGGGCAACTAAATGAATGAACTAGAATTTTGACACGTGTCACATATTTAGGTAGTCCAACATCTGACCTAAAAAAATCAACTTTTCAAAATTGTAGAGTCGCTCAAGTCGCCCTTGTATATTTTGAGAAGTTGAATTTTTTTGTTAGATGTTGGAGTACACTTCAACTTTTGGGCAATTTAGGAATTTGTTCTTAATTTAATTGTGAAAAAACCATAAATAGACTATGACTTAAGAATGTTTGTTGGAAATTACTATATTTAGATCGTAGTTCATGACTTCATGCAGGGGATTGTTGTGTGATGTTCCAGTAATATCAAAGATTCCCCAAAGGCAAATACGCTAGACTAAAATGCCAAAATAACCTCTTATGATTTTTTGCTTTCCTACAAGGCTAAGATGAAGTAATATCAACTTATTTATGTAGGATTCTGGTATAGTCTCTATGTGGAGTGGTATGGAGCTATAGCTTTCATAATGATGCCTTGCCTTCTCTTGCCTAGGATTGTGGTTGAAGGTTTAATGATCTTTGTTAAAGAGTTGGTGAGGAAATGTAGTTATGAAGCTATGATATTGGTGCATTTGGGTGAATTGAAGTGCTGATTGCAGTTGAGGATTGTCTGTAAGTTGTGCAGACTGTTTGATTCTGTCACTCTTCTCTATTTGTGTTGTATCAAAGTTGTATGTCCTAGTGTTACCCGATATGGGATAAGCTGTTTGAATTGTTGTTTGTTCACTGGTTGGGCATGTCCAACTTAGTTGTTTGTTAACTTGTTGTTATATGTTTTGTTGATTAATATAGCTTTCATCCTTTGCAAAAGCAGCAAAAAAAAAAAAAAAAAAAAAAGATGAAGTCCTACATTTTATATTTTACCAGAACTAGAGAAAGAACTCAAATTGTTTTCTATTAGGAGACCAACCATTGTTATTAGGCTAGTATTAACGGTAACGATTTTAAAATATCTGATTTAGTGTTACATCATCTTCTTTCCTCTTATTTTCCAACCCCCTTTACTCTCGGGAGTAGTCACCTTCCTCACATTTAACTTATATCTCACTTAAATACACATATCTCCTGATTACATACATGCACAGGTGCGTGCGCACAATCTCACATTTTACTTCTACTGGTGGTATGCACCACCCTTAACCTTTGAATATTACATAGCATGCATGATGGTGTCGCGTATAAAGAGGTGGTGCCGCATACCATGTCACACATGGTTGTGGCTACCACTACGACGGGCTTTCTATGATAACCGAAAATATGACTTGTAAATAATAAGAGTAAACTGCAAAATACATCCACTACACCAAAACAAACCATTTGGGACCAGCCAAAAATTTGGGTCGACATTCTCGTCCCAAATTTTGGCCATGGCCCATACTTTTTTCAACAAAAAAGGCAGTCAAAGGAGTCTTTCGATTTGGACAAAATGGGACGACAATGTCGTCCCAAATATTTATATATATGTTTTTGGACATTTCAATTGTTTCTAAATGGAATTTCCCAAAAAATAAAACGTCCCGCCAAGCAAAATGGGACGACAATGGCGTCCCATTCTGCGAGTATTTTTTTTTTTTTTTTTTTTTTTTATTTAAAAACTTTTTAAATCATTTTTTATTTTTAAATCAATATAATTTTTTTAAAAAAACAGAATGGGACGACAATGTCGTCCCATTTTTACTAAATATTTTTTTATCCAATAATCTATTTAAAAATACTTGTATATAAATTAATTTTAGAAAATTATTTGCTTTAAAATTATATGTTAGTGTAAAAATTAATTTTAAAAATTACATAAATTAAAAAAATTTACAAAATCAATACTTTACTATTTATCAAAAATATTTTTGATGTTAAAACGTAATCAATATGATACGTATTTACAGCCTCGATATAGAAAAAATAATACGACAAAGGTGGCTTGGATGTATACTAAATAATGTTCATAGAAAATATTAAAGCTTAGTCCTCTTTGAGATAAAAATATTTTGGTACATCGGAGAACATATTAGCCGTATCAATTGTTAAATAATTTTCAGTGATAATAAAACTTATATTATTGATAACGTCTTCAATCACCATCCATATAAAGTTCAGAAAACAAAGTTCTAAGAAAGTCGTTGTTTTTTTGTTGTATCAACCGATGGCCGTGAAGAAGACTTCTCGTACATTAAATGTGTTGAGAATTATGCAAATGTGGTGATCTCGACTATTATGAACTAGATCTGAATATTGATGAAATGGATGTTGATCGGACTGAAAGGGTCAAATGAACAGACTATTGATAAAGGGAGTAATTGGGGATGGAACAGGAAGGAGGAACAAATGATGGTCCTAGACCAGGAGGACATTTTACCGCAACGAGACAAAGGCTCGATATCTTCACAGCGGATGAGCAAGAGATGATTAATGAAATTAATCTCATCATTCAGTCTACCCGCAGGATTATGCATCAAACTTACCACCAAACACTTCTATCTCACTAAATATCACCAACACTAAATCTTACATTTGCTGGCGTTGAGTCATGTTGATCAAAGTTGGAATTAGCCGAGATGATATGGTTGTACATGAGATGTTATACGAATGAGCGGAGATGATATGGTTGTACACGAGATGTTAAACGAATGAGCCGAGATGATATGGTTGTACATGAGACACTAAATGATATACATTATCCTCTTTAATATCCAAAAAATCTTATCCAATCTCTACATAAAATCCAAAAAATCTTATCCAATCTCTACATAAAATCCGATCTATCTTATATTCCCTCCCTCTCTCTCATTTGCATATCGGATCTATATTTTTTTTTCTCCTCTCTCTTTGAAGATTGAACAACAGAAACAACATCACCTCCATCACCATCGAGCTCCACCACCACTGACAACCACCAATTTCATCCCCCATCACCACCTGAGAACACCAAACCTCTTATCTTCACACCAATTTCAAAACCTGAGATGCAACGATATAATCCTTTTATGTGTTCTTGTGGAACAGGAAATATAAACTAAGAACATCACATCAAGAAGAGTCGGACTCGAAACGTGGAGGATGAGCCATTCAACAAAAGGGGGCGTGTTTAAAACTAAAGAAAACGAGACGGCTTATGTAAGTAATTTATCTCTTAACATGCGTCATTAAGATCAAGTTACTTGTTTTTTTAACTTACCTGTTTTTAACATACCTTTTTTTTTTACTTACACAGTTGGCGATGAAGTCACTCTGGGATCAAGTTAAAGCCAGTACGGCCCCGTTGATGATCGAGCAGGAAGTACTGGATGAAATAGTTCATAGTGAGAACCGGCAAAATATGTCGGGCAGGGGCAGGCTGATGCCGGGCATGGGCAAAGCTTCATCCAGGTTCGCACATCGGCCGGTTGCACAATAATATGTTACTCGGCAGCATATGATGGAGGTGTTGAGGCGAGAGGCGAAAGAGAAAGAGTTGTTCAGGAGGGAAACGCAGGAGGCGCAACAACGGGCTCGAGTGGCCCAACTACAGAATCAACAGCTTTTTGCTCGACAAACCGCCTACGAATCTTTCTTGGGGCAGTTTGTCAGCCACTACAACAACAACCAAGGTAATCCGTTTCCCGTTAACTTTCCCACTTTTCCCTCATTTCTCCAACCTCCTTTATTTCCCGCCCCTTATCCCGGCCCTATTCCCTTTCCCAACCCTAATAATTCTTCCTTTGACAATTTTTATCGTCCCACCTTTCCCGACTCTACTACATGCCCGGGTTCTAGTGCTAATTATGCAATGCCGCCACCCGACCTTAACAAATACATAAGAAAAATTAATCCTCATTTGAGCCGCATTCCCGAGAATAATAATGCTAGTAGTGGTGAGGAGGAGGTGGAGGAGGAGGGGGAGGAGGCGGGTTCTTACGAGGAGTCGAACTAGGAGCACTACGCCAGAATGTGGATTTAGTCACACATGCTGTTTTTCGAACAGCCACACAGTCGCCTTTTTATGTGACTAAATGTACCAGAATAAAATAAACAGCCACACTTGATCCGACTTGTGTGACCATTTCGGAATTACATCCGAGGCTATAGCCACACATTTGAATATTTTCGTGACTATACGTATCTGGTAAAAAATTTTTGATTTTTTAGTCACTTATAATTTGGGACGTGTGACGGATACAAATAAGGTTGAAACATTAGTCACACTATATATATACATATGTGACAAATATATGTCACGCAATTGAAAAGTGTGACCAAAATCCATATATGGTCACACGAAGTAATTGTGTATGTGGCTAAATCATATGCTCAAGTTTGTCACACATTATTTAAGCGTGACTGCTAGTTTTTGTTGAAAATTTAGCCACATATGAATTTGAAATGTGTGACAACTGAAAAGTAAGTTTGAAGCATAGTCACGATATGCATTTAAAAGTGACAAATATATGTCACACACTTGAGATGTGTGACCAAATGTCATATATGGTCACACTAAACCATAGGCATACATGATTAAGTGTGACCAAAATTCGATACAAATAGTCACGTAAGTTAATATGTGTGTCTAAAGTTAAGTGTGTGTTTGCCTGCCAATTCCTAATGTGTATGGTCACATTTAATTGTAGCACAATCATGTGACTATAGGCTATACAATAGTAACACCATACCACAAATGTGCATCTAAATTATGTTTATGGCCACATTATAAGGGTATTATATGTGACCAATACATTGAAAATAGTCACACTGAAATATTCATGTGACTAATATGTATAGCAAAATGTGAACTCAGTTATCATTAACCTTGATATTAGTCACATTGAGTGTTTGTGTGACTAAATTCAAGATGTTACATATGGTCACATGAAGTATTTATTTAGGTGTCTAAATCATAGAGTCATATTTTGAGTTCAGACTGTTAGTCATGACTCTTCATTTAATTTGCCCCATTACAATGCTGGGATTTTATAGTCTATCTAGTTTAATGCAGTATGTAGTATGTAAGTATGTTACTTGCCCCTAGCTGGAACCAGATTACTTGACTTTCTAAAGTCAATTTTCAACTTTATAATGAAGTAACATGTTACTAAAGTGCCTGCAAGTGCATATACATGATAAATGGAAACTGCAAATACAATAAAGCTTGACTGCAAGTGGACATATACATGATAAATGTCAGACTATACATTCTAGCAGTAATAACTATACATTCTAGCAGTAATAACTATACATACTAGCAGTAATAACTATACATGTTTAAGTCAAACTATACATTGCATCAGTAATAACTATACATTCTATTTCTTGTCCTTGGGTCCTAGATACTCTTCCATCTTCCTGAGCAGTTCATATGCCATGTCATCATAATTAAGCTGAAGCTTGAGTGTTTTCTTCCCACGCAACATCTGATGTAGAATGTCTTTGTGAAACTTTAAAGGGTAATCCTTTTCTACAAGCATGTAGATCACCAACTCATTCACAGTTAAAGCATGTACTCCACATCGTTGAAAAATTTTCCATTCTTTAACAGTATTGTGCGTTAGTCTTCTCCAACATTCATCTTCATGATTTGGTTCAAACATTACCTTTAAATAATTCCAGACTTCTCTATCATAATTAGCTTGTTCTGGTGTCTTATTACCAAATCTTTGTTTGAGTAATTTCCATAGAGCTATCATATCTTGTCTATCAAAATCATGAACCATGTGAAGAAAGCTTACATACCTTCTAGAAGAACCATCATGCCTCTTAATATCGTAATAAACTGTTTCCCCAAAAGATCCAGACTTATAATCAACAATGGGATGTTTGACAGTTAAAGGTTGTGCATCCATGGCTTCTCCTACAGAGTCAACTGCAAGTTCAGTGTGAGCTTGCATTTGTTCTTCAGCAACAGCTTGCTCAGTTTGTTCTTGTTTTCTCTTTTTACTGCTTTCTATTTCCAACTGTTCACCTGCTCTCTTTGAACTGTCATTCAAGAAGAGATCATTGTTTCTCTTGGCAATTGAATATAATTCTTCAATTCTTTTATCATCCAAGAATTTCAAATCCTTTAGTTTCCATCTGTCCACATTCTTCAAATACCTGCACATGAGTAGATGTTTATGATATGATGTACATATTGGGTATTGTTGATATTAATATAAATACCTTTGCAAAAAAAAAAAAAAAAAAAAAAAAAAAAAAAAAACTACCTGCACATGAGATCTCTTCTTTGTTTTTGAGTGGGTGGCTTATTCTTCTTAGCTGCATATCTTTGTTCTGCATACAACTTCTTTTTTGCATCAAAAAATTCTTTCAGCATCCTGGCTTTTTCATCTACTGAGTACTTATCTTGCTCTTGTTTATGTAGTTTCTTAGCAAGCTCAGAATCAGCTGCAACCTGAGCCCTTTGCTCATCCCATGAAGCTATTAACTCTGCATCTTTTTCTTCTTGTATTCTCCTTTGTTCCAAAATTGTCTGATGTTCTGCATCATACTTTTGTGAGAATTTCATAGCAATTTCAGCATCAACTTTTAATTGCTCTTCTTTTGATAATGGTTTCTCCACAGGCTCTTCAGTAAGAATCCCTTTACCTTTGCCTTGTACCTGTGGAGTTGATTGTTTAGCTTTTGGAGAGGATGATGGCTCTTGTATCACAACACCTTTGGTTACTGGTTTTGCTGTCTTCAGCTCAGCAAGTACACTAACAGCATTTGCAAAAACCTCTGGTGTAGCAGTACTAGCTTTTGTAGTACCAACTGTAATTGGCTCAGTAGCACTATCAGCATTTGTAACCTTGCCCAGACGATGATCAATCACCACTTGATTCCCTTGGTTATCCTCCCCTGAAACTTTGCCTTCATTCCCTCCCTGTTTGGGAGCATCCTTAGAAGCTTCAGAAGATTTAACCTTTTGTTTGGGAATTCTTGATCCTTTGACTCCTTCTAAATACCTAACCCTTCTCTTCAAAGCCTTTATCTCCCCACCTTGAGCTTTGATGACTCCATCTTGGGAAGAAGCTATTGCTCGCAGATCACCAATTTGTGCAGACAGCTTGGCACAGGTATCCTTCAATTCATTCAAAAGTTGCATACTATCCTCACCACTTCGGCTTGTGTTACCTAGCCCGAGAGGTGGATCACTGGAAAAGTTAAGTTCAGTCTCACCCCTAGGATGAACATCCGAACCCCCCATTGTTTCCATGTGACTGGGACCTTCACCTGAATCAGTTCCAGAGGAACTTTCTTCATTAGAAGTTGTCTTGGTTCGGGTCTTAATGATGTTACCACTGTCCTGTGCTGCTGCTAAGCTAGACACAGTAGTGGCAGCCCTTGCCAACATGTCACTCTCCCCCCCAGTGACATCCTCATCTGCAACAGTTGGTATAGAACCACTAGCCTGAGGTAGCTCAGTGTTCTTGGTGTTAGTCCTACGTTTATAGGTCTTTTGTTGTTGTTCTGTGGGTGTGTGATGGGTACCAGCTGGGATTGCTGAACCTTCACCCATTTGGGTTTGGGCTAGTGCCAACATTGTTGGAAACAAAGGTGTCACTCTCCCTGAAAAATCTTTTCCAACCCTACTCATATTAGCAAAAACCTTTTTGGTAAGGCAGGGAGTGGGATAAACATTTTTGTGACTTTTCTTTTTTTTAAATTGGTTGTCCAAAAAGAGTTGCAAAAACCTTGGATATAGAAAATATTTAGCCAAAGAACCATCCAAGTTCTTAACCATATTATCAAAAATTAATTTTGAGAAATTAAATCTTTGAGTATTTTCAGCCAAACAAATTATAGCAGAAGCTAAATTACTGCTAAATTCATTCCATGCAGTGGTCTTTGGACTTAGACACACTAAGACAGTATGAATTAAGAATTTCCACTGAGGAGAAAAATTACCTTTTTGGAACTTTAAAGCATCTGTATATCTCTCATAGCCCATCAGTGAAAGTTTTTCAAAGATTGTAGTATTTGGAAGATTCTCAACTCCGTTAGCATCATCTAGGAGAAGATCTCTTCGAATAGACGCCTCTGTAATGATAATCATCTGCCCATCTACAAGGGCATGGATTTGTGCTTCCCCATTAAAAGTTTTGACCTTAGCAGACGACCAAAACTGGATAATGTTGGAAGTATATATAGTAGGTTTTACTGTTAATGCAAACTTAATATAGCTTGCATTAAGGAAATCAATGATCTCAGTAAAATCTACAGACTTATTGGATTTTTCTAAAAAGGCAACATTATTATGAGGTTCGGTAAAAGTTAGGTTCGACATTATGATTTGATTTGGGGGTTTTGCAATTTGACAATTAAAATTCGATTAGGGAGTGGAAGAGAGAGAGTAATGTGTGCATGAATGTGATTGTGTGCAGCAATTGGGGGTTTATACACTTTAAGTAAAAAGTGATACAAACTACCCTGCACTCCCAACCACTGCTAAAAGGATACCCAGCAGTACAACGTTTCGATAGCAGTACAATTGTTTACCTAGCAGTACAATAATAATAGCTGTATTCAAATATCATAAACTTGTACATAATAACTGCATTCATATATTAAACCAAGTCAAAATAAGTTTACATTTACATAGGCAAAATATACATAGGCAAAATATATAAAGAAAAGATACATTAAGACACATATTTACTAGCTTCAATACGTCTGTAAACATCAACTATTTTCTCTCTTTCTTCTTCTATTTTTTTGTTCCTCTCCTCAATTTTCTTCTGATGCTCCTCAATGACCTCTAAATCTTTCTTGTTCCTTTCTTCATACATCTTTATACGCTTGTTGTGAATTTCTAACAATGCGTTTTCAACACCATACTGGCCTTTACTACATTTCTCCCAAATATTTTGGGATATGCCAATTTTTTTATATTTTTCAGGCATTGGTGGAGGAGAATCATCCCTTGGGCGTTTGTTTTTGTTGGAAGAAGGAGTTGAAGAGGAGTCAGCCATTGAAATTTGAAATTTATTTTCTAATGAAAATATCAAAGGAGTTGTATATGGTACGGTTGATTAATTATGAACGGTTTTCCATGTCGAGTTGTACAAATAGGCTAGAGAGGTATACGAACGGTTCCCAATACTTTAGGCGGGAAGAGGGACCATCGAGAGGCGCCAAAAGTAAACAGATGGATAATATTGATCGGATTTGGTTTGTGTTTGGTTTGGATTTGACTAGTGTAGTTGATCTAGAAGTGTGTTTGGTGTGCTAACTGGATTGACTAATTGACTTTTTCATTAGGGTAATTGATATTTTCTAGTACATGTTTAATGTAAATACATGCTTTAATATCTATCGCAGTCTGAATGTGTTTGAGAAGTATGGGTATATTTAGGCCACTTCCAACAATAACTCAGCCTTAACAAATTAAAATTAAAATTCAAATTCAAACGTAAGATAAAGTACAACATATTAACGCTGCGTTAACGCAGGTTAGCCCCAACAATTAAAATTCAAAGTCACGTTAATAAAACGTGTGCATTTGTACCCTATAAATACCAATGCTTCTGAAGCACAAGTCACACAGAAACACATTCCAAACTTCTCAAATACTCAAGATCCAAGCATCTCAAATTCAAGATGTCTTCCAGAAAAGATTTCGGGCAACAATTTCCAAGCCCACCTCGCCAAAAGGATTTTGGCCAACAATTTCCAAGCCCACCTCGCCAAAAGGATTTTGGCCAACAGTTTCCAAGCCCACCTAGCGAAAATGAAAAATTCCATACTCCACCCGAGCATATCTTTCCGGTTTTCCAACCGGAAAATTTTCCGGTGAATAATCAACCTGAAAATGAACCAGTTCATAACCAAGACCCAAATCCGTTTGGGTTAACTGAGGAACAACTTAGGCAAGAGGAAGCAGATATGCAAGTCCTCCTGGAAATGGAAGCACTTGAAAGAGAAGAGGAAGCTGATCGTTTGGAGCGGCAAGCCAGGGAGGATGAAGAACGTAGGCAAAGGTGGGAGTCTGGTTTTTTCACACCTTCCGAATCCTCTGAAGATGGTTACCCAGATTCAGATGATAGTTTTTATTAATCGTCCGTTGTTTATGTTAATCGTATGTTGTTTATGTTAATCAATCATTGTTTATGTTAACGTAGTTTTTATTTGACATTTAATGTATTTCTATTTCATGTTTAATGTATTTCTATTTCATGTTTAATGTATTTGTATTTGATACTTTATTTTCAATTTATAAATTGAATTGAATTTGAATTGAATTGATAAATTTTAAATATATCCCGCCTTTTTGTTTAATTTGAATTTGAAATTTTAAAATTTAAATATCCCGCTCGTTATTAATATGTTGTACTGTTACTTTACGTTTGAATTTGAATAATACTCGTACGGTTACTTTTACTTTCAATCTAATTTTTAAAATAGCCTCCAATGGCTAGTTTAACGGCTTTCCACTATCAAAGCCACTTTCACAACACTTCGTTTTCTCACACAACTTCTTATAAAACTCTCTCGCAAGTATCACTAATTTTAACACAAACACTGTGGCTAACAAATTAACTAGCAGAGGTGCAAAAGGCTATCCTCACCCGATTACACAATGAACAAGAAAAAGAACTCAAATTGATTAACAATTTGCTAGGTGAGATAACTCGTATTATGCTACAGATGCATAATCGTGCTGATCCAGAGGTCGAAAGGTTACGTGAGTTGCCTCAAGACCATCCAGCTATCAGGGTTGGTCTAGAAATTAAACTCTTTTAAGAAATGATGAAACAGGGTCGAAAGGTTGCGTGAGTTATTGTTGGGTGTGTTGCTCATGTACAAACATATAATCTCGGCTCATTCGTTAAACATCTCGTAAACAACCATATCATCTCGGCTCATTCAATTCGTTAAACATCTCGTGTATAACCATATCATCTCGGCTCATTCGTTAAACATCTCGTATACAACCATATCATCTCGGCTCATTCGTTAAACATCTCGTGTACAACCATATATATCATCTCGGCTCATTCGTTAAACATCTCGTGTATAATCATATCATCTCGGCTCATTCGTTAAACATCTCGTATACAACCATATTATCTCGGCTCATTCGTTAAACATCTCGTATATATACAACCATATCATCTCGGCTCATTCGTTAAACATCTCGTATACAACCATATCATCTCGGCTCATTCGTTAAACATCTTGTGTATAACTAAAGCTCAGTTAATTAAGGGTGAGTGTGTTAAAGCTGACGTGGCATTGTGTTAAAGTTTAAAGCTGAGTTATTGTTGGGAGTGGTTAGAGTATTTTCTTTTGTTTTTTCGGTGGATTTTAGCGTGACTTAATCTTAATACCGCCAATTTTGTCCATATAATATTCAACTACGTACGGATAACTAATACCCGCGGGGAAACCCGAAAAACCGATGGATAATATTAATCGGGTATCCGGTGGGATATGGGGCGGGTACGGGTATATTATAAACGGGTTCGGTTATGGGTATACTAAAACCCGCCCCGAACCCGAACCGTTGCCATCCCTATTTACCGGCTATAGCCGGATTTCACCGCCACCTCATCACCATTAGTTTTTTTTTTTTTTTTTTTTTTTAAACAAATCTTGCCACGTCAGCTATAGTTAAACCAAACCACAAATTCAATATTCAACCAGCAATTAATCCCTTTACCCGGTCATTTGTAAACACACACAAAAATCAATAAACCCTAATCAACACACACATTCTTATGGCAAACACAAGCACGCAAACAATGAAACCAAATAACAAAAAGGTAATTAGTAATTTGTGTTTTGTAAATGTAATTGGTAAGGGTACAATATGTAGTAATTACGTTTGTACTGTTGATGTGATGGTTGCACAGTATGATACATTATTTGCGATTATTAAGATAGTAAATAAAAAACAAAAATCAAGTTTATGCTTTAATTAACAGGTTCAAAGGGAAAATTTTCAAATAATTCAATTGTTAATTTCAAATTACAACTTGGAGGCAAATTTTTGGATCGAAATTTTTTGAATCACAAACGATTCATATTCTTGGTGTATAGCCTCTTTTCTCTCCTTAAAAAAAAGACTGCAAATAAAAAACAAAAATCAAATCTTCTCTCACCATTACTCTCCAAGCTAAGCCATAATCATTTTCTTTTACCCTTTGTTGCTCAAGAGTCATGGAAACTGAACCCATTGTTGATAACCATACTTTGCTTCCTCTTGATCATATTGTACATGATGATAACGCCTTAGAATATGAATCCGAAAAGTCTTCTGATGAAGAAGATATAGATGAGCCTGTAACCAACCAAACACCTGAGATAGTAGCTAAGAGGGGCTCAACCAGGCTAGTAAAGTTTCGCGCGAAGCATGACAAACCTGGTGCAACAAAGCTCAAGGTAACCTTCGATGCACTCGGTAGGGTAACAGGGGAAAACAGAGCAGTGTTTGTGAGTTTTTTAGGAGATGTGGCTCGTGAGCAGATAGGTGTGAAGATTCTACACTGGAAGAAGGTGAATAAAGAAGCAAGAGATAAACTATGGGATGAAATCTTGGTACATATATACTATTTTGTAACCCAATACTACATAAGTTTATGTATGCAGTTACATTATGTGCAACTAATTAACAACATTGTGTTAATCTTTTCAGAAATTTTTTGTTGTTGACGTCCAATACAGAAAATTGATAATGATTAGTCTTGGTAAAATGCTAAGGAATTACAGAAGGAAGCTCAAAGTCAACTACATTTTGCCCAACCTAAATACACCTTCCAAACTGAATGAAGTCCCGGACTTGTATAATACAATAATGAAATCAGAAGACTGGGTCGAGTATGTTAAATACACGACCACCGAAGCATACAAGGTTTTAATTAGTCATCTTTAATTAAGTGTATATGTCATTTTATTATTTTCAGTTTGCAGCATTACCGCATCTAAACGCCTTATGATTTTGTGTTTTTAGGAGAAATCTGAGAAAGGTAAAATGGCGCGTTCCCAAAATATTTATCAGCATAAAATGGGACGAGGTGGATATGCTTATGTCAAAGAGAAAATGGTAAGATTACACAATGTTTGTTTTACCAATTAAGAGACGATCAGTATGAGAAATGAATCCGTTTACATTGCCCAATTTGCACATTTGCATTAATACCCTCATATTTTTGATTATCTTGGTTTAACTGTACATGTGTAAGCATCCTCATATTTTCGTTTATCTTGGTTTAACTTTACATGGGTATGCATTTGATGTTTATTAGATCGAAAATAAAGAGATTGAAGCGGATGAAGAACCCCCCCGTGATGTAATGTGGGTGAAAGGAAGGGTAAACAAAGACGGCGAATACCCAAATGATGATATTAAATCAAAGGGAGATGAACTTGTAAGTTTGACTGCTAATTCGATTATTATGCTTATATAGCAGCAACATTTAACTGTGTACTAGCAGTAGTAGCTTGTATACCAGCAGTTACTCTAACAGCATCAAGAAGACTTTTAATCCCAACATTTCCTATATTTTTTGTGCAGAAAGAAGCTGATGACAAGATCAAGGAAGGAACATCGGGTTTTGATGATGGCACTGATGCCATGACATTTGTATTTGGTAAGGAAAAGGGCGGTTATGCCAGAGGAGTGGGAGGTGCAGTAACATACAAAGAGTATTTTGGCCTTCCTCGAAGAAAACAAGAAGCCAATGAAAAAATTGCCTTACTTCAAACTCAACTAGATAATGAGAGACGCGAGCGTGAAGAAAAAGATAAATTGATCAAAAAATTGTCCGCCGAGATGACCGAAAAAGATGTGCAGGTCAATAAATTATCCGGTGAGGTGGAAAACACAAATATAATGCTTTCTCAAATTCTGCAATAGTTGAATGATAAAGGGATGAATATAACTCTACCAACTCAACCATCGCCAATAGCCTCAGTTGTAAGCCATTTTTTATGTTGTTAACAATTTCATTTTCTAATGCTAACACCACTGATGCTAATGATACTAGGCATTGAACATAAACTGATGAGTGACTGTATTTCTTAATTTATATTGCAGGTGACTCCAATGGCCATTGACAATATTGCAGGTGACTCCAATGGCACTCAGACAAGTGGTGTTGTAAGTCCTAAAGATGCGGGAATTGAGGAGAATTCCAATGGCCTTGAAACTTCTAAAAAGGTAACGGAAACAATGGTAAGTATAGTAATAAAAGATCACCCTTTGATTTTTGAATTTTACATACATGATCGACTAATGTACCGTGTTTTATATATACGTATAGGAACCTGCTGCTAAAACTGTCAGGCCTAAGCATAACCTTAAGTCACGACGAAACGGGTCTCCAGATTCCCAATCGCTACAAAATGTGTCGTCTCCAACACAACCACTGCCAACAGTATGTATTTCAACATGTTTCTTGTTACTCTTTTGTTTAAATAATGTAACGTGTTTTATATATACATATAGGAACTTGCTAAAACTGTCGGACCCAATAAGCCAAAGCAAAAGAAGCGACGAAACGGGTCTCCAGATTCCCAATCGCAACAAGATGTGTCTCTAACACAAGCACTGCCAACAGTATGTATTTCAACATGTTTCTTGTTATTCTTTTGTTTAAATAATTTCTGATATATACATGCAATTTTTTTTTTTTTTTTTTTTTGTAGACACTTAAGTGCAAAACTCTGGCACACAAAGAAATCAAATATCGTTGCTTTTGGTACCGTATACCAGTCTCATGGAAAGCAAATGCTGCATAACCTACCACTCCCAAATGATTGCTACAGAGTGTCAATTGATTCATCGTTAGTTGATGCAGCATGCATACCGGACGTAGCAAATAATGGGTTCAAAACAGTTAAGGAAGTCGAAGGTAGTTTCGTTGCATGGCCAAAGGATCAAGTTATTTTTGAAGAGGTGGTACGTACATGTGTTTTTTCAACCTACATATATAATTATTCATATGTAATTCAATGTTTGATAGAAGCGTCTTTTGTTTACTACAGGTTACACCAACAAACCATGTGACTAAATGTGTACCACAGGCACCAACGAAGAAACAATATATATCTGCTAACGACTTAAGGCAAACTGCTAAGGGGGTGAAGGTTCAAAAGTCTTTAGATATTTGATTAATTAAGTACGACATTACAATTGTATATTTTGTCCAGTTATATACATTCGAGTTTAATTCAATTTGAAATTTCTTGTGTTTTTTAATATTGTTTTATATATAATATATATACACATTCCAGCAGCACTAGCATAGTACTAGCAGCAGTAACTCTGCTTCAGCAGGACTACCTTGGACTACCTTAGTATTGCTAGCAGTAGCAACTCTGCTCCAACATTATTGGTCACTCTTTGTTTAATTCGATGTGTGACTAAATAGTACCAAAGGCCACACAAAATAAAAATTCATGTGACCATTGGAAGAACAATGGTCACGCAAAATACACATTTCTTCACTTTAAACAGCATATGGTCACACTTATTAACAACTTTGGCCACTTTATGCTTAATTGTATGTGACTAAATACCCAAAACAAGCATGCTTTGTGTGACTAAATATTATAAAAGGCCACACAAACATAAAATTCAAGTGGCCATTGGATGATCAATAGTCACACAAAATACAAATTTCTTCACTTTAAACAGCATATGGTCACACTTATCAACACTTTTGGCCACTTAATGCTTAATTGTATGTGACTAAATAACCAAAACAAACATGCTCTGTGTGACTAAATATTACAAAAGGCCACACAAACATAAAATTCATGTGGCTATTGGATGATCAATAGTCACACAAAATACACATTTCTTCACTTAAAACAACATATGGTCACACTTATTAACACTTTTGGCCACTTTATGCTTAATTGTATGTGACTAAATACCCAAAACAAACATGCTTTGTGTGACTAAATATTACAAAAGGCCACACAAACTAAGAATTCATGTGACCATTGGATGATCAATAGTCACACAAAATACACATTTCTTCACTTAAAACAGCATATGGTCACACTTATTAACACTTTTGGCCACTTTATGCTTAATTGTATGTGACTAAATACCCAAAACAAACATGCTTTGTGTGACTAAATATTACAAAAGGCCACACAAACTAAGAATTCATGTGACCATTGGATGATCAATAGTCATACAAAATACACATTTCTTCACTTAAAACAGCATATGGTCACACTTATTAACACTTTTGGCCACTTTATGCTTAATTGTATGTGACTAAATACCCAAAGCAAACATGCTTTGTGTGACTAAATATTACAAAAGGCCACACAAACTAAGAATTCATGTGACCATTGGATGATCAATAGTACACATTTCTTCACTTTAAACAGCATATGGTCACACTTATTAACACTTTTGGCCACTGTTTTTTAAATTGTATGTGACTAACTCGAAAAAAACAACACACGATGTGTGACTAAATCATCACAAACGTCACATTTATTATATTTTCGTGTGGCCATAGGATGGGAAATAGTCACACATACTGATGAATCCAACAAAACTTGTGCCTAATTAGTCACACATATTCGGGTTTTGGTCACTCTTTTTCGATGAAAACGGCCACAAACTAAACAATGTGACCATATGATACCTACGGTGGCGCGACTTTTTGTCACACACACCCAAAAAAACGTGTGTGACTATATGCATATAGTCACGCATTTCCAGTGTGACGATAGGCAGAATCTGTACTAGTGGAGTAGGCGTAGCCGCTTAGGGATGATGTAAGATATTATAATATGTGTTAACTTTGTGAATTGTTAGTAACTTTGAGGAATGATATAACTTTGTGAATTGTTAGTAACTTTGAGGAGTAGTTTAATTGATATCGTATTTGTTAGTTTAATTTGTATCGTATTTGTTGAATGCAATCGTGGATTTGAGTAATTTGGTATTGTATCATATTGCCGAATTAGTATTGCGGATTGTGGTTGATTTACAGGTTTTGTATTGGTAGATTTTTTCCCGAAAAAATCTGGAAATGCAGGTCTTCCTACATTTTTTTTGCCTACAGGACAGAATGGGACGACAATGTCGTCCCAAAATTTCAAACAAATGTCGACCCTTTTTGTTTTGACTTCCACATCACCCCGTCCAGCTGGATCTAATTTTAATTAATTTAAACAATTTGGGACGAGAATCTCGTCCCATTTTGTTTTAAATGTCGACCCATTTTTCTTTTCTAAAAACATTTTTCGTATTTAAATAAATGCTGTAAAGAAAGTGAAAAAAAGGGAAAAATATTTGGGACGAGAATCTCGTCCCAAATATGCAAACACATGTCGACCCAATTTGTTATTTAAAGAGTTGACTGGTATGTGGGTCCCCGTTAATTGTCGTCCCATTTTTCTCAACAAATGTCGACCCAAATTTTTTTGGGACAAAAGAAAATGTACGAGCAGAATGGGACGAGGTGTCGACCCATTCTGCTTTTTTCTCGACATCCCTTCAATATTTGGGACAAGAATATCATCCCAAATCGCTTCTATTTTTGTAGTGATTCTTGTAGTTTGTCAGTTTTCATACTAAACATCTATGTCAGAAACTTTTGGCACTAATCATCCTTACTAGAGATGTATTTTTTTTTTCCGTTATATTCTTTATCCACCAAAAGTCAAACACACATGTTGATAAAATTACTCCCAAACACCCTTTTATTCATCTTATTTTCTTCTTCTCATCACATCCACTACCCATCATCATCATCATCATCATCATCATCATCATCTTATTAATACTTAAACCACTCTACCTAAAATCACTTATAGTTACCATAAAATATCTAAACTCATACAAAATACCTATACTTATCATCATAAAATCACTCCCAACTATCACAAATTTCTGGCGGCCGAATTCGTGACACCACCATTCGCTACCTCCACTACCACTCGCTACCTCCACCACCACCATAAATTTTATGAGAAAAAGATGATGATAGGTAATGATGCTGGTGAGAAGAAGAAGATGCAATTAATAAAAGGGTGTTTGGGAGTGATTTTATTAAGAAGCATATTTGACTATTAGTAGTTAACGGAAAAAATTACAGCGTTATTTCTTAGAGATGTATTGTGTCTAACTTTTACTAAAAGAGGGATGATTATTGCTAAAAGTTCTTGACAGGGATGTTTAGTGTGAATCTGACAAACCTCGAGTATGTATTTTGCAGTTTACTTAAATAATAATTAAGAATCAATTTTAATGAAACAATGGGGGATTGCATATTTAGCACATAGAAAAGACACAAGTAGCTCCAAAAAAAAAAAGCACAACTCAATGGTATCCTAGAATTCAACCAATGCCATCTCCTTGTATTTACTCTTTTCATGCCTCAATCACCCACCAATCAATAAGCTGACCTAACTCTGCCTTTGATATTCTTCCCCAATATAGTATATTTCCAATTCTACCCTTTTTCTAAAGGGGTGATTTGTAGTACCCTGGCCTCTCCCTTTTTCTCCTTTTGTTTCACAAAGAATAATTCTTTGACTACACATTCTTATTCTCTTATGAGTTTATCAGCTTTTGGGCTCATCTAGTAACTCAAAAAGCAACATAAAGCTTATTCAATTGTTAGAGATTATAAAAAGTTATAATAATACATACCATCTTAAATAAGATAAGAACATTACATAAGAGATAATACGTTTCTACATGTTTTAAAAGGATTCTTGTTATGTTCTTCTTGAAGTACATATTATAAGATGGAATAGTAATCCATGGTGTTTTTTTCTTTTTCTTAAACATGAATGAGAATAATTTTGAAACATAAAAATCTAATATCATTTGCAACATATAAAAAGTCTGGCTTGCTCAAGTGTTCGTAGTAATTAGCTAATGAATGGCACATATAGTTCTTGGGTCGGAATGTGCGGGTTGGTCAGCGTTGCCAGTATTAACGCTATGCAAGAGACTGACGTAATTTCATTAGGAGTATACATATGATCTTCAATTCTTTGAATTTTTATTGAGATGTATGTATACGAAAAGAAGAGGAAGAAGAGATTCCTAACTTGGTTACGGAACAAAGTGTCCAAGCAATTGATAGTGAAGTTTGTCTCCTTAGGTCAAGTGTAGTGTCACAATCTACAAGAGCTTTTTTTAATTACTTTAATCTTTTTTAAAGGTTTATAGGATTCATAAATGGATTTTGTGTTTTACTATGAATAGTATCCCTTACATTTCTTTCTTGAGAATGTTTGTCTATAAGTGGTAAAGTTTTGCTAATTCACATGAATACTCACACCAGCTACATAGTACATACATACACAAAGCGTCAAGCAATTCATAGGGTACTGTTTTGATTGCTTTTGGCAATTTAGGTTCCTTTGATTGTTTCCATATAAGCTTAATAACAAACACACGCATATGATATAATCATGGATATTGATAGTTCACTACAAAAAAGTTGTCTTCTGGTGACACATAGAAAAAGTGTCACCAAAAAGTCAAAAAAATGTCACTAAAATAAAAAAAGAGTCACTAAAAGTAAAAAAATGTCCTCAAAAATATAAAAGAAGTGTCACTAAAATTTCATGTGATTCTCCCACACTTAAAAAGGTGTAGATAGAACTCTAGTAGGTAAAAGTCTATAGCGACAAAAAAAAAATGTGAGTACATATTTTTTTGCCTTTCGTAACACAATTTGTTAATAAAAAGTGTCATTAAATTTAAAAATTTGCATTTTTTGCCCACATTTTCTAAAAGGTGTCACTAAAAGGTTTGGTTCAGTGACATTTTTTCTTGTAATGGTTGTGGCCACCCTCAATCTCATGTTTTCATTTTTAATACTTAATTTTGAGTTTGTTGGTGCATTTTGTTAGTATAAAAAACATCTTTTAATGACATTTCGACCTAGCAAAAAAATTATATTCAGTAAAATCTATTTCCATTTCCATCATCGATCAGTTTATCGCTCCGTATCTATGGATTTTTCAGCTAAAAGGGCAAAACTCTGACTTCCAACATCTCGATGCCTTTTTTCCAAGACACGGTCCTATACAATATCCAGTTGTCAAATTGACTATTTAACACGGATTGAGATTGAACCCACACTGTTTTCTCGACATGACCCTCTTTTACCAGATCGCATAGGAATATATGGTACCCAATTCTTAAATGCCTAATTAGAGCAGAAAAGCTTAATTGCTTAGAACTAATAAATTGCTTAATGTGATTACAAGTCTCAATCACACATGACGACATGCATGACACATGTGTCAACACTTTGAAGATAACTCACAATCATATATTTGTTTTTTTTTTTTGATACAGTATAAAAATCTTTGCATATTCTTTTTGTTATAAACACTTATTTGTATTTTTATGTCTCATCTATACTTGTGTAAAACATGAGATAACCCTTTTTCTTGTCCACAGTGGAAGATGACGAAAACAAACAGTGTATTTTTCCCGAAAAGTCATACTGTAATTTATTACATTATTTTATTGAATACGTTTGCTCAAAATTAATATACTTAAAAACTAATGATGATATATTCATTACTTATCATATAAACTCTACAAGCATCGATAAAAATATACATGTATGCAGTATGCAAATGTAAGTTGATGATCAAATAAAAATAAGAACTAGAAAGGTAACATGCATGATCATCAAATGTGATATGGTCATGTTAATTTACACAAGTTAATGACCTTTCATGACCAGATCACATTTGAAAAACAATCTCAATGTCTTCTACATGTATTTCATTAACTTTGGGAAAGGAACAATAAGTATTTTGGTGTTGTGATGCACACCACCCTTTGTACGTGTAGTTTGGAGATATACGAACGACATCAAGTTAAGCTCAGAAAAGCCGGGAAAAGGGGCAATCTAGGAGATGAATATCACATATGTTGAATAATGTATCTTAGAAATGGATAGGTTAAACTTGTAACCTAAATTCATCCCTGTAATTTGTTACTTTGTGATTGTTTCTTTTTCGTTCTAGCTAGCTTATTGTTAGTTAGCTGAAACTGTAACACTGAATTATTTATCATAATTGTATAATAGTTCAAGTGACGGTATAAATATATGATAAATACCAAACAAGCTAAGACCAATACAAACAAAGCCTCCCAATACATTTTAAACATGTATATTAACATTGTGATTATCATGTTTCTACATGTCTAAAAATGTATGTATGTGTTGATTAAGTATTGTTTTTTTATGAAAAGCAAAAAAGAGAAAGGTGAAATAATGTACAAGCATGGAAAGCACACTGGAAGCAGCTGACAGTTGTACTTTGACACAAATATAGATAGCATGGTAAGTGGACTGGGAGTATACCCTTGGGAAGTAGTTAAAGGCATCAGTTGTTGGTGAACACTTTTTTTCTTCCTTCATGAACTGAGTTTCATTGGCTTCTGTGGGTACAATCACTGATTGCTGCCAGATGTTGACTCTACATAACTTTTTACTCATTTTTTTCTCATCTTCTTTTCAGAATTTAATGTCTTAGTATTAAAACTCTGGTTCTTATGTTCTTCATTTTCAATTCTTCATATCCTTTTTCACCCCAAAATTTATTACTACCATTATACTCTTACATGATTAAATTTCATTCACTTTTTTTCTTTTTCGAACGGCTAAATTTTCATTCACTGAAGTGAATGTCTACAATATGGCTAAGATTTGATCACTTAAACCACACTAGCTAAGCAATTGAAACTATAAACTCAACTATATCACGTTACTACTGTCATCACTGCCACGAAAACAAACGCCGAAAAATCTCATAAGTAAAATGAAAAACTATCGATGCTAAATTTATTATTGAACTTATATTTTTTTCGAGCTAATATATTCTTCACACGTTTCACCAAAAAAAATATTTATTATTGAACTACATTTTTTCAAATCCATCACCATTTTAGGCATTCGGATTCTCAAACCAACCGAACTGATCAACTTCGAAATATGAACAACAATTAGTTCGGGTTTGCAACGAAATCAAGTTTGCAATTATAGTACTACTACGTACGTAATACAGTAAATAACAATAGAACACGTTCAAAATAAGCTCATTTCTTGAAAATATGAGCTGTAATGAAAAGGATCAAGAAAATGACTGATTCAAATCGTTTAGCTCTAAATTCAAGTTCGAGATAGTACTATATTGAAGTACTTTCTTCTCAAAACTAAGTTTGAGAAAACATTTGGTCCCAAATTAATCAAGATTATGTTACATTCGAAAACTTTATCGACAAACATGCACATTTATTTATTAAGCAATATTACTGTTAGATTTCATGACTAATTATTTAAGGTACTTTAGCAACATAATCATATTGTAGTAAATAATAAAAATTAATTGGGTAGTAGTTCTATATAATATTGCCTCTAAAGAAAACTTGTAAACGAAAATATTACAAATGCAAATCAAGACTAACTGGATCTTGGACTTGAACTTGAACACTAGGCTTCGAATCATACATAAAACCTGAACTCATCGGGATTCTTGATGCTCGTAACGCGTCATTTGATGACACCAACGGCGACGCGTTGATCATATTCTCACGGTTAAATGTTGCACTTTGGGCACTTGGGTATCTCCATAAACCCAATGGACTACCAGTTATAGGTGTTTGATGAGAAGTATAAGAAGTGTTCCCACCATAAAACCTATGATTGTAGTTTGTGAGAGTTGAAGTGTTTGTGTTGTGGTAATAAGGTGGTGGGGTGTTGGTTGCGAAACGATGGTAGTTCATAAGGCCATACATTTGTGCCTCAGAGAAGGTACCATGGACCATGGTAGATTGTAGATGAGCTCGTTTAGCATGTTGTCGTTCGCGTTTATGCGCGTTTTGATGACCACCTAAAGCTTGTGAGGTAGGAAAGTTTCTACAACAATATTGGCACTCAAATTTTCGGCTACTTTCATTATTTGTGGTTTCTTTGGTTTCTTGATCATGGGTAGGTTGTGTAGTGTCATTAGTATCGAATTCATCGGTTATCATTGAGGATTCACCATTACCACCACCTACACCAAATTCTTTACCAAATAATCTAATGCCTTTTTCTTTGAGGGGTGAGGGACGGATAAAAGGAAGTTGAGAGAACGATTCGACGTTCATGAAGTCATGAGTCTCTCGGTCGGTTTTCTCCATGCGGCCGAGCTCGAGGGCGGCTTATGGCGAAGGGGAGTAGGAGGGGAGAACTAGATCGAAAAGTGGATTATATGTTTTACATGTGTGTGGGAGGCAAGGGGACCTATAAAGAAGAAATGAAAGTGGTTAAAGTATGGTAAGGGGAATTGGAAGTTGTTTCATTATTGATGTGCACGTTTATAGAAAGTAAATTCATGTAAATTAATCATTAAATCAAACCACCCCCACGGTTGCCATATATAAAATGTCCTCATCACTAATTGAGGTGCTTTGGTTCTAATAATGATGATGTGTTGTTAATTAATAGTTCAAAGAATGTTTAGTTATAATAAATTGTGAACATGTTATGTTGTAATGGACAAATAATGTTTGAATTCTAGCGAATCATAAGTAGTGATATGTTTTGTAAACATGAACGAGTTTTGGTCCTTTTAACCATATGAACTGATACGAACAAATGTTTGGTTCCTAAACTGAATAAATGTTTTATTTCGTTCTTTTCGGTTTGTTCATTTTCTTAAGGTTATATGTATACACACAAACATTGGTCTATAAGTATTTACCTTTTAAGAAACTTGTGCTCTTGTAAAACTAATGAATTCACACTTGTGTAAATTCAGTTTCTGCATGGATTTTTCGAAACTATCTTTTAACTGGTTTTAATTAACTTGGACATTAGAAAGTCTACATTTGTGAAAAACAACATGCACCGTGCATTGTTGTTTATCTTAACTACTTATAATGTAAAAATGGTCAAGTGAAAAATAGAAAACTGAAATTTCAGTCAATGCCCATTTTGCCCTTGTAAAACTGAATTGGTCAATGCCCTTAATGGAAATCGAAAATCAGAACTGAATTGGTGTTTAGATATGGAAACTATATGCCAATGAATGTCTCTAACTTAAGCAAGGAAACAATATTGCAAGTGAGGAAACAATATTGCACGGTTGAAAACTTGAAATTAGTAAATATATGAATGATTTGATAAGTTGAAACTTATCAAAGTAAATATAGGAATGATTGGCTGAAGTTGAAACTGTCATTGTCTATTGAATGCTATTGCATATATATAAGAAACCATAATACCCATTCTCGTTTGAAAAATCAACTAACAAAACACACACTACACATTCTCATCTCACCGCCACACACACAAAAACTCTCATCTTCCATACATCCCCACCACCAAATTTCCCACCACCGACTTAACCACCATGGAACTCACCAAAAGGGTTTTTTTTAAAGTTTTTAGATATTAATTAAGTTTTGAGTGTTTTCTTGTATAGATCTATTGTTTGTATTTGTATATCGATTGTTTTCTATTATAGGTCTATTGTTTTTATAATTTTTTTGCGTTTTTTTGTTACAACCGGAAATGTAAAGTTGCTGGTGACAGAAAAGCTATCGTCGCCAGAAAAAAGCTTCTGCCCCCGCCACTGTCTCATCAGAAGCATTGCTGCCGCCACCGCTGCCGTTGTCTCGCCGGATATGTTGTTGCCGCCGCCGTTGAATCGCTTGTGTCACCGGAATATGTATGGTTTACTTTTAAAGTTGTTGTTGATATTTGTTATAAAATTTAATATGTAAATTTTATTATAGGTTGTTAATATTTGTTATAAAATTTATTATGTAAATTTGTATAGGTTGTTAATATTTGGGTTACAATTATTTGATGTATAGATGCAATTTTTATTCGATATAAACTATGTCTTTCTTGCAACTGTGTATAAAAAGAAGGCAATATATGCAAGACGTCAATAGTGGTTTTAAATTTGAATAATCTTTACAAAGTACAACAGCGATAGCTACCTACAACTATTTGGTTTACAATACTTTGGCTATTCGAGGTTGCTAAGGTCGAGGCAGCTATGACAGCCTAAAAGTCCAATACTAGAAGAAGTTGAAACTTCAAAACCGTAAAAGTATGGAAAAGTCACCAAAGGGTATATCCACACGTAAACTACATAAAGCGAATGCTTTAAATTTCATAAGGATTATTTCAAAGTTTTGAGTTTTCAAATTTAAGAACTTGTGAGTTGTAAAGGGTTTATCCCATTCTTGAATGTTGAAAATCTTCAAATGGCAAGTATAAAGGACACATTGAAACTTATGTATATGTCTGAATTGTTGGAAACTTTTTACAAGTATCATTCCCATATGTACATGCATGTATCCTTATATCCGATTGTATGTATGTAACTCGTTTTGTTTGGTACTAGACGAGTACCATACATAGCAACAGGATTTTATAGCGGCATATAGTTGTAATGATATTTTAATTAAGTGTTTTGTGTAACCATAATATCACCATAACTACTACCGTTATAAAATCTCGTTGCTATGCACGGTGTATCCCATTTCTTGAAAATTCAAAAATCTTCAAAATTTAAAACTAATTAAGAAAACTTAATTAATTAATTATGTAGTAAATGATGAATAATTGTACTCCATATGTGTGTATGATATAGTTGACTAAGTATGTTTGTACAGTTGTACATGTTTTTATGAGTGTACGTTTGTAAAATTCATTGAAACGAAATTAATACATATAGTTTTACATAAATTGCATATATATCTTTGGTACAAGTTTTTGATGCACACGGGACAATGATTTTTATGCATGCAAAGGATATATATGCAATTTTGCATCTTTGGAGGGGTATATATGCAAATGCCCCAAAAACTTTGTAAAAAAACTAGGCGAGTACCCGTGCATAGCAACGAGATTTTATAGCGGCATATAGTTGTAATGATATTTTGGTTAAGCATTTTGTGTAACGTTTTGTGTAACCAAAATATCACAACTATCTTCCGCTATAAACTCCCGTTGCTATGCACGGGTACTCGTCTAGTAAGTTAAAATGCACAAATGAAATTCAGTCTTACGTATGACCATAATGCATCACCACCTAAACGGTTGGAGTGACGATTTTAGACACGACCTGAAATACGACTCGAACAAAAAATAAGCAGGTTATGGTTTGGTCTAAACATGTTATTGGTCGTATTTTAGTCAACCCATTTAACTGGTTTATTAAACATGCCATGTTTGGGTTTATAATGTGTTAATAGGACGACCAGCCTACTCGTTTAAGATTTTTTTTTTTTTTTTTTTTCTTTTTCAAAATACTAGATTATACCTGTTAAGCGGATTTAACGGGTTGACCCATTAACCCGTTTAACATGTGTAAAAACTAATGAATCAAGCAACCAAACACACATATTTGCACTCAGCCAACCTCTCAAGTGCTTATTTTATATACTATTAGAATTAGTTGTATCGTCCCCAAACGAGTGCAATACTACATACAAAAGAAAGGTGTTATCCTTAAACGAGTGTAACAGAGAAAAGTACAGTAATCACTCTACAAAGATCCTCACTAAAACGCTCAAATACAAGACCATGAGTTTAGATCAAGATGATCTAAACTGTACAAATTTTAGAAAGAGAGAGAGGGAAAGATAAAGAATGTGCGTGTTTTAGAGAAAGAAAATGGCTATGACAAGTGAGACAGATATATGATTTAGGGTTGGGTTATGAGCTTATATATGATAACTTACACTTCAGTCCATGCAATATATAACTTGATAAAACAAGCCAAATTATACCAAACTATTAGAAATAGTGCAGGATAAGTTCTTGCACTTTATTTGAGCCATAAGATTGTAATATAACACATATTTTCAACACCCTCTCTCAAGCTGATGGTTTACACATGTCAATCAAGCCCAACTTATCACAAAATAACTTGTGTAGTGCTATACTCAGCCCTTTAGTAAACACATATGCAATGTTATTCGCAGAACCAATTTTCAAAGTTTTTATAACCATTGAAGAAACTTTTTCTCTTACTAAATGAAGATCAATTTTAAAATGTGTAGTTTTTTCATGAAAAATTGGATTTGCTACAACTTGAATAGCAGAACTGCTATCACAATATAGAGTTGCAGGTAACAAACCATCAACTTCTAAGTCTTTTAGAATTTTTTTAATCCAAATAAGTTCACAGGTTGTAGATGCTAAGCGTCTATACTTAAGATATTAAATAGCGTGAGGTGTGACGTGGAGGGATGGCCAAGCCTCAAGTCTTAGCGTGAGGCGTGGCGGCATGGCATTTTTAAGACGTGAATTAAGGCGGAAAAAAGTATTTATAGATTTATATCATATTTCATAATTATATTAGTGGTAAACATTAGTAAATGCAAGCCCAAATCCAAAATATCAGTAAATGCAAGCCCAAATTCCAAATATTAGTAAATCCGCTAAACGCTTCAAAAAAAACTCGCCACGCCTTGCACTTTTGCGCGCCTTTTCACACCTCAACTTGCACCACGCCTAGAGCTGACGCCTTGATATATTTCGTAACTTTGAGGCTACGCCTCGCGCCTTGGCTCGTCTTTTAGAACCCCGTCTATACTTAGCCTCAGCTGATGACCTAGAAATAGTGGCTTGCCTTTTTTACTTTTACAGGAAATCAAATTTTTACAAAAGTAGACATAGAAACTTGATACATATTTCCTGGAAACAGGACACTTAGCCGAGTCTGCATCTGAAAAAGCATACAGATTAAGATTATCACCTTTGTTAAACTGAATGCCTAATCGTGGGGCTTGTTTCAAATACCTTTGCACCCTTAATGCATCAGTGAAATGAGACTGAAGATGAGCATGCATATGCTAGCTTAAACAATGACCTGCATATGAAATAACAGGTTTAGTAACAGACACGTATATAATTTTACCCACCGGTTTTTGATATTTTGTCATACTTGGTAAAAACTTAATCTTTTTTTTTTTTTCTGACTCTTTATGATTAAGAACAACATTCTGCTACATTGGATACAAGTCAATAACCCATAGTCACACACAAGTTTAAGACAATACTTTCTTTGAGAAAGACAAATACCACTTTTATTTTTCAAAACCTTAATCCCAAAAAATATTTTAGAAGACCAAGATCTTTGATCATGAATTTGGAACTTAAAAACTTTTTGAACTTATCAATTTCATTTACATTATTACTAGTGATGACAATGTCATCAGCATACACAAGCAAAGCAATAAACAACCCATTTTACTTTTAATATACAGAGAATAGTCATTTTTACTTTGAACTAAACCATTTTCTATCAAAGCAGTGGTAAGTTTCTCATTTCAGCGCCTTGGAGCTCGTTTTAACCCATAGAGAGATTTAACCAACTTGCATACCTTGGTTTCATTTTTATCATAAAATCCAGGAGGTAATTCCATATAAACCACTTCATACAAATCGCCATGCAAGAAAGCATTATTCACATCCAATTGATATAATGGCCAGTTATTATAAATAGATGGAACAATTAAACATCTAACAGTGACCATCTTAACAATTAGACTAAATGTTTCCTCATAATCCAAACCTTCCCTTTGACTATAGTCTTTGGCAACAAGCCTGTATTTATATCTGTCAATTTCACTAGTAGACTTATACTTAATTTTGTATTTCCATATACAACCAATAGCTTTTCTGCCTTCAGGAAGATCAGATAAAACCCAAGTGTTATTTCTGTGGAAAGCCTCTATTTCTAAGTTTATAGCTTCAATCCAATTAGGATTCTAAGAAGCTTCATAATATTACGTTGGTCCAACAAACTTATTAAGAGTAGTGGCAAAACAAAAATTGACAACAAAAAGTTTATTGATTGAGGACTTCATTTTAAAAGTAAATATAGTTTGATAAAACATGACATCTCTTGGATAAAAAACAGTTTTACTATTAAGACCATACAACTTGAAATCTTTTTTGACACTAGAAAAACCAATCCAGACACACTTTTCAGACCTGACACTAAACTTGTCATTATTATTTGAAACACTGGAGTAGCACAGACACCCAAAGGACCTGATGTGAGAAAGACTAGGATCCTTACCATATACTAGAAAATAGAGGGAAGCACCAAACAACACTAAGGAAGGTAACCTGTTAATAAGATAGACAACAGTTAACACACATTCAGGCCATATAGAAAGAGGAATTCCCCACTTGAAACATAAGAATCCTAGCAACATTCAAAAGGTGTATATGTTTTCTCTCAGCAATCCCATTTTGCTGAGGAGTATAAGCACAAGAAGTTTCATGAATTATACCATGACTATTAAACAAAGTAGACAAATTATTATTCACAAACTCTCTGCCATTATCAGACTTTATCACTTTAACATTTTTTTTCCAAACTGAGCAATGTAATCACCAACTTCAAATTTAAACTTAAGCAGATAAACCAAAACAACTCTACTAAAATCTACCACAGTAAGAAAATACTTGTACCCATCCTTACTTACAACCCTGTAAGGACCCCAGACATCACAATGAATCAAATCACCAACATAAGAAGACTTATGATCATATAAGGGAAAAGGTTCCCTTCTGCTTGCCCAGGGAGAAATATAACCATCACTTTTCAAACCAATTTTATTACCCAAAACAGACAGAACTTGGTCAGCAAGATGAGCAAGTCTACAATGCCACAATTCTTTAGAAGCATGAAAAACAAAAGCAAAATTGTAGACACCAACATCGGACTTACCATTTTTATCAACATCAAACAAGTAAAGGCCACTAGTTTCACTACTAGACCCCACTAATATGCACAGTTCAAATCCTGAATATAACACTTATATTCATCAAAACCAACAAAGTAGTTGTTGTCTTTAATCATTTTACTCACAGACAGTAGACTAACATTATACTCAGGCACAACAAGAACATCAAATAAGACAACATCATTTGTCAACCTAAGACTACCAATATCAGTTACTTTAGCCAGAGTACCATTAGGATGACCAGTAGCTAAAATTAAATTTGAAATATCAACCACATTAAACATATTTTTATTAGAATTGATCATGTGTTTATTAGCACTATAATCAATGATCCACCCCAAAGTGACATTAAACATAACATACTCAGTTTTAGCACATAATTTGTTTTCAAAATGTAAATTGAAAAATACATTGTTATTATAAAAACTAGGTCTTATACCTGACATATTAGCATAAACACTTGTAGAGTGTTTTTCATTAATAAGATTGAGAGGTTTCATCATCTACTTATTTGTGAAAGAAGCAGTAATAGATCCAGAAAAAGTAGAAGCAGTTTGATTAACTTATGCATTACCATTAAACTTTTTGACCATACAAGACTGCTTAGAAATATTAGGATTTCTTTTAAAACCAACACGATAACCAATTAACTCATAACATCTTTTAATAGTATGCCCAATTAAACCATAATTCTTACGTATCATATTAGGATTAGGACCTCTATTATTGTTGTTGTTATTATTGACCCTTCCGTTAAAGTTATTAGAATTATTGTTATTGGTCTTAACAACAAAATAGCTGGTTGAACCTTACTACCTAGATGAAACACCAAGGTGAAGACCCCTACGGGATTCCTCCCTAGAAATAATATTAAAAGCATCATTCACATGTGGTAAATGATCTTTAGCAAGAATAGTACTTCTAATAGGTTGATAAACATCATTTAAGCCTATTAAAAACTACATAAGTATGATTAATTGATTATGTTTAGCACTAGCAGTTTTAGCATCACACAAGCATTCCTAGCCTCACAAGTACAAGTAGGCAACAAGGTCAATATAAAATTCTCTCCACAAAGAACTCTGTTTATGATAATAATCAGGAACAAACATATCACCTTGTTTTCGACTATTTATTTTATGCATCATGTTAAAGATCACAGAAGCATCCATTTTATCATAAGTTTCTTGCAATTCTATCAAAACTTCAAAAGCAATTTCAAAGTAAATTTGACCAACATATAACTCATGAGACAAAGACCCAAGAATCCACCAAAGAACAATAGCATTACATCTTTCTCATTGCTAGGACAAAACAACACTAGTCTCTTGTTTAACACAAGCACCATCAATAAATCCCATTTTATTTTTACCTTTTAAAGCAATTTTCATAGCCGTAGCCTACATTTTATCTTTTTTAGATCCAACCAGCTTGAAATTGGCAATAGACGCACTGGAATTATCATTAACATGCAAAAATAAAGGATTACCACCATACAAATTGTTAATTAGGACATCATTATTACTACTAGCACTACCACCTACACCCATAGTCATGATAATAGACAAAAGAAAGGCAAAACACATAAACTAAAAACATAAATAAACAAATAGTCCACCAGATGGAAATCAGGTAGATATAGTTACAAAGTGGTAAAACACTTATACAAATTAAGGATCAGGGACAGGATTCATTGCTTCTTAGAAGAAGTAGGTCAAGTATAATCAAGAATCATGAGGGTATATGATCTGAAAACCAAATAATTTGTAAAGTAGGGTCAAACAATTTCCAAACTCCATCAATCACAATTAACCAACAACAATTCAACCACAACAAGTTCACAAATACCCCAACCTATCCTCCAGTGGTCTAAACAAAAAATAAAAGACATAAATATAAAGAATAGCGTGAGAGGTGTTACTGAGCACGCGCAACAACCAGAAAACTACAGCGAAAGACGAATCCTACCACCATCTTGATTCATTTATTTAAGAAGATAGTAAGAACCCAATAAAGTAACCAAAATCAAGCAAGAACCTTCAAAGCAAGAAAACCCCCAAATAATAAAATTTGGGTTTCAAGATTAAACCCTGATTTTTCCCAATTAACCAACCCAGAATGCTAATTCAACCACCAAGATTCAAGATCCAACCACAACAACCTCAAACCAACCACTAGAACAAAAAACCCCAAATTTATCGAAACCCTTAAAAACAAAAAACCACTAATTCTTCACCAGGAGATCAAGAAGCCATAATCAAGATGATTGTAAGCTCTAATACCATGTAAAAACTAATGAATCAATCAACGAACCACACAGATTTGCACTCAGCCAACCTCCCCACATGCTTATTTTATATACTAATGGAATGAGTTGCATCGTCCTCAAACGGATGCAATACTACATACAAAAGAAAGGTTTTATCCTCAAACGAGTTTAACACAAAAAAAAAAAATACAACAATCACTCTACAAAGATCCTCACTACAGCACTCAAATACAAGATTGTGAAAACGTAGAGGGGGGGGGGTGAATACGTTACCCTTTTAAAATCTTAAAACTTGTTGTATCAAATATCTGTTTAAGCTTGTTCTAATATGAAAGATGTTGGTTGTAATTTATGACTACTATATACTTAAACACATTGTCATCTAAGTATGATCATCAAGACACAACACAAGCAACCATATAATGCAAACATAAAAGTGAAGAGTAAAGAAAGCGCAAACCGAACACGATGATTTATAGTGGTTCAGTTACGGAGCTCCTCTCCGCCCTACTCCACTCCCCGAGTACCCAACTCGAGAGTTACTTCACTAGATTAACAAGCTCCCTTCTCGGCGGAGAAAACCTTACAATCGTCGCTTACACTTTTTCCGGTACAAAGCTAAATACCGGGTTCTTTACAAGGGTACAACCACTCCCGACATCGCCTATACAATTTCTGACACTAAGCTAGATGTCGAGTTCTTTTACATGGGTGCAACCACTCCCGTCGTCGCTTATACTTTTTCTGACACTAAGCTAGATGTCGAGTTCTTTTACAAGGGTACAACCACTCCCGCTATGTTTTGTGGCCCAACATAGAAACCTTGTGTTTTATGGCACAAACACATAAACCACCTAATCTAGTATGAATAGATTACAATGATGATCCATGACATAAATGGGTCATGGATATAAATGGCTAATTTAAATGAACTTCCATTGATAGGAAGCCTTCAATTGATGAAGATCACAAGCTCCCTAAACTTGTTGTGATGGATCTTCATATATGCATATGGAATCTACATGAACTTCTTGAATAAGAAGTCTTCAATCATTGAGGATGTCAAGTGCCCTTGAATCTTCATATGTTGGAATGCTTTGGTGGATGATGACTTCAAGATCTTCTAACCTTCATGGTGGATCAGGAAGTATGCAAGCTTATGATGGATGATGACTCACGATCTCTGAACTAGCTTCACAGGATCATTACAAGTGTATGCTTACAGCATAATGAGAGTTAGTAACATTATGATCATTATGTAAAGGGTGATTAATGTGTGTTTCTACATGATTAACTACTGATCTAAATGTATGCAAAGGGTAGAGGGAATGTGTGTTCTAGAGGGATAAAAACTATGGGTAAACAATGGGCTACTATTTATAGGAAAACAGTTTGTACATGCCACGGATTTGGCGGATCCAAATAAAGGGATCCTCCCTTTATGCTGTTTGGTTCCGCCGGAACCTGACAGCTAATATCTTAACAAATCTTTCCATATCTTGCACAATATTACAAAATCAACTATATTGCTTCAAGATCTCTCCAAGATATTACCTAAATCAAATCTTACATGAACTCTATCCAAGATCTTTCAAAGATCTTTCCAAAATCAAATCTTTCATAAAATCTATCCAAGATCTTTCCAAAGATTTATTGAGTGAAGATCTAAGTAATATATTCATATGATCTTCAAAATCTTCTAAGATATCTAAAGATCTCTAAATGATATATGCCATGATGTCATGAACATATTTCCATTTTAATTCTTAAAATGTAAATAATGTAAATGTATATATGTATGTCCTATGTATATACTAGTTTATGTATCATGTTAGTTTGACACATAAAGTGTACATATCCTATTAATCTTAAGAAACATGATGTACAAGTAAAAGTACTTGTATATGCAGAATGTGAAATGAGGTTCTAAGTAGAATGGTTAGCCTTTTAAAATACTTAATGACCTATCCGTATTTTAAACATTCAAAATTATTTGTTAAGGGTTTGATCATAATGCCACATGACAAACATGTACGAACTTGTGTTGTATCATACGAGGACTCGAGAGATGTTGAATGTATGTTGAGACAAGATAAGATTATAAGTAACTTGTACATTTTACGTTATGTATCAACTTATATGTTTGTCATCAATCAAAACAAATGAGATTGCTTGCACTAACAATCTCCCCAACGAGACTGCTTGCACTAACAAAGACTATGAGTTTAGATCAAGATGATCTAAACTGTACAAATTTTAAAGAAAGAGATGAAAGTTGTGTGTGTTTTAGAGAGAAAACGACTAAGACAAGTGAGAAAGAAAATGATTTAGGGTTGGGTTATGAGCTTATATATCAGAAACTTACGCTTCATTCCCTGCAAATATCACTTGACAAAACAAGCCAAACTATACCAAACTATTAGAAATAGTGCAGGATAAGTCCCTCACACTTTATTTGAGCCATAAAATTATAATATAACACATATTTAACCCATGTAACATGCCAACATGTTTAGATAAAAAAGTTAATCAGGTAGTGTCTAGATTATGTATAAGTGAATTAAGGTTGATAGGGATAACCCGATTGTATAGTGATGTTCAACAGGTTGATGTTCTTGGCCTGATATATTTGTGTAAAACCATGAGTTGTATGAAAAAGAGCTTGAGCAAATGAAAATAACCGATGTTCATTAGAAATAAGGACATGTTTACACAATCTTGTCCCGAGTCAACTAATAATACCCATTTGTACATTACGACAGTATCAGTCTCACTTAGAGGTTAAGGTGAAGGCTTTACGAGGCATAGTTGTGGAATACTGTACCTCGTAATGATAAATGTTACTCTTCAAGTTATGAAGCGGAAGATCCCACTTAGAAGAGGAGGAAGTTTCTAGAGGTGGAATCGATTACTTATCACTACTACTAAACTCCTTTTATAACTAGGGAGATACACTGTTAGTAGTTACAAGAGAAGAGTGATATCTAAATTAGAAGCAAACTGGAAGTAAGGTACACGTGTACTTGTGTGACTAGGGTTGCTTTACTGTGCTGCCAACTTTTGTACATGCAAGTTGCTTTCCCTACTCTTGATGAGTCCTTATCTTTCCAAGGGTTTTCCCGCTTTGCCTTATCACAAATTACTCCCGCCTAAGCGTCTCTGAGAACTTCAGGCAGATCCTTTGATATACTTTAGCAAGTATCTTGAAGTATACTCTAAGTATATCTGATCAGTGTAACTGGTTCTTCTGCATGGCTTAAGATGATAAGTCTTTTCAGAGCCCTAAAGACACTTGTTAGTCCTCTAGGTCTCTGATTGTTTGTAACTTCTTGCACTTTGCTAGCTGACACCGAATCAGGTTACAAAGTTTTTCATTCAGTTTGGACTTTGACTTTCACGAAGCTAGACTATTTTTACCAAGAAGATATACAACATATCTGAGGTGTTATCCTCTGATATATGAACACTCAGTGAGTCCCTTAGAACCGTGGTTCTTCTTATTAGTTGTTGTTCCCTTGTTGTTCCTTTTACACGCTCTTATACCACTTGTTATTCCCTTTACACGCTTAGATTTAACTATAAAGTTAATCTATTTGTGTTTATGGCTGATACAACGTATTTGTTTGATTATAACTAATGAGTAAAACGAAATATAAAAAACAAGGTTTTTCAACGTTTAAATTCTTATTAGAAATGAATCAAAGTATCTATTACCCAAGTGTTTTTCGGAACAAACACTTGGGATTGAATAGACAAGGTATGGTGTCTCCTATCTAAACTTAAGCAATGCTTAAGTGGTAACAATTTTGACCTACTGAGCTATCTCAGGGATTGGTTACTCTTTGTAGGAGAAAATGGGTATTGTGAAAGTCTAAGCTTTTAATGCACAAAATACATAACCCACTTTTCTCCATCTGTTTGCTATTTATAGGCAAACATGTTAAGAGTACTGAAGATTGAAAATACATAAACAATAAGAAGGCGTGTCTGACAACCACTACAGTAATTGTCATTTCCAAGAACCAATAGGATTGCGCCAAAAAGTCTTCGAGTGTCAGTCCTGACACTTCTTGACTTTTAGCCGCTTTAGGGATGGTTTGTGTCTGACCCCGATAAGACTTTTTCTTATCTCTTCAAACCTTCCCGCTCAATCCCGCCTTTCTTTCAGGCCTCATGTTCTTTAGTCATCGCCTTCAGTCTTCAGTCTTCAATCACTTATTGTTGTTGAGGAGACTGGGGTTCAGTGAGCTCTTGTCTAACGCTTACTGAACCCATTACCTTCTTCTTCGTCTCAAGTAACACTTCAGGGAGATCCGCCTCCCTGTGTGGTGAGTCTTTCTTCTTAGACTCGTCCTGAGTATCTTGAAGGTAACTCACTGAGTGACTGTTCACTCAGTGACCTAATTGTATTTTCGGTTGATTAATACTTAGCGTAATTTGTATTCAAATCCGGTTTTAAGGACTCTTAGGTACTGAAGGACCCAACAATCTCCCCCTATTTGAATATAAATTATGCTTAAGTATTTTGATCAGTTATGAGTGAGCTAATGACTTCTGCTCATACTGAATGTACTAGAAAATAAATAAGGACACTGATATAACTAAACATTCATCATTTTATTTATATCTTTACAAAGGCCCTAATCTATTACATAATACTCAGAGTTCTTGAAAGTAACTCATGAGTTATAGTTTCGCCTTCTTCGACACTAACACCTCCTTGTCAGGTCATTCACTCATCATTCTATCCAGCAGCCTAATAAACTCCTCATTTTCAGGACTCTTTATTCGTAGCGCCATTAGCTTGTACGCAAGGAGAGTTATCATTTCCACTAGATTAATGTCACTACTCTTTGGAATGTTGACTGATCAAATTCATCAACAAAGAAGATACCGTACTCAGGCTCCTTGATGACTCGGTTAGGTACGAACTTCACTCCCTGAGGGGGAATCCTGTTGTAGTGAAGAGCAGCTATGAATTGTTCAGGTTCCTGACCCACAGCTTTTCTTTTCCTCCCGGTATTCTGAGTAGGTTCAGGGATTGCCAGTCCCTGAGAAGCATGCGCCTTCTCATGATCAATTCCTAGACTCTTAGCTACCCTTTCAAGTTCTTCATATTTGGAGTTCAGGGTCTTGATAAGAGATGGGGCAGTCTTGCTTTGTGTCTTCTTCCTCAGGATGGGCATCATCATATCCCATTCCCTTAGCCCAAAGTCTGAGAATTTGAAAGGCTGGTAAACCTCAGACTTTCTTGGTCCCCTGTGTATCGTTATGCTTAAGGGCTTGGTGGGGGTAATGGTTATGTCAGTGATTGTGCCTTCTCCCTTGGTTTTTGTCATATGCCACATGTACCTCTCATAGGTTCTTTTCCTCCTTTCTTCTTTCAGCTTGGCTTGCTGATTATGTTCCTGAAGAAGTTCAGCCTGAAGCTTGAGGAATTCATCTCTCTGGATGTTCTTTTCAGACTCCTTGATCACCTCCTTAGCAACCTCAACAATAATGGGCTGTTGAGTTGCTTGTCCTTTTCTTTGGCCCTTCTGAGGTCTTGTTGATGCAAGACTTCGGCCACTTCAGTTGGTGTCCCAAAGAAGGTCCTTCCTCCATCCAATTCAACCATAAAAGGTGCATCAGGATCTGCACGCGTTTCGGTTGATTCCAGAACCAATTGTGCTTGAGGAGAACTGTCAGTCACCATGATTCCCTTCCCTTTGTCAATGGGAGGGGGTTGACTGGTGGAAGTTTCAGGGAAAACCACCATTGGAAATGAAGGATTAGGAGTTGGTTCAATTTTCTCCCCCTCAGCAGAAACTGGAACTTCAGTGGATGTACCTGCTGACTGAGGAGGTGGGGTAACTTGAGAGGCCTGAAGAATGGAGATGATGCTGGAGAACATTGTCTTTGTTTCAGAGGTCTCATTCTTCAGCGTGGTTATTTCAGCAGCCATTGCATTTTGGGTGGTGGTGAGTTCAGTGACATGGGTGGTATAGTGGTTGATCAGCTCATTATGTTTTGTTGAGAGCTGATCAAAGGCTGAGGATATTTTGGTTAGGTACTCCCTGGTATCAACAACTGCCTGATGAATTGAATCTTGCTGCGACCTGATAGTTGTGAGATCCACCCCCTAAAGAATCTTGAGAAGCTCAGTAATGGAGGTGGAGGTGGTCTTCTGAGTATCCATGTACTCATCCAGTTTTTTGATTAGGGTGGGATCATCTCCGAGTTCTTCTTGAACAGATTCAATAGCCTTGAGAATGTTGGAGAGTTCCTTGTGCTGTTCAGTACCCATTTCATCAATAGACTCCCTCAGGTTGCCGAGTTGTTTTAAAGTAAGTTTGGCGACCTAAAGCACTTTTCTCTGAGATTCTTCAACAGAGGCTCTGAAGTCGGCATAGGATACTGCCGCTTCAGTGTGCTGAATCCATTGTTCGTCCGTGAGTTCATCATATAGACCCTGGTTAGCTTTGTGGAGGAATTTAACCAGTTGTCTTTCTGTTAGTGGAAGAACATTGTCATATTTCTCCAACCACTCAGGAGTAGCGGGAGTAGAAGCACCTGATGATGATGATGATGTTGTTGGGGAGTTGGGTTGTTGATCCTCAGGGGGAGGAGAAGATTGTTGTTGCTCAGAGTGCTGAGGAGAGTGTATTTCAGTCTCCATTTCCTCAACACCAAGAACGTCTTCATCACCAAAATCCACAATTTCCTCCTCTGACCCATCGTTCAGTAGGATTTCAAGTTCAGCCAGAGAAGGAACCTTCAGGAAATCCGGCTCCCCCTCAAAAGAGGGCTCACCTTTGATATGGCCAGGTCCTGACCCCGCCATAATAACTGAGGGGGTTTTCTCAGCCTGGCTTTTGGGGTCAGTTCCCGAGAGACTGAATTGGGTGGTGGGTTCCGTATCAGCGGGTGGTTTTAATCCCTCTGAGTCTTTGTCCCCCTTTGCGCCTTCAAGTACTGACGGGTGTTTTCCAGCACTATCATGAGGCACACTTTGTGATGGTTGGTGGACCCCCTTCCCATCAGGGTTGTACTGCCCTTTTGGGGATTTAGGGTCCTTGACTCCCTGAGACCCTGAGTGTGATTTCTCAGGGCCGTATGCAGGATGTGATTGGGTGTGGGTCCCCTTCTCAGTAGAGTAGTGCTGCTCTACCGAGGATTCAGGACCCTTTTCTCCCTCAGGCACTGATTGTGATTTGTCAGTGCCTTCATCGGGATGTGATTGGGTGGAGGTTCCTGATCCCACTGACTTGTTTATGTCAGCGGAATCTTAAGGAAAGGGTTTGCCCGAGGACACTGAGGTTGAATTCTCAGTGCCCTCCGTTGGCGTTTGTTTAATGGTCAAGGGGTTCTCAGTGACGGGTATCTCAGAGGTCTCGGCCATGTTTAACCCTTGTTTAAGGTTGATTGAGGCATCAGTCTCAGTGGCGAGTGGTTTGGGTCTAACCACCTTACTGGACTGTGCCTTCTTTGTCTTCTTCACCTTCTTTGTAGGTGAAGGTACTGGAAAAATAGCATTCTCCCCCTGAATAACTACCAGCATATAGTTGGTCAGGGCTACAGGTTGTACCTCAGTAATGCCACTTGAGTAGTTGGCCTTGTGTAGGACGTCAGGTTTTGATCCTTGGACGTCAGGCCTAACATAATCAGTGCCAAGTAGGTCCTGAAGCACGCAGGAAATGAACCTAGGGTAAGACATGAGTTTTTGCCTAGATTTCCCTGAGAGCTTGGCCACGAGGTCACGGAAGATTATTCCTCCGATATCTATCTTTTTACCCTCCAAGAGACTGAATAGCATCAATTGTTATGATGAATTCAACTGCTCCGTGGAGGATTTATTGCCTCCAAGGACCTGAATGACAAATGTCATCAGGATCTTCCAGACAGGGTGAAATAAAGTCTTAACTATTGGTGCCTTTGCCAATAGTTGTCCTGGGGCCAATTTAGGTTGTTTAGGGTCATGTGGCCCTAGAAAAAGCAATTCGGCTTTAACTTCTTGGTCAATGGGGTTGGGCTCAAACGTCTCAGTGAAATCAAGGCCAGTGGCTTTGATGAAGGTTTTATAGTCAAGGGAGAGGGTCCTTCTCCCATTCATCACTGAGAACGTTATTATTGAGTCTCTGGTGTCCTCAGGGCATGTTGCCACAGCAGTAGACCAGAATTCCCTCAAATAGTCAGGATATATGACAGAGGGGGTGTTTGTAAACGCCTTAGCAAGAAAGCAGTTCTTAAGGTATTTAACCGCATTCTAGTAAGCCTAAAATTGTTCGGGGTAGGCAAAATTTCCTACTAAGTTGTTTTTGGTCATGTCTACGCCCTCCATTGTGAATTCCACATTTGGGGCGTAGGTGATAGCCATAGAAGAAGCCATTTGTGTTGGGAGGTCTAGGTTAACAAATGGTCTGGGTTTCTAAAGCTAAGAACACACATACAAAATTTTGTTTTGAAAGAAAAAGGCAAGAATTTGCTTAGGATTTTCTAAAAAAACATGTGTGTGTTTTTTGTTTGGGGGGTATTTATAGGGAATTGAAGTGGAGGGTATTTTAGGCATTAAGCGGTTTAATATCTCAATAGATATTATTTTGAAAACCGTTTTGAAGAAAAACGTTTGAGATCCGCATTTAATGCATAACCACTCCACTATCCCTGTTTGGCGCAACTGTCTAGGCAAACAGTTGTGCCGTCTGCAAAAAGTATAACTTGCAGAGTTGAGTCATCACATATCTGTTATGTGATTGGAGAGGCATTAAATGCCAAGTGGGAATGTGGTGGCCCATGAGGTGTATGCCAGAAAGGCAAAAGAAAAAATATTCTTATATTAAATAAAAATTCAGTTACCAACCTCGGACATTTACTAACTAGATACTTAGAGCATTTAAATTAGCATTGAATGTCATCTGAGGGCCCTGAATGACTCTTCGTTCAGTGAACCTGCTTGTTCAGGACTTGTGTTTAGTTCCTGATGGTTCAAGGGTTCAGGAACTTGGGTTTAGTTCCTGAGGTTCAGTGATCCATTTCACTGAGGAACACATTGAGTCAGGGACATGGGTTTTTCAGAATTTACACTTAGTTGGATGGATTCAATCAGTGGACCGAATCTCAATATCCAACATTCCTAATTCAGCTTTCAGTCTTGTGAAAGTTGGTTCATCCAATGGTTTGGTGAATATATCAGCTAGCTGATATTCAGTAGGAATGAAGTGTAATTCAATATCACCATTCATGACATGGTCCCTGATGAAGTGATATCTAATATCAATGTGTAATTGATTGCGTGGTTTTGCAACCTTACAACAGGTTTTACCTCTCGAGGGATCTCAAGAGGCTTACAACCCCACCAGGCAGTGTACCTGACCGATGTAGTATAGTGTAGTGGTAAGTACGGGGGATTGATCGTTCTCCACAGGGAATAGTGTTCGTTAGGTGTGAAAGGCTACTCTAATTAGGTCTAAGGGTTGAGGAAGATTCTTTTTATGTTTTTATATTTTATAAAAGCAAGTAAAATCTCGGGTTTGAAGAAGTGGGCGGAATTAGTTGCTAGTCAACTAACCCAAAATTACTACAAATGCAATAAAATAAAATAACAAAAATGAAATGTGGTGAGAAACTTATGTGTAGAGAAATGTGTTTACTTAGATTTCCTTACTCCCTAACTATCTTTTACCGGTTAATTAGTGTGTATTAGTTGCGTGGATGACGGGTGTATTCCTTAATACCATTCGTGGGGTGGCGTACTTACTTCCCCAACTCTACAAGCTCCTACTTCACTCCTATGTCGAGCCGGCTAGGAAGCTCCTAACATGGGATCACTAGAATTCGCTTGTGCATTAAATACAACCATAAAAACCTTTAGTACGCGTTTGGTTCATGTTTCTTAAGACGTTCAAGCAAGTTACCGAATAGGAAGTTAGCCAGTTTTCTTAAGCCTAACATAGATAAACAATCATCCAATACAACTAATAACACACTAACAACCAATAATCAATAGCTAGGTTTCATTAGATCTAAGCAAACACAAGATAAATTTAGCCTAACATGTTAAACAAAAGACAAGCATAAGATAGAATCAAACAACACATAGACATATTGAATGATTAATTGATAACTTATCTTTCAATGAAACATGGAAGATCTCAAGGCAAAAAGCCCTGAAAAAGTAGCTAAAATCGTCTTAGGGTTTTATCCCAAAATTCCACACACTAAGCTCTCCCTAATGACAAAAAATTAGAAAACTATATATAGATTTTTGGATCTGACGGCGTCACCTTATGGATTGTGACGCCGTCACCTCGCCGCTTTTAGGGTTCCCGGATGACCTTCTTGACGCCGTCCCTCTTTAGCTCTTCAAAAATCCATTCTGGCTTATCAAGGCTTGACGCCGTCGAACCTTGAACGTGACGCCGTCCCCTTATGATTTAAGCCGTGACGCCCTTGATCAAGTTAAAGCGTGACGCCGTCAGAATTCACATGCTATTTTCACTGGCTTATCATGAGTAAATTTCACGTCCAACTTTTCTTGCCAAAGCATGACGCCGTCCAGAGTAAATTGTGACGCCGTCAAGAGTAACTTTTAGCCGATTTTTGAGACTTTGTCGTTTTCTTCACTTTTATGCTCCAAAAACGTCCAAAATGCCTCCTTTTCCAGATTTCTCCTCAAAAGTACCTAAAATGACAAAAGGAACGATTTAGGGCAATATTTGATCAAATAAATACGATTTAAGGCTTAAATGACCCCTTAAAAGCGGTACACTTTTCGCCTCATCAAATACCCTTACACTTGAGATTTGCTTGTCCTCAAGCAAATGCGCTTTTATTCTAATCAAAATACAAGTTAGGGGTCATTTAATGCAAACATAAAAGTAATTACAACAAATAATCGTTCCACTTCAATCATAATAAGCACGGAGATTATAAACTAGCACCTCACAAGTAGTGTTTAGATACTCACATCTCTCAAGTGTCATCAAAATAAATCTCATAAATGAAAACGGAAAATATCTCTCACTACCTGTCATAGCAAATAGATTACCATAGGCTTGGGAAAGGATCGAAAACCTCCTCCACTAGGCGTAAGCACCAAAGATAAACTATCAAAGAGGGATTTTAAATGGGTTATAACGTTAGGTGTAGGGAAAAGGAAAACACGGTTTTGTTGGATACGGGATATTTTACTGGTGGCGAGTTAAAAATCTTGATCAATTACATGTACTATACAATGTTGCTAAGCCAAGACTAGACTCGATCTTAAGCTAATGATAAAATAACAAAAACATAAAATAAACATAAAATAAAACGGGATGGTAGTCCGTATGTTTTTTCTATTTTTCTTTTTCTCATTTTTTTGTGTTTTTCTTGATTTTTTTTTTTTTTTTTTTTTTTTTTTTTTTTTTTTTTTTTTTTTTTTTTTTTTTGTTGTGCATACACTTTTACCCTACCATCCAAAATAATACATCATAGGGGCATTGCATCCCCTTACACTTGAACTTTTACATAACTTTACAAATACTAATCTAATGACTCGAATTAAGATAATTGAAAAACTTGGAGTACTTTTAAAATATTTAGCACATATGGGGGTAATAAATGATGTTCTTCCCCGTTACTCCATTACACTAGTACTTTACCCATGAGTCCCAATCGTCCCAAAACAATATGTACAAGGATATGACTCGACTTAGCAACCATGTAATCAATTAGATAATTAACTTGGGTTTAAACAAATGTTGTCACAATAATGCACTAAAGATGAGTGCATACAAGGTAGGCTAAGGCGATTTGGGTGTACATTTTAGTGGGGTGTAACAAATTCTTCCTTTAAGTAAAATGCTTAAAGGTCGAAACGAAAAGATAGGCTCTGAGGGGTGTACTAGGGGTATCGTGTACTAAAAATGAGTACAACGCAAAGGGTGTGGGAGAATTACTTGACCAATGTAGCCAACGTAATTATAACAAAAACACAGGTGTAAAACAATGGGTTAATCCTAATGCCTCTTATCATGTAGTAAATCTAACTACACGAATGTAGTCTCACTTGTGGCCTCGGAATGGTCCTAACGCAAGTTCTAGAATCTAAGTGCTACCGGTACACACATCATAGCATAAATGCTTTTCCTACCAATTCTAGGGGCGAACCTCACATATTTGGGGGTGGAAAATTTTTTTAGTGGTACGGTTTTTGTGCTAGTCATATAACTCCTATCCGTGAGACGCTCATTAAGATCAAAGTTTCACTCCTATATGTTGTAAAAAAAATTTTAAATTTGGCACTAAAATTACCTTAACAAGTATTTCTCTCAGTTTTATTACACATCTATTATTAAACAAACAAAAATCAAGCGTAATTGTATTCTCTAAAATCGTACTTTTACCCTCCCCTTACACTTAAGATGAACATTGTCCCCAATGTTCAAATAATAAGATGTAAAAGCAAAAAGTAAAAGAATGAAATCAAATACTCCCCTGATTCGCTCGGTGGATAATGAAATTACACGGTTAAATCTTCCTCCAAAGAGAATGTTGAAGCTCCATGACTAATGCATCGCCACAAGCTTGATCCAAAAACATTTTCTTGTCCAAAATAACCTGTTAAACCTGAGAAAACAAACACGAAAACCTGCATAACATCGGCGGGATAAAATCTATATATAAGGATATAATGCTTGTGGAATGAAAATTTTGCAGATTCCTGGAGATTATAAGTTGGAGATTTTAATAAAAACTTTTTATGAAAACAAAACTTTCAAAAATTTCTGGAAATTAAATCTGACGCCGTCAGGTTATAACCCCTGACGCCGTCAGAAATGACCTGACAAAAATTTTCATTTTTAGTTTCCGGAAAATTTCTGGAAAAACCTTTACCTTACTTCCTGGAAATCCTGCAAAACATCATTATGACTCGATACAAGCATTTGACTCAAACAAACACTAATATGTATGCTAATTTATTATTATTACGATTCATGTTAATTTGTGTTCTAATAAACCGATTTAGATTTCCCTTACACTTATCTTTTGCAAAATACCTTTATATGTAGTTAAGACGAAGTTAAAAACAACATAAAGCATTTTCACAAATTAGTTTTTAACATGAACCAATAATAATAAAAATTAAACACACATACGGAAACAAATAAAAACAAACAAACAAATAAATAAACACACAAAGCAAATAAAGCAAATAAAGCTTGGGTTGCCTCCCAAGAAGCGCTTTTCTTTATTAACGAGTCTTGTAGCTAGACTCTAAGTCACGGGGTCTACGTTTTTCCGTTTTGCTTCTCAATTGCCCCTCTAATCATCCTAACAACCTCCATATCAATTTTGTATTTAGGTCCAAGGTTTAAGCAATCTTTATAATAAAGGCTTCTCCTATTCCAAACATGGTCCATGCCTTTTTCTTTATCCTCTTCATTGATGTCCTCAATCGCACCAATGTTGTCCATGTCAAATCGAGGCACAAAACGAAACTCATTAACCCGATAAGGCATCCTATATGTGATCCTATCTATGTGATTAGAAAACTGAACCGTGCCTTTCAAACGGTCATACCTTAAATTGGATGCTTCGATAAATGGCTTACCTAACACAACGCGAGATAGGCGGCAGTCAACAACACTTGCCATATCTTCTAAAATCATGAAGTTGGTGACAAAGGTAAAGCTCCCAACAAGGATATGTATATCCTTAATTCTTCCAACGAAGTTACAAACTCCGCCTGGACACTTGGGGTCCATCCTAGGCTCAAGTGGTGTGTTTATGATTTGGCTATAGAGGCCTGAGGACATAACGTTGATTGGGGATTCACAGTCAATGTAAGCATGCTCAACGTATTGGTACCCAATCATACATGGTATCTTCACATTCCCGGGATCACCTCTCTTAATCTTTGGGTCAATTCTAACAAAAGGTGGTCGAGGGTTATCAACTAGGTTGTTATAGTAAGCAATCTCCTCCTTAGTGGGGTATTCATTGAAATAATCATCAAACCTAGGATCTACCTTCACTTCCTCAATTTTCTCAATCAACTTATCAACCGTAAGATTATTACGTTCTAAGTAATTATCTGAGTATATGGCGGTCCCTAAGTTGTTCAAGGCATAATCAAGCTCTATATCAATCATTCTACTGAGCTCCCTGAGCTCACTAATCTCATTCTCAAGTTGGCTACGCAACAAAGCCACTTCGCCAGGTGTAAGGGGTGGATTCGCGTTTTCCATAATGGCAAACTGAATAGTTAATGAAAATCTGTTACGAACAAAAGCACAAAGAAAATAGATAGACTAAAGAAAACCTAGAAAAATAAAACAAAAATCTCACTAGAAAGGAATCTAGTGAGTAGACCTAATAGAAATAAAAATTCAACCTAAACAATAACTATTCCCCGGCAGCGGCGCCAAAAACTTGATTGCGTGGTTTTGTAACCTTACAACAGGTTTTACCTCTCGAGGGATCTCAAGAGGCTTACAACCCCACCAGGCAGTGTACCTGACCGATGTAGTATAGTGTAGTGGTAAGTACGGGGGATTGATCGTTCTCCACAGGGAATAGTGTTCGTTAGGTGTGAAAGGCTACTCTAATTAGGTCTAAGGGTTGAGGAAGATTCTTTTTGTATTTTTATATTTTATGAAAGCAAGTAAAATCTCGGGTTTGAAGAAGTGGGCGGAATTAGTTGCTAGTCAACTAACCCAAAATTACTACAAATGCAATAAAATAAAATAACAAAAATGAAATGTGGTGAGAAACTTATGTGTAGAGAAATGTGTTTACTTAGATTTCCTTACTCCCTAACTATCTTTTACCGGTTAATTAGTGTGTATTAGTTGCGTGGATGACGGGTGTATTCCTTAATACCATTCGTGGGGTGGCGTACTTACTTCCCCAACTCTACAAGCTCCTACTTCACTCCTATGTCGAGCCGGCTAGGAAGCTCCTAACATGGGATCACTAGAATTCGCTTGTGCATTAAATACAACCATAAAAACCTTTAGTACGCATTTGGTTCATGTTTCTTAAGACGTTCAAGCAAGTTACCGAATAGGAAGTTAGCCAGTTTTCTTAAGCCTAACATAGATAAACAATCATCCAATACAACTAACAACACACTAACAACCAATAATCAATAGCTAGGTTTCATTAGATCTAAGCAAACACAAGATAAAATTAGCCTAACATGTTAAACAAAAGACAAGAATAAGATAGAATCAAACAACACATAGACATATTGAATGATTAATTGATAACTTATCTTTCAATGAAACATGGAAGATCTCAAGGCAAAAAGCCCTGAAAAAGTAGCTAAAATCGTCTTAGGGTTTTATCCCAAAATTCCACACACTAAGCTCTCCTTAATGACAAAAGATTAGAAAACTATATATAGATTTTTGGATTTGACGGCGTCAACTTATGGAGTGTGACGCCGTCACCTCGCCGCTTTTAGGGTTCCCGGATGACCTTCTTGACGTCGTCCCTCTTTAGCTCTTTAAAAATCCATTCTGGCTTATCAAGGCTTGACGCCGTCGAACCATGAACGTGACGCCGTCCCCTTATGATTTAAGCCGTGACGCCCTTGATCAAGTTAAAGCGTGACGCCGTCAGAATTCACATGCTATTTTCACTGGCTTATCATGAGTAAATTTCACGTCCAACTTTTCTTGCCAAAGCATGACGCCGTCCAGAGTAAATTGTGACGCCGTCAAGAGTAACTTTTAGCCCATTTTTGAGACTTTGCCGTTTTCTTCACTTTTATGCTCCAAAAACGTCCAAAATGCCTCCTTTTCCAGATTTCTCCTCAAAAGTACCTAAAATGACAAAAGGAACGATTTAGGGCAATATTTGATCAAATAAATACGATTTCGGGCTTAAATGACCCCTTAAAAGCGGTACACTTTTCGCCTCATCAGTTATGTTCTCTGATGAAGAACAGGGTTGTTTGAGATGGCAATTGCACTTGTGTTATCACAAAAGATAGGAACCATCTTGTACTGAATTCCATAGTCGCTGAGTTGACTTTTCATCCAGAGTACATTTGCACAACAACTTGCTGCTGCAACATATTCACCTTTAGCTGAGGACATGGTAACTGATTGTTTCTTCTTAGCACTCCAACAGACTAATTTTCCACCAAGAATTTGGCAGGAACCTGAGGTACTTTTTTTGTCCATGTTGCATCTAGCATAGTCAGAATCTGAGTATCCTTTGAGATCAAAGCCTGAACATTTTAGATAATATAATACAAGGTTTGGAGTACCTTTCATGTACCTGAGTATCCTTTTCACAGCTGAGAGATGAGATTCTATTAGGTCAGATTTATAACTGGCACATAAGCATACTGAGAATTGGATGTCAGGCCTTGATGCAAGTAGATACATCAATGATCCTATCATTCCTCTGAAGAGAGTTTGATTCACTGGTTTACCAGTAAGGTCAGGACCAAGGTTGTTTGGTGGTACCATGGGAGTTTTGACTAAGGCACAGTCACTGAGCTCATACTTCTTAAGTATGCTTCTGACATACTTCTCTTGACTGATAGAGGTTCCTTTATCAGTCTGCTTGATTTGTAGTCCAAGGAAGTAAGTCAGTTCTCCCATCATGTTCATTTCAAATTTCTTTGCCATCTATGGAAACCGTAGAGGGGGGGGGGTGAATACGTTTCCATTTAAAAATTTAAAATTTTTGTATCAAACTCCCGATCAAGTGTGACGTGATATGAAAATTGTCAACTATGATCATATAGCATCAAGAGATGAATATAGTAAACTACAACATATGCACAATCAAACCACGACACATAGATAATCAACATAACATAAGCAACTAGCCACACAAGCAAAAACGCAATGCAAATATAAAGCGATAAAGAATGAAATGAAAGTAAAGAGACAAGTAAGAAGGCGCAAACCGGACACTGTGATTTATAGTGGTTCGGTCACGAAGCTCCTCTTCGCCCTACTCCACTCCCCGAGTACCCAACTCGAGAGTTACTTCACTAATCAACAAACTCCCTTCAGGCGGAGAAAACCGTACACGTCGCTTAACTTGTTTTACGACACTAAGCTAGATGTCGAGTGCTAATCTTAGCTAGCACCAATCTACCACGATCTACACCGTACACGTCGCTTATCCTATTTCCGACACTAAGCTAGATGTCGAGTGCTTATCTTAGCTAGCACCAATCTACCACGATCTACCCGATCTACCCTTGATCCACTTGATCAATACACACAAGCCCAATGGCTTTAAGAGATCTCCAAGATCTCGACAAGATCACAATGATCTTCCCTCACAAACTCTCAAAAGAAAAATTATCTTGATGTATGCTATGATACAATCAAGAGTGTAACAAATATTACAAGACCTAACAACTACAACTCTTGTATATTCTTGGATACTTTGAGTTCTTCTCTTGCAAATGAAGAGGAATGATAACACTTTGTATCTACTTGGATACTTTGTGTTCTTATCTTGCTAATCAAGAGGGATGACAACACTTTGTATCTACTTGGATACTTTGTGTTCTTCTCTTGCTAATCAAGAGAGATGAAAACACCTTGTATCTACTTGGATAATTTGTGTTCTTCTCTTGCTAATCAAGAGGAATGAAGAGGATCACTTGAAAGGAGGATTGGATCACTCTTAAACAAACTAAGACTCTCCAAATGACCAAAGAAAGTCATCTAAGTGAGGAAGGATTAGACCAGAGAAAAGTGACTGGAAAAATCAAGTTGGAAGTGTGAAATGGTCCACTATTTATAGGCAAGGGAAAAAATAGCCGTTACAGACCCACGGCTCCACTAATTGTCAGACGGCTCCACTAAATTTAGTGGAGCCGTCGGTACTTAATGGTACCGTGGACGCTCCTTTGTTTGTCTTTAGTGGGGAAGGTTTATTTGGGAATGTTTGGAGCTGTTTTGGGGGGAAAATTGACTGTTGGGATTTTTAAACTTATTTTTCAAAATAAAACATTTCTTTTTAATTCAAAAATAATTTGTAAGATATATTTTTGAAAAAATGTTTTGTCACATTAAAAATGTGAAGTTTAGAAAAATATAATCCTTTGATCATTTGTCAAGTAGTAGATTTGTTTGTCCATACCTTGAGTGATTTATGTCGAGATGGAAATCTACGACTTCGTTGAAGCATACTTGAGACGTCGGGAGGTGTTGATGTAAGTATGCATTGATGATTTGTGTTTACAAGTAACTTGCACATTTTACGTTATGTATTACAAGTTACATGTTTGTCATTATTAAAACCGAAGAAATTGTTTAGTTTAAATATCGTAATATTTGCACTAACAATCTCCCCCTTTTTGATGATGACAAATATGTAAACCGTAACACATAGCAAAATGTAAAAGTTACCTGTTTACACTCCCTTCTCCCCCTTTTGTCGAATCAAAAAGGTAGTTGCCTTGAGCGCTCCCTTGAATTCATTCCCTACTCCCCCTTATTGCACTACTATCCTTTCTCCCCCGAAAGGCGAGCTTGCATCATCCCAGTGAAGTCTTATTTCACCACTTGTGAAGACGACTCCATGCTATGTATTCAAATACCCCCGAGCTCCCCCTAGCTCAATGCTCTCCTATGGTAATTGAATCCCCTTGTTTATTTACCTTTGTAACTAGCGGATCCATGGATCAAATTCTTACAAAGGCTTTTCCTACATCAAGGGTTAGCTTCGTGCAACATAATATATATTAGTATAGGAGCAACATTATTGGGATGAAATACACATAGCAAGACATGCATGGGTTAAACTATGTGAACACGTAAGTGTCACAACTCGAATGAAAACCTAAGATGTAATTGTTCAATCAATCACACTAACAAGAATGAGATTCGTTCGTTGACTGACACACAAATTGACTTCATCCAAGTTGTCATTGGGAAGGAAAGTTCTAACAAACCTTTTGAACAACATAATCATCTACCTAAGATGATTGATGTTAAGGATAGTTTGTTGATAAGACATACTCTAAATGATTACTATTATGACAAGTCGTGCCATAAAGTAGACTCGATAGGGGTTGTACCAAAAAATTGAAAATGTGAATGATAAGCACCTAGATGCGAATGGAAATGATTCCATAAGGTGGGAGAGTGTTGGTTGTGGTGACAACAAGGACAACTTGGGGTATGTGGTTGTAGGGGATAAATAATGGGATAACCCATTAGTGGTTGTGGTGATGGTGATAGTGATGAGGATGATGTGTTAGTGCCAAGTTCAAAAGGGGTTGATGGTGATAGGGTTAGTGTGAGAGCTAAAGGTTGTGGTGGACTTGGCGGAGGTAAGGGTGTGGGAATCCTAAAAGTGGAGGATGATGATGATGTGGTTGGAGATGTTGGTTTTGCCCTTTGAGGAAAGGTAGGAAAGGATGGTTTAGATTAATATATCGTTTGCACTGACAATAAGATGCATGATATATTTCAAAAGGGAAAAAGAAAAGGTGCATGTGATCCTAACAGGATTGTTGGTGGATATCTCTAACGGGTTTGAGGTAACGAGGTCCTAGGTTTCTAGTTTGGATGATCCTAGTTGTGTGTTAGAGATAATTTGGTGCATGAAGGGTTTTGTGTGATTGTGAGGATTGAAGGTTATTTAACTAACTAACACTTATCCAAAGTTAGGAATAGTTGTAAGGTTTGAGTGTGATGATCGATGAGTTGAAGGTTGTAAGGTTTGAGTGTGATGATCTATGGGTTGAAGGTTCTTAGACTAACTGTCACTGTCAAGAGTGAAGTGTAGCTAAAAGGTGTGAGTGGGATTGATATAAGGGTTGAAGGTTGTTAGGTTTGAGTGTGATGATCGATGAGTTGAAGGTTGTAAGGTTTGAGTGTGATTGATATAAGGTTTGAAGGTTTTGAAACTAAATATCACTGTCAAGAGTGAAGTTTAGTTAAAAGGTTTGAGTGGGATGATGAAAGATGTTAATGTGAGGTTTGAAGATGAGATGCAAGATAAGCTTGCAATGGTGAGGCCTTATATAGGCAAGAGTTATGGGATTCGAACTAAAGTTGGTGATAGAGTCCTATGGTGTAGTGAGGGAATCCTAGGGTGTATGTGAGTTTGCAAAATTTTGCAGGTTTGAGGTTAGGGATGCAGGGATCAGGAGGGAACAGTGAAAATTCATCAAATATAGGCACGGTACCACTAAATAACACACGGTACCGTTAAATTTAACGGCACCGTGGCCTATTTAACGGTACCGTGACCTGGAAGTCACGAATTTTCCTGTGCAGCCTAGTTCTGGGCAGCTAAAGGGAAGTTTCCTAGGGAATAAGAACCACATTTGTGTGTTCTTGAGAGTGTTTGGTGAAAGACTATATGAGTGTGTTTTCGCTCCCCCTTAATCTATGACCATCCGGACAAGATGTAAAAGATAAAGAGGAAAACAAACGTTGACCGAAGCGATGAGCTTAGTAACGTCATGACAAGTAGTGGATAGCATACAATAAACTTCACCTTTGAAGTCACGTAGCTCTTCTCAATCATTGTGAATATTCATAGAATATTTATATGATGAGGCATGTGATTACTTGGAGATATTCTAAGGGTTAAGAAGATAAAATCTTCAGGGTTGTGAGGTTGGTGATAAGGTTTTAGTGGGGTTATCTCAACTTATCCTAGTGGTTCTTCGTTTGAAGTGTGTGGGAGATGAGTGAGATGCGGAAGCATTGGTAGTGTTTAGTTTCATGCGGAAGTGAAAATGAAGAAGGCTTAGGAATCAGAAGATAGATACAATCTGTTATGATAGGATACGGTTTTGGTTCAAGACTACATCGAGTGGGTTTCGATAGTGGTTTTGAAACAGTGAGAATAAACTGTCTCAGTAGACAACGGTCCGACGGTACCGTTAAATTTAGCGGTACCGTCCCCTATTTAAGGGTACCGTGACCTGCTGAGGTCAGTTTTGACCCAGAATTAGATTTCTGACAAAGAAATTTCACATATGTTGTGATTTTTCAGGACCTTAGATTAAAAGAATTTATACCGAATAAATTCTTTTATGAATGAATCCAATGGGATTTGATGAACGTTTGTCGAGAACGAGAGATGACATTTAATTGCATTTTGCAAATTAAATAAACTTTAAATATTTCGGATGAAATATTTAAGTTGTCATTGGAGTTTAAGAGGATTTTACGAATAAATCTCGCTGATTTAGGGAGATTTTTCGACACGAGGAGAGAATTTATACCTAATAAATTCTTTGAACGGTACTGGATGAGAAGAGACGACTTTTATATTTTCGAGGAAATACATAGGTAGTCATTAGAGCGATGTGAAAGATGACTTAATATTTCCAGTGAAATATTTAAAAAGTCATCAGACGAGACACAGGATATGACTTGACATTTCCAGTGAAATATCTAACAGTCATGGGACGAGATAGAGGGAATGACTTGATATTTCCAGTGAAATATTTAGATAGTCATGAGAGGAATTTAAAGAATGACTCAATATTTCCAGTGAAATATTTAAAGAGTTATGAGACGAGACACACGAGATGACTAAAATATTTCCAGTGAAATATTTAAATAGTCATAAGATTTATGGAAAATGTTCCATCATTCCTAGACCTAGACGGAGATGGTTAGGGGATTCTCGGTTGAGAGGTTTGGTTGATTTACGGATTTCGATGTGCTTCGCACGTGAGTGTTTCATGGGGTTTTGAAAGATGTAAAGCTAGGCCTATGGTGCTGATTTGCAGCAGGGTTTGGGATCTTAAGACGTGTATATTCACACGAGGATGAAAGGAACTACTAATCACTTAAGTAGTAACTCGTGAGTCCTTTGTCATCCGAAGGTTGATGTTAGCATTTAGCTTTTGGATGAGCGTTTTAACATATGTTGTTAAAAGGCTTGAATATGATGTTTCAGATATGACATTTAACAATTGCGATCGCAAGTTAAACTTACTAGAATATTTCAGATGAAATATTTAAGTTGTCAACCCTACTTCGAGTTCTACTAGGTTTGTATCTAACCTTCCCATGACAAACGGGTGTATTACTTGGAAGAAGGTGAAGTGATGACTGGGGAATTAGGACAACTTCGCGACTACTCTAACTTATAGGTTTTGACACTAGTGTATGACTCTATGATTTCTAAGGGTTCATAGTGATGGGCATACCTAATTCCTAATGTGTCAAAAGGACATAGTGTGGGTGCAAACTTTACAAGCAAATCATGTAAAATGCACATAAGGAATAAATGCAAACATCATGCAAAACATGATAATCATTTAGCATTTAAGATCATGAAGTCATTTAATCATATCTTACGAGAACATGTTATCATTTTGAAACACATATGTGGGATGCAAGCAATCTTGGTTCACTAAGGAAGATCCTAATTACTATTTGTTCAAAATGAAATCCTAACGGGAGATAAAGTTCACCGATGTAAACCATCTCTAGTCAAATGTAGGAATGAAAAATTTTCAAGTTAGAGAATGAGTATGAGACTATCACTAGTGGTGCTCAATTAAGGCTAAACACGACCATTTTTACGGGTTATACCACAAACCCAACTTCTCTCCTGGAAGCAATTCAACCGTTAGGTCAAATTGAATTTCTAGTGCGATAGGTTCTCCAGTAGTCATTCTCATGTTAGAAAAATTCAAATTCCTATATTTGCCTATTGAAGTGTAGCAAAGATGATATTAGCTTATTTCGCTAATACATGGCCTAATATGAGTCAACTAACCATACTTTGAAAGTCGGTTAAGAGAATGACTTGTCTTACACAACTCCTAACAAAGGCAAGCGAAATGTTTTAATTTCGTGTTTGAGATTTAGAGGTTATTTGATGGAGATGGTGTATTTTATGATCTCTTGGACATCTTCTTTGTTTATTGAGTTGTTACATGTTATTTTAACATGATTTGGTTTTCTAGAACCAAGAGACACTCTAATGTGATACAATGTAGAACCTACTACATCGTGTGTGTTTCAAGAATGCTCCTTTGCATATCTTAAGAAAGAATCTAGTAAAGGTTACTTACCTCAATAGATCTTGTGAGTATTATATTGAAAATGAGACATATTGTATATTTCAACAAATATGCTTTTCTAAGAGGAAACTTATCACTCTTACGAATGCTTTGTGAAACAAGTATTTTAGTGTATGACCAATTTTACTTGTTTATGCAATGACACATGTTGTATTGGGATATTATTCAACTCTAATATCCTATATTTGTTAACATGATGCAATGTATTCTTTTGTAACATGACCATTTATGTTACAAAGAAAATAAGATGCATAAGATATAGGTTATCTTTTGTCAATCTTTTGATAAGAGAAATACATGTGATATTCTCAAAGATTGATGACTTACATAATAGTTAATAACATATTATGTGTGACACTTTTACTAGACATGTGATTTTGAGTGTTGAGTTGTCCATGAGCAAAGTTTACATATGTTGTTTGTTTGCTCGTGTTTGGTTTTTCGGAAATGACACATTTACCAATTGCATTGCAATGTAAATTACTTGTATATTTCGGATGAAACATCCAAGTTGTCAATCCTACTTAGTTGTGTATTTTATGCATCTTTTAAACATATTAGTTTAAAGTTTGGAACACAACCATTGGACAAGAAGACTCAATATGACATCTTCAACACAGTGTGAGTTATGATCCGATGCATATTATTTTTGTCTTGAGAGGACGTCATTATTTTCATAGCAATCGAGTGTGATTGAGTATGTAGATTCAAGATGATATATTTCATCATATTTTGATGTTATCTTGAAGCTAGATAAATAATGACTCCAATTTCATGTCCACACTCAAAAACTTGTCAATTAGATTCGATAATGATATCAATCATAATTTGAATAATGAATTGATATGTACTTGAGATCTTTCTTGACCCTTACAGTCACTCTTCTTTAAAAAGAAAATAAAAATTTAAGGAGTGTGTTTCATTTATTCTAACACTAGTTGTATGTGTGAGGTTAATGACATATTAAGTTACTACTTTGATATTGTCATTTATTTTATTTGAGAAAAACTATTTATATTATTAAGTATAATATTTTTAGTTTTTCGACACCTCATTGGTATAAAAATAATTATCTTAACTATTTTTATACAACATACGTAAAATACAAAATGTTTAAAACATTGTGTATGTGTGTTAGATCAATGCAAGTTTAATACATTTTCTTTTACTTAAATACTAATGTATTAATATGATCTTTTATCTTGTTTAGACAACCCATGGTCAAGCAAGACAAAATGATGTAATGTCTTAGAGATCATGTTACGGATTTTATGAAAGTGTTAAGTATTTTGGGTTGATATACTTTTTACACTTAAGCCTTTGGAAAAATAATTGTGTAAGAAAATATCTTTCGACACACATGATCTACCAACTTAGTTTCTATTCTTAAGAGGGTTACTAAACCATTTCAAAAACTTGCAACAAATGCAAGAAAAATGGTGTATGCCTATAGAATGCAAACTAATTACTTAATATAGTGCAAGTAATTTAGCATGAGCCTTACAAATGCATAAACCGGAAAACTATACTAAACAAATAGCAACAAGACATTAAAGGCACAAATAAAAACAAATAGCCATTCAGGTTAATACACAAAAATACTTATCGTCATTTTGTGTATTAAGTATAACAATGTATACTTAGCTTGATTTTATTTGAAAATGAATTGGTTTCCTCCCCATTTCAAAGATTTGATCAAGTTCAACACCTTGAAATCATGAATACATCAACGTGTGATGTTCACTTTGTGATTTGACCAAAAATTTGTGCAATCGGCATGACCAGAAAAGACTCTCTGTTACGAATTGAAGACTCTCATAAATTTTACTTTATAATCACTTTCTAAAAGTATTTTTAAGTGAAAGTAGACTCAATTAAGTTTAAAACGATAGGTGGCACGACTCCTACGGACTTACGGTTGATTTTATACGAATTTTTGAAAATTACCGAATTCTGAAAATCAGACGAAGGTACCGTTAAATTTAGCGGTACCGTCCATATTTAGTGGAACCGTCTGTTATATTTAACGGTGTCGTACCTGTTATTTCAGTTTTGAACAGAACCAACTTTTATTAATTTAAGAAAACCTTCAAGCTAGTATGACAACGTATACTTAACAACAAAACTTGTAAGTATTAAGCAACTAAATACTTTTCATATTTTTATAACCTTCATGGGTAATTTGATACATGGATCGTACTCAATTTTGAAAACCATTTTTTTTAAAAATTTGAGCGACGTGGCTCTGGTACCAATTGTGGAAACCGTAGAGGGGGGGGGGGTGAATACGTTTCCATTTAAAAATTTAAAACTTTTGTATCAAACTCCCGATCAAGTGTGATGTGATATGAAAATTGTCAACTATGATCATATAGCATCAAGAGATGAATATAGTAAAATACAACATATGCACAATCAAACCACGACACATAGATAATCAACATAACATAAGCAACTAGCCACACAAGCAAAAACGCAATGCAAATATAAAGCGATAAAGAATGAAATGAAAGTAAAGAGACAAGTAAGAAGGCGCAAACCGGACACGGTGATTTATAGTGGTTCGGTCACGAAGCTCCTCTTCGCCCTACTCCACTCCCCGAGTACCCAACTCGAGAGTTACTTCACTAATCAACAAACTCCCTTCAGTCGGAGAAAACCGTACACGTCGCTTAACTTGTTTTACGACACTAAGCTAGATGTCGAGTGCTAATCTTAGCTAGCACCAATCTACCACGATCTACCCGATCTACACCGTACAAGTCGCTTATCCTATTTCCGACACAAAGCTAGATGTCGAGTGCTAATCTTAGCTAGCACCAATCTACCACGATCTAACCGATCTACCCTTGATCCACTTGATCAATACACACAAGCCCAATGGCTTTAAGAGATCTCCAAGATCTCGACAAGATCACAATGATCTTCCCTCACAAACTCTCAAAAGAAAAATGATCTTAATGTATGCTATGATACAATCAAGAGTGTAACAAATGTTACAAGACCTAACAACTACAACTCTTGTATATTCTTGGATACTTTGAGTTCTTCTCTTGCAAATGAAGAGGAATGATAACACTTTGTATCTACTTGGATACTTTGTGTTCTTCTCTTGCTAATCAAGAGGGATGAAAATACTTTGTATCTACTTGGATACTTTGTGTTCTTCTCTTGCTAATCAAGAGTGATGACAACACCTTGTATCTACTTGGATACTTTGTGTTCTTCTCTTGCTAATCAATAGGAATGAAGAGGATCACTTAAATGGAGGGTTGTATCACTCTTAAACAAACTAAGACTCTCCAAATGATCAAAGAAAGTCATCTAAGTGAGGAGGGATTAGACCAGAGAAAAGTGACAGGAAAAATTAAGTTGGAAGTGTGAAATGGTCCACTATTTATAGGCAAGGGAAAAAATAGCCGTTACAGACCCACGTCTCCACTAATTGTCAGACGGCTCCACTAAATTTAGTGGAGCCGTCGGTACTTAATGGTACCGTGGACGCTCCTTCGTTTGTCTTTAGTGGGGAAGGTTTATTTGGGAATGCTTGGAGCTATTTTGGGGGGAAAATTGACTGTTGGGATTTTTAAACTTATTTTTCAAAATAAAACATTTCTTTTTAATTCAAAAATAATTTGTAAAATATATTTTTGAAAAAATGTTTTGTCACATTAAAAATGTGAAGTTTAGAAAAATATAATCCTTTGATCATTTGTCAAGTAGTAGATTTGTTTGTCCATACCTTGAGTGATTTATGTAGGGATAGAAATCTACGACTTCGTTGAAGCATACTTGAGACGTCGGGAGGTGTTGATGTAAGTATGCATTGATGATTTGTGTTTACAAGTAACTTGCACATTTTACGTTATGTATTAGAAGTTACATGTTTTTCATTATTAAAACCGAAGAAATCGTTTAGTTTAAATATCTTAATATTTGCACTAACACCATCAGTTTTTCAAAGTGTTTGCAAAGTTTATAATTTGTTGAGCCAAAGATGATGCCATCAACATATACTTGTACAAGTACGACTTCATTATTTGTTCTATAGATAAACAATGTGTTGTCTATCTTGCCTTTGACAAATTTGTTTTGGATTGGGAAGGCTGAGAGAGTTTCATACCATGCCCTGGGAGCTTGTTTCAGTCCATAAAGGGCTTTGTTAAGCTTGCATACATAGTCAGGAAACTCGTGGCTTTCAAATCCAAGAGGTTGCTGAACATAAAATTCTTCTTTCAGTGACCCATTTAAGAATGCACTTTTAACATCCATTTGGTACACCTTGAAGTTCATGTAGGTAGCAAAGGCAAGGAAGATCCTGATGGCTTCCATCCTTGCCATTGGTGCAAATGTTTCTTTATAGTCAATGCCTTCTTGTTGGTTATAGCCTTTGGCTACAAGTCTGGCCTTATTTTTAATGACTATACCATTTTCATCAGATTTGTTTTTGAATACCTATTTCATGCCAATGACTGAAACATCTTCAGGACACTTGACTAAGGTCATTACCTTATTTCTGTTAAATTGTTCCAGTTCATCATACATGGCCTGAACCCAACTTGGATGATTAAGTGCTTCCTTGACACTTTTGGGTTCTATTGTGGAGATGAAGTCCACAAATAGGCATTCATTGGCTGAGACTGCTCTCAGTTGTGCAGACATGCTTCTAGTAAGCATGCCTTCAGTAAGCTCTCCAATTATATTAACAAGTTCTATATCCTGAGACCTAGTCCAACTGTCCTGAGGTCTTGGAAACTGATTAGAACTTGTAGAAGCCTGATGGGTAGGGTCAGGATCAGACACATTATGATCTTCAGTATCATGAGTGTCTGAGTGGGTTGACTCATCACTGCGATTGTTTGGTTCCTGAGTACTTTGTTCAGACGGAATGATTGCATTAGTATTTCTTTGTGCTTCAACAAACTTAGTGATGGTTGGGTTAGGAAGGTTGTGAGGAATGATGTAATAGGAGATGTCAGCATTTGGTTGGTACTGAGTGGAAGGACCATTGTCATGATGATGTTCATCAGGAGGGTATTTCGATGAGTCATCAATTCCTATCTCTTCCACTGAGGTGTTAGACACACTGATTGCATCAGTGCTCTTATCAAAGGTAACATGGAATGTTTCCTCAGTATGCTGTCTCCTAGTGTTGAACACACTGAAGGCCTTAGAGACAAGTGAGTATACTAGGAAGTATCTATCATCAGCTTTTGCATCAAATTTCCCTAAGTGATCCTTGTGATTATGAATAAACACAGGACACCCAAAGACATGAAAATAGCTGATGTCAGGGATCCTTCCCTTGAATAACTCATAAGGGGTTTTGCTATGTCTCTTGACAATGATGGATCTGTTTTGCATATAACAGGCAGTTTTGACTGTTTCAGTCCAAAAGTGTTTGGAAAGGACTGATCCATTTTGCATTGTACTGGCTGCTTCAATGAGTGTTCTATTTTTCCTTTCAGCCACACCATTTTGTTCAGGTGTGTAAGGAGAGGAAAAGTTTTGGGAAATTCCTTTCTCATCATAGAAATATTCAAGTTCATAGTTTTTGAACTCTGTCCCATTGTCAGTCCTAATCTGTTTGAATTTGATGTCATCTTGATTTTCAATGTTCCTGACAAAGGACATGATTGTTTCAGCTGCCTGACTCTTTTTGATCAGGAAGTACACCCAAGTGTATCTTGAGTATTCATCCACAATGACCAGAGTATACTTCTCATGGTTAATGGATCTAGGACTGATGGGCCTAAAGAGATCCATATGGAGAAGATGAAGGCAGTTCCTGATGGAAAAGTTTGTTTTGGTTTTAAAGGATGCTATATGATGTTTTCCTTTTTCACAGGCAGAGCATGGTTTATCCTTTAAAAACACAAGTGATGGTAAGCCAAGGACCTTGTTTTGTTTCACAAAATTGTTTATGTTTTTGAAGTTCAGGTGGGAGAGTCTCTTATGCCAAAGCCAGTTGAGGGTTTCAGTGGCTTTAGTAAAGAGACAGGTTCCATTCTAAGTCAGACTGGACATGTCTAACACGTAAACATCATGTCTTCTTGGTGCAATAAGGACAACTTCTTTATTAGCATTGAAGATGATTCCTTGCTTATCATCAAACTGAACTATGTATTTTGCATCACATAGTTGACTGGCACTGATCAAATTGTATTTAAGACCATTAACATAAGCTATCCTAGTAAAGACTATACCATTGGAGTTTACTGAGCCATAACCTTCAGTGAGGCATGATGAGTTATCAGCAAATATCACTTTGGGTCCTGATTCATTCACATACTTGTGTAGATACTCTTTCATACCAGTCATGCTCCTTGAACATCCACTATCAAGATGCCACACAGGATCCTTGGCATGCCTCTGCACAAATGGTAAACTGGGTTAGTTCTTTCTAGGACTCCACTTCTTGGAGGGCTTAACTTTGGGGGTCTTTCTAAAATTGACAATTGGTTCATGGTCAGTGGTGGAGTGGATTGAGCTATCACAAATTTTGTATTTGATAGCTGAGGTAGACTCAGTAGACTGAGAGGATGACTTGTTCATACCTCTTCTGTCCTGAATGACCTTATCATGTCCTGAGGTGTCATGAGTGGGATCTCCACAAATTTCACAGCTATTGTCCTTTAGACAATCCTTAGGAAAGTGGTCATTGAATCCACAATGAGGGCAAGGTGCAAAAGGCTTGGCCTTTTTTTTCTGTTTCTTCTTAGAATCAGAAGGGTATTTTAAAGCCTGAGCTTTAAAGCTTGCCATCTTTGATGTGGCTGTGTATGTTTTGTGATCAGAGGTCCTGTGATCATCCATTTTGAAAATCTTGCAGTAAAGGATTCTATAACAATCATCAGTGTAATGATTGGTAAAGTGACACAGCTCACATCTTTTCAGGGGTTTGGAGGGTTTTGGTTTGGTGCTTGAGGAAGCTGATTTGGGTTCCTTCTTCTTGGATTGAGAAGGTTTCTCTGAAGATTCAATCTTCTCACTCATCTTCCTGACCATTTCAGCCAACTGATCAATTTTTGAGTCAGGGCTGTCAGATTTTACTTCAGAAGGGACTGAAGTTGATGAGTCATCAGTATTTACTGAGACTTCAAGGGTTTGCCTTTTCAGGATGGTTTTTCCCATTCCTGGATTCTCCTTTGGAGAATACTGAGAGTAGACCAATGGTGGGAGGTCTGAGCTTGGTGTAACACCCTGAAGGATATTCAGAGGTGGGAGTGGTGAGAATGATTCTGATTCAGATTCATTGACTGACTCAGTACTACTGGGTTGGTCAGTGAGTCCAAGCATATTTTTTAGAGTCTGATTTTCAGGAAGCAAGATTTTTTCAGTCTCAAAGTTTGGTAACTTACTGACTGAATTGTCCCTGATAATCCAGTCATTTGACTTGGGTTGCATTTCTTGCTCAAAAGATATGCCAGCTGGAATAAAGGTCATTTCACTGTGACTCTCACTGGGGGTTTCAGTGAGATAGCCAATTCCTACTATTTTCTTAGGAATTAAACCAATAGTATCAAAGACCTTAGGGTTCTTTTCAGTCCAGCCTTTAATAATAGCCTTTTCTTTGTTAAGTTCATTTTGTAGGGCTTGGTTTTGTTTCAAAATTTCAGTGTTTTGAATTTGTAGAGTAATTGTTTCTAACTTGGCTTGTTTTAGTACAAGTAATTCATCTCTACATTTATTCAATTCTGACACTATGTTGTTATATTTTGAAAACAGGTTAAGCCTTTGTTCCTCAACAAATTTAAGATCTACACAAATATAATTCATATAGGACTGCCAATCAGAATTATCATCCATAGAAAGTAAAGTGTTTACCTTCTTCATGGTTATGTTAACCCACTCTCTTTTCCTAGCATTGCTTTTCCCAACAGCCACCTGATCACCTTCAGAGAGTGCCATCAGTACACTCACTCTAATTTCCTCATCTTCTGAGGAGACCTCTTCTTCATCCCAATCATACGCTTCTGCTACAAGAACCTTGTTCTTTGTCTGAACAGGTTTGGATGTTTGAGCAGCCCGAGACATTGAGGGATTAGTTTCAAGAAGTGCAAGTTTAGCCTTAGCTTTCCTATATTTTGCTTCAAAGTCTTTTTGACCCTTATTGTTTTGAAATTGTTGGGTCGACTGAAGCATTCTAGGTTGAAACTTGCGAGTCCCTAAGGAACTGTTACCTGAAAATTTGTAAGAGGGTTCTGAGATGGTTTTAGAATAACAGTCTCAAGCAAAATGACCCTTTTTACCACAATTAAACCATTCAGTGGTTTTATTTGCTTTTGCTTTTGAAAAGTTGGACTGATTTCTTTTGATAAAACGTTTTGAACTAGCAAGGAGTGCCCTTTATTGGAATTCCAAGTTTAAATCATCTAGGTACTCATCACTAGTCCTTTCATCAATTTCATCTTCAGAATCCTCTGGAAAATCCTGCACAACACCATTAGTATAAAAGGCAGTTGATATGGGCGTGGAGGTTAAGGCCTTTTTGGTCTCAAGAGATTTTGAGTCTGGGTATCTCCTTGAGATTAAGTTGTCTTCATAGACAAACTTCCCATAGATCTCAGGGAGCTCAAGGGTCTGAATGTGATTAGCATTCCTTAGGCCTTGTGAGAAGTTTTGCCACTTCTCAGGGAGACTGTTGACAAAGCCAACATTTGTCTCATGCTTAGACAACACTACACCATCATTTGATAGTTCGTTTATCAAATTCTTATATCTGATATAAGTATGAGAGAGACTTTCAGAGTCTTTTGCCCTGAAAGTATTATACTCAAGTTTCAGGTCCATGACCCTGTTTTCCTTGGTATCTGAGGGACCCTCAAAGCTATTGACCAAGTCATCCCAAGTTTGCTTGGCTGTTGAACAGTTGATGACTGATTCCATTATATCGTCAGGAAGACAAGATATAATAATGCTTTTTAGGCGTTGATCTTGATTGACCACCCTCCTCTCATCAATGGTCCATTGAGCCTCAGGCTTGTTTAGCCCTTCAGCAGTCTTTGGGACATAAGGACCATCTTTGACACAAGTGATGTAGTATGGTTCCATACCAGTCAAGTAGCAAAGCATTCTCTTTTTCCACTTGCTAAATTTTCCAGCTTCAAGTCTGGGTGCAACAGCTGAAAAGCTTCCACCCTTTTTGTCGACTAGCTGGGGCACATTAATATCAGCCATAGTAGGATCTTGGTTTTAAAAACCTTGAGCACTCTTGGTTATTTTAGAAGATTTTATAAACCAGAGGCTCTGATACCACTTGTTGTTCCCTTTACAAGCTTAGAGTTAACTATAAAGTTAATCTAATTGTATTTATGACTGATACAACGTATTTGTTTGATTATAACTAATGAGTAAAACGAAATATAAAAACACAAGGTTTTTCAACGTTTAAATTCTTATTAGAAATGAATCAAAGAATCTATTACCCAAGTATTTTGCGGAACAAACACTTGGGATTGAATAGACAAGGTATGGTGTCTCCTATCTGAACTTAAGCAATGCTTAAGTGGTAACAATTTTGACCCACTGAGCTATCTCAGGGATTGGTTACTCTTTGTAGGAGAAAAGGGGTATTGTGAAAGTCTAAGCTTTTAATGCACAAAATACCTAACCCACTTTTCTCCATCTGTTTGCTATTTATAGGCAAACATGTTAAGAGTACTGAAGATTGAAAATACATAAACAATAGGAAGGCGTGTCTGACAACCACTACAGTAATTGTCATTTCCAAGAACCAATAGGATTGCGACAAAAAGTCTTCGAGTGTCAATCCTGACACTTCTTGACTTTTAGCCGCTTTAGGGATGGTTTGTGTCTGACCCCGATAAGACTTTTTCTTATTTCTTCAAACCTTCCCGCTCAATCCAGCCTTTCTTTCAGGCTTCATGTTCTTCAGTCATCGCCTTCAGTCTTCGGTCTTCAATCACTTATTGTTGTTGAGGAGACTGGGGTTCAGTAAGCTCTTGTCTAACGCTTACTGAACCCATTACCTTCTTTTTCGTCTCAAGTAACACTTCTGGGAGATCCGCCTCCCTGTGTGGTGAGTCTTTCTTCTTAGACTCGTCATGAGTATCTTGAAGGTAACTCACTGAATGACTGTTCACTCAGTGACCTAATTGTGTTTTCGTTTGATTAATACTTAGCGTAATTTGTATTCAAAACCTATTTTAAGGACTCTTGGGTACTGAAGGACCCAACAGGTTTTGACTCTGACTTCCCCGAGGTTTGCTCTTAAGGTGTTCTCTGACCTATGAACTTGAACCCGACTCGGATTTCTCCCCTATTAGATGGTACTTATTCTCATTTATTTTGAATAGTGGAAATTTATTACTAACTCCTAGCAATGAGCTAGATTAAAAATAATAATAATAATAAATAAAAAAAAATTAAAATAAAGTACAAGTTAACATTACAAGCCTTTCAAAAAAAGTAAGTATAAGTTGGTATGGTAGGATCATGGATCCACTTTATGTTTCAATTCATTGTACTCCCTCCGTACCAAAATATAAATTCATTTTTTACTTCTCAAAGTCTTTTTTTTTTTTTGTTGACTTTGACCTTAATTATTATTTTTAATGTAATATAATATTTGATGAAAAATATACTAATGAAAATATATTTAAAACACAAATTCATTTATATATATTTGCATCAAGTATTATATAACACGAAAAAAAATAATTAAGATCAAAGTTGGAATAAAAAGACTTTGAAAAAAAAAATGGGGCTTTCTAACATGTGCCCTAAGGGCACATGATAAGGACACAAAAGGACAAAAAAAGGTTACAAAAAGTACAAAAAAGTACTTAGGCCCACATGTACTTTTTGTACTTTTTTTTTGTCTTTTTGTGTCCTTATCATGTGCCCTTAGGGCACATGTTAGAAAAATCCTTGAAAAAAAAATGAACTTATATTTTAAGACAGAGGGTTTAATATGTTTCTTTTTGTTCTAACCTTTGGTTAGTTCAAGTTTTATAAGATCTTTAGCCTTGAATAAAAATAATAATAATAAATAAATAAAAAATAACATTACAACTTTACAAGCACATATTGCATTACTAAGAGCGAGTTTGTTTCATTAAGATGTTTTAGGTCTGAATCTGACTATCACATCTTACCAGTAAAAGGTGGCTATCTGAACGAAATAATGTTGTTTTTTTTTTTTTTATAATTGTCCAAATGATTTTAAGTGCTCGTTTCTGCAATTTATTTAAGTAACTTATGTAGATATGAAACAAGATTTTTTATCATAAATATAACATAGTTAATAAACCATCAAATATATTATATTAACACGAGTCTTCAATATCTTATCGAGTAAGAGGCAGTATGACAAGTCCCCCACATCTTACTGAGTAAGATCTTATATGTCTAACTGGGTCTGACTCAAAAAAAAAAATAAACAAGCAAAACGTCTGACCACCTCTTACTGGTAAGAGTAAGAGGGCTAGTAAGATTTTAAAAAAAAAAAAAAAAAAAAAAAAAAAAAAAAAAAAAAAAAAAAAAAAAACCTAAGTCAATCAGTCCACAAAGGCCGTAAACACTCAGAACGGACCCACTTGGGAGTCGGGTGTGGCATGGGCCACACTCGATTTTGAGTTACGAAGTAAACTTTATTTTCAAAAAATGTCGTTTTTTAGTACGTGCAACATCCGATAATATTTTTTTGCTACATTAGTTTTTTTTAATATTGCAAGTTGAGTTTAGCCCAAAAAGTCTTTATGATGCAAATTTTAAATAATAAAATTTTTGTGCAAGACCTTTCCGGAAAAATTTCTGAAACATCCTCGTAAAGATCGTAGACCCATTCCTGTAAACACTTACATATTTACATAGTTAAGGCTTAGTTAAGATGGAGTATATAATTACTTGTTTCATAAACTGACATTATAAGACCAAAACGGGTACCCAACAACCCTAGTACAATTTTACAAACAAAGAATAAAAATGAAAAAAATACCATTATTAACTTTTATAGTTCGACTGATATCCAATTACAATTTCCGAATCTAACACTTTCATGGTATATCTGTTTTAACTTCCATTGTTCGCAAAATACTTTAGAGATTGTGGTCCATGTAACGTATGCAAGAGCAATGTAATTAGTTTCTAAGAATATGACAAAAATGTCTAAAAATGATGACACATTGAGGACCAACATTGGTACCATAAGTTGGTGATGGTTCTTTATAGCTTTGTTGGTTGTTTTGGTTTAAATTCATATTGGATGACTCCACCCATCGCTCTCAATTCCTGCCAATGTGGTCCATTGTGAAACCTTAAATGGCTATGGCTAAACTAGCCAGTAAGCTTATTTTATTATTGTTGTTCCCTTAACACGCTTAGAGTTAACAATAAAGTTAATCTATTTATGTTTATGACTAATACAATGTATTGATTAATTCTAACAGTTAATGAAACGTTAATATAAAAAACACAAAGTATTTTCAACGTTTAAATTCTTATTAGAAATGAATCAAAGAATCTATTACCCAAGTGTTTTGCGGAACAAACACTTGGGATTGAATAGACAAGGTATGGTGTCTCCTATCTAAACTTAAGCAATGCCTTAAGTGGTAACAATTCAACCCACTGAGCTATCTCAGAGATACGTTACTCTTTGTAGGAGAAAAGGGGTATTGTGAAAGTCTAAGCTTTAATTGCACAAAAATACCTAACCCTCTTTTCTCCATCTGTTTGCTATTTATAGGCAAACATGTTAAGAGTACTGAAAGACTAAAAAATACATAAACAATGGGAAGGCGTGTCTGACAACTACAACAGTAGTTGTCATTTCCAAGAACCAATAGGATTGAGCCAAAAAGTCTTCGAGTGTCAGACCTGACACTTCTTCGACTTTTAGCCACTTGAGGGATGGTTTGTTCTGACCCTGATAAGACTTGTTCTTATCTTCTTCAAACATTCCCGCTCAATCTAGCCTTTCTTTCAGGCTTCATGGTTCTTCAGTCATTCGCCTTCAGTCTTCAGTTATTGTTGTTGAGGAGACTGGGGTTCAGTGAGCTCTTGTCTAACGCTCACTGATCTCATTACCTTCTTCTTCGTCTCAAGTAACACTTCAGGGAGAACCGCCTTCTTGAATTGGCGAGTCTTTCTTCTTAGACTCGTTCTGAGCATCTTGAAGGTAACTCACTGAGTGACTGTTCACTCAGTGACTTAGTATGTTTTCGGTTTACTTAACACTTAGCTTAATTTGTATTCAAATCCTGTTTTAATGACTCTTGGGTACTGAAGGACCCAACAATCTTCCCTTATTTGGATATAAATTATGCTCAAGTGTTTTTGATCAGTTATGAGTGAGCTAATGACTTCTGCTCATAGTGAATGTACTAAAAAGTAAATAAGGACACTGAAATAACAAAACAAAGGAACATCATTTTATTAATTTCATTACAAGGGTCCTAACTACTAAATGTACATGATAGAGGTGTTGCAGATTCTCAGTCCAGTTTGTATCCAAGGGCTTCAAGCTTGGTTCTTTTTGATTCCAGCTCATGTTGATCAGGATGTTCTTGAATCTTGGTTCTCAGGTCTTGGCAGAACCTCACATTTGCAGGACTCTGGTTAGGTGAGGCCATCATGAGAAAACCAAGCATGGATCTGATTCCTGCCTGATCAATATCACTCCATCTTTGGAAGGCTGGGTCTCCAAACTCATCAGTGAATAAGAGACCCCTTTCAGGTAGTTCAATGACCTTGTTGTTTACAAATGCAACTCTTTCAGGGAGGGTTCTGTTGCATTGAAGGCCAGGGACTCTGATCTCTGGCTCATATCCAATTAGCTTCCTCTTTCTTCTAGAGGTCTGAGATGGAGCAGGCTGACTGGTTGGAGCTGGGAGAAGTGATGGAATACCAAGTTCTTCATGTGTTGCTGCCAGTTTTTCATATCTTAGCTTCAAGGATTTCATCAGTTCCTTGACAGCCACATTTGCCTTCTTGAATATGATTGGACCCAGTTTATCCAATTCAGTGATCCCAAAGTCAGCAAATCTGAAGGGTTCATGAGTATCAAAGTTCCTCTTGTCAGGACCTCTGAAAACAGTGATGACAGCAGGCTTGGTGTTCTGATGAATCTTTACATCAGTGATTGGTTCAGGTTTCAGCCTGCTTGTCATAACCCATTGGTATTTCTCAATCCTCTTGTCTTAGCTCCTCAGTCCTTTTCAGCCTTTCTTCTCTTTTCTTCCTGAGAGCTGATATTTCAGCATCCTGAGCTTTCACAAAGCTCTCACCACCCTTTCTTCCAGCAAGTTCTTTTAGCCCAAGACCAATCTTCTCAGCCTCTTCTGTGACAACCTGAATGAGGGCAGACTTGTTTTGCCTTTCTTCTTCAGCAGCTTTCTTCAACCCTTCTTCCTTTTCTAAATGAGCCGTAATTTGTTCCACAGTGAGGTGATACATAACTCCATTTATTTCATAAGGGACCCTGACTGGGTCATCAGGGTCTGGCCTTCTTTCAGAGGAAGCAGGCACCAAGATTGTAGGCTCAGGCTCAATGGTTGTGAGAATGCCTTTGCCTTTGTCTTGAGAAGATGAGGTTGTCTCAGGAATCTCCCCCTCAGTGTGAGAAGGAGGTTGTTCTTCAGTGACTTTCTCCCCCTCAACTGCTGCTTGAGTCATGGTGAGAACAGCAGTTGGAGCGCTCACTGAAGTTGAGGGAGCAGCCTGACCTTTGAATGCGTGATATATCTCAGTCATCTTTGATTTGATGTCTGAGGTGTCCTGCTGAAGAGTTGAGACCTTAGCCTCAAGAGAAGCCTGAGAAGCCTCTATTGCTGTCATCCTTGGCCCAAGATTCCAAGCCAAGGAAGAAGAAGATGTAGCCCAAGATGGCAAGTGTGACTCTATAAGACCCAGGGAAGACTTGATGGAGTCCACTATAGAGCTGAGTCCCTGAAGATTGGAGGATGTTAGCATGTTTACCAGCTCAGTCAACTGAGTAGACTGTTGATGGTAAGACTAAGAAGCCTGAAGAAGTTTCTTGTTAAGCTCAGGGTCATCTTTCACTGACTCTTGAATAGTTGCAACGCTCTTGTGTATGTTGGTGAGAGCTTCGTTGAACAGTTTAAGATTCTCATCAAGATTTCTCAGGGAGATGGAGATATATGACTTGTGCTCATTAACATCATCATGATAGGATTCCACTGATTCCTTCAGGTTGACATAATGAACAGCAGCTTCACAGTGTTGGTAAAAAATTTCTTTAGTTAGCCCAGTAAAGAGAGCATTGTTGGCCTTTTGTAGGAATTTGACCAATTGCCTTTCAGTAAGAGGAAGAATGTTGTCATACTTCCTGAGTCCGGGAGGGCAGGATGATGCAGAATCTGAAGAATGAGCAGCCTGAGATTCAGATTCTTCACCATGTGGAGAAGACTAATGTGATTGTTCAGTAGGTTGAGCATCAGTCTCCATATCATTACCTGCCTCATAAACTTCCTCCTCACTCTCATTACTGAGCTCTTCCTCACTTTCAAAAAGAACCGCCTGAAAATCCGCCATTGACTGAATCTGCAACGGGGTATGGCCAGGTCCTGACCCTTCCATAATAACTTAGTGGGTTTGCTCAGCCTGGTGTTTGGGGTCAGTTCCCAAGAGACTGGATTGGGTTATGGGTTCCGTATCAGCGGGTGGTCTAAATCCCTCTGAGTCTTTGTCCCCCTTAGCACCTTCAAGTCCTGATGGGTGTTTTTCAGAACTATCACGAGGCACTGTTTGTGATGATTGATGGACCCCCTTCCCGTCAAGGTTGTACTGCCCTTTTGGGGATTTAGGGTCCTTAACTCCCTGAGACCCTGAGTGTGATTTCTCAGGGACGTTAACGGGATGTGATTGGGTGTGGGTCCCCTTCTCAGTTGAGTAGTACTGCCCAATTGAGGATTCAGGACCCTTTACTCCCTCAGGCTCTGATTGTGATTTATCAGTGCCTTTATCGGGATGTGAGTGGGTAGAGGTTCCTGACTCCACTGACTGGTGTATGTCAGTAGAGCCATGAGGAAACTGGGGTTTGCCCGAGGACACTGAGGATGATTTATCAGTGACCTCTGTTGGCGTTTTTTTAGGGTTAAGAGGGTCTCAATGATGGGTGTCTCTGAGGTCTTGGCCATTGTTTCCCCTTGTTTAAGGTTGCTTGGGGCAGCAGTCTTAGTGGCGAGTGGTTTAGTTCTAACCACCTTACTGGACGCACCCCCTTTCTTCTTCTTCTCCTTCTTTGTAGGAGAAGAAACTGGTGAAGTAGCATTTGCACCCTGATTTATTACCAACATATAGTCGGTCAGGGCGACTGGTTGTACCTCAGTGATGCCACTAGTATAGCTGGCCTTGTGTAGGACGTCAGGTTTTGAACCTTCAACGTCAGGCCTAACATAGTCAGGGCCAAGTAGGTCCTGAAGCAGGCAGGAAATGAATCTAGGGTAAGACATGTGTCATTGCCTAGACTTTCCTGAGAGCTTGGCGACGAGGTCACGGAAGATTATTCCTCCGATGTCTATCTTTCTACCCTCCAGGAGACTGAATACCATTAATTGTTGTGATGAATTCAACTGTTCCGTGGAGGATTTATTGCCTCCAAGGACCTGAATGACAAAGGTTATCAAAATCCTCCAGACAGGGTGAAACCAAGTTTTGACTATTGAAGCTTTGTCCAATAGAGCTCCTATGGCCATCTCAGGCCTCTTAGGGTCATGAGGTCCAAGTAAAAGCAGTTCGGCCTTTACCTCTTGGTCAGTGGGGTTGGCCTCAAAACTTTCAATGAAGTTAAGGCCTGTGGCCTTGATGAAAGTTGAGTAGTCCAGGGAGAGGGTCCTTCTCCCATTCATCACAGTGAATGTAATGATTGAGTCCCTGGTGTCTTCAGGGCTTGTAGCCACAGCAGTACACCAAAATTCCCTCAAGTAGTCATGATATATGACTGAGGGGGTCTTAGTAAATGTCGTAGCAAGGAAGCAGTTTTGTAGATACTTAACTACATTCCTGTACGCCCAAAACTTTTGGGGATAGGCAAAATTGCCTACCACATTATTCTTGGTCAAGTCTACAGCCTCCATTGTGAACTCCACATTTGGGGCGTAGGTTATAGCCATAGAAGAAGCCATTTGTGTTGGGAAGTCTGGGTTAACAAATGATCTGGGTTTCTAACAGCTAACACACACACAAAATTTTGTATATGAAGGAAGAAAGGGCAAAATTTTGCTTAAGATTTCTAAAAAACGTGTGTGTGTTTTTTGATTGTGGGGTATTTATAGGGAAGTGAAGTGGAGGGTATTTTAGGCATTTAAGCGGTTATTTTCTCAAAAGATTTTATTTTGAAAATCGTTTTGAATAAAACGTTTCAGATCCGCATTTAATGCCCAACCCCTCCACTATCCCTGTATTGCGCAACTATCAAGGCAAACAGTTACGCTGTCTGCAAAAAGTGTATTTTGCAGAGCTGAGTCATCACATATCTGTTATGTGATTGGAGAGGCATTTAATGCCAAGTGAGAATGTGGTAGCCCATGAGGTGCATGCCAGAAAGGCAAAAGAACAAATATTCTTATATTAAATAAGAATTCAGTTACCAACCTCGGACATTTACTAACTAGATACTTAGAGCATTTAAGTTAGCATTGAATGTCTTCTGAGGGCCCTGAATGACTTTTCATTCAGTGAACCTGTGTTGTTCAGGACTTGGGTTTAGTCACTGATGGTTCAAGGTTTCAGGAATTTGGGTTTAATTCCTGAGGTTCAAGGGTTCAGGGACTTGGGTTTAGTTCATGAGGACCAAGATTTCAGGAACTTGGGTTTAGTTCCTGAGGTTCAGTGATACTTTTCACTGAAGAGCACATTGAGTCAGGGACCTGGGTTTTCAGAATTTACACTTATTTCAGATGGAATCAATCAGTGGACTGATCCTCAATATCCAACATTCCTAGTTCAGCTTTCAGTCTTGTGAAAGTTGGTTCATCCAATGGCTTGGTGAATATATCAGCTAGTTGATATTCAGTAGGAATGAAGTGTAATTCTATGTCACCATTCATGATATGGTCCCTAATGAAATGATATCTAATATCAATGTGTTTTGTTCTCTGATGAAGAACAGGGTTGTTTGAGATGGCAATTGCACTTGTGTTATCACAAAAGATGAGAACCATCTTGTACTGAATTCCATAGTCACTGAGTTGACTTTTCATCCAGAGTACATTTGCACAACAACTTGCTGCTGCAACATATTCAGCTTCAGCTGAGGACATGGCAACTGACTGTTGCTTCTTAGCACTCCAACAGACTAGTTTTCCACCAAGAATTTGGCAGGAGCCTGAGGTGCTTTTTCTGTCCATGTTGCATCCAGCATAGTCAGAGTCTGAGTATCCTTTAAGATCAAGGCCTGAACATTTTGGATAGTATAATCCAAGGCTTGGAGTACCTTTCAGGTACCTGAATATCCTTTTCACAGCAGTGATATAAGATTCTCTTGGGTCAGATTGATATCTGGCACATAAACAGACTGAGAATTGGATATCAGGCCTTGATGCAAGTAGATACATCAGTGATCCTATCATTCCTCTAAAAAGAGTTTGATTCACTGGTTTTCCAGTAAGATTAGGACCAAGGTTATTTGGGGGGTACCATGGGAGTCTTGACTGAGGCACAGTCACTGAGCTCATACTTCTTTAGTAGGCTTCTGACATACTTCTCTTGACTGATAGAGGTTACTTTATCAGTCTGCTTGATTTGCAGACCAAGGAAGTAGGTCAGTTCTCCCATCATGCTCATTTCAAATTTCTTTGCCATTAGTTTTTCAAACTGTTTTCAAAGTTTAAAACTTGTTGAACCAAATATGATGTCATCAACATACAATTGTACAAGTATGACATCATTATTTGTCTTGTAGATAAACAGTGTGTTGTCTATCTTGCCTCTGACAAATTTATTTTGGATCAGGAAGGCTGAAAGAGTTTCATACCATGCCCTGGGAGCTTGTTTCATTCCATAAAGGGCTTTGTTAAGCTTGCAGACATAGTCAGGAAACTCATGGCTTTCAAATCCAGGAGGTTGCTGAACATAAACTTCTTCTTTCAGTGAACAATTTAAGAATGCACTTTTAACATCCATTTGGTACACCTTGAAGTCCATTTATGTAGCAAAATCAAGGAAGATCCTGATGGCTTCCATCCTTGCTACTGGTGCAAATGTTTCTTCATAGTCAATGCCTTCTTGTTGATTGTAGCCTTTGGCTACAAGTCTGGCTTTGTTTTTAATGACTATGCCATTTTCATCAGATTTGTTTTTGAATACCCATTTCATGCCAATGACTGAAACATTTTCAGGAAACTTGACCAAGGTCATTACCTTGTTTCTGTCAAATTGTTCCAGTTCATCATGTATGGCCTGAACCCAAGTTGGGTGATTAAGTGATTCCTTGGCACTTTTGGGTTCAATTGTGGAGATAAAGTCCACAAATAGGCATTCATTGTCTAAGGCTGCTCTCAGTTGTGCAGCCATACTTCTTGTGAGCATGCCTTCAGTAGGCTCGCCAATTATATTGACAAGTTCTATATCTTGAGACCTAGTCCAGCTGTCCTGAGGTCTAGGATACTGATTAGAACTTGAGGCCTGATGGGTAGGATCAAGATCAGACACATGATGATCTTCAGCATCTTGAGTGTCTGAGTGGGTAGACTCATCACAGTGATCATTTGGTTCCTGAGTATTTTGTTCAGTCTGAATGATTTCATCAGTACTTCTTTGTGCTTTAACAAACTCAGTGATGGTTGGGTAAGGAAGGTTGTGGGGAATGATGTAATATGAGATGTCAACATTCGCTTGGTACTGAGTGGAAGGACCATTTTCAGGATGATGTTCATTAGTAGGATATCTTGATGATTCATCAATACCTATCTTTTCTACTGAGTTGTTAGAGACACTAATAGCATTAGTGCTCTCATCAAAGGTAACATGAAATATTTCCTCAGTATGCTGTCTCCTAGTGTTGAACACCCTGAAGGCCTTTTGAGACAAGGGAGTATCCAAGGAAGTATCCATCATCAGATTTGGCATCAAATTTTCCTAAGTGATCCTTGTGATTATGAATAAACACAGGACACACAAATACATGAAAGTAGCTGATGTCAGGGATCCTTCCCTTGAATAACTCATAAGGAGTTTTGCTATGTCTCTTAACAATGATGGATCTGTTTTGTGTGTAACAGGCAGTCTTTACTGCTTCAGTCTAGAAGTGTTTGGAAAGGACTGATCCATTTATCATTGTCCTGGCTGCTTCAATGAGGGTTCTATTCTTCCTTTCAGCCACACCATTTTGTTCAGGTGTGTAAGGTGAGGAAATTTTTTGGGAAATCCCTTTCTCATCACAGAAACATTCAAGTTCATAATTTTTGAACTCTGTTCCATTGTCAGTTCTAATCTGTTTGACTTTGATGTCATTTTGATTTTCAATATTCCTGACAAAGGACATAATTGTTTCAGCTGCCTGACTCTTTTTGATCAGGAAGTATACCCAAGTGTATCTTGAGTACTCATCCACAATGACCAGAGTATACTTCTCATGGTTAATGGATCTAGGACTGATTGGTCCAAATAGATCCATATGGAGAAGATGTAGGCAATTCCTGATGGAAAAGTTGGTTTTGGTTTTAAAGGATGCTCTGTGATGTTTACCTTTTTCACAAGCTGAGCATGGTTTATCCTTTGAAAACACAAGAGATGGTAAGCCAAGGACCTTGTTTTGTTTCACAAGGTTGTTTATGTTTTTGAAGTTCAGGTGGGAGAGTCTCTTATGCCAAAGCCAGTTGAGAGTATCAGTGGCCTTGGTAAAGAGACAAGTTCCATTCTGAGTCAGACTGGACATGTCCAACACATAAACATCATGTCTTCTTGGTGCAATAAGGACAACTTCCTTATTAGCATTGAAGATGATTCCTTGCTTATCATCAAACTGAACTATGTATTTAGCATCACATAGTTGACTGACACTGATCAAATTGTATTTAAGACCATTTACATAAGCTATCCTAGTAAAGACTATACCATTGCAGTTTACTGAACCATAACCTTCAGTGAGACATGATGAGTTATCAGCAAATATCATTTTGGGTCCTGATTCATCAACATACTTGTGTAGATACTCCTTCACACCAGTCATGCTCCTTGAACATCCACTATCTAGATGCCAAACAGGATCCCTGGCATGTTTCTGTACAAATAGTAAACTGGGTTTGTTCTTTCTAGGACTCCACTTCTTGGAGGGCTTAGCTTTGGGGGTCTTTTTAACATTTACAATTGATTTATGGTCAGTGGAGGAGTGGACTGAGCTACCACAAATTATGCATTCGATTGCAGATGTAGACTCAGTAGACTGAGAGGCTGACTTTGTCATACCTCTTCTGGCCTGAATGACCTTATCTCGTCCTGAGGTGTCATGAGTGGGACCTCCACTATTTTCACAACAATTGTCAATTTGACAATCCTTAGGATGGTGGTCATTGAACCCATAGTAGGGACAAGGTGCAAAAGGCTTGGCCTTTTGTTTCTGTTTAGAACGAGAAGGGTAGTTTAAAGACTGAGCTTTAAAGCCTGACATCTTTGATGTGACTGAGTGTGTTTTGTGATCAGAGGTCATGTGATCATCCTTTTTGCAAATCATGCAGTAAAGGATTCTATAGCAATCATCAGTGAAATGATTGGTATAGTTACACAGCTCGCATCTTTTTAGGGGTTTTGAGGGTTTGGGTTTGGTGCTTGAGGAAGCTGGTTTTTGTTCCTTCTTGGATTGAGAAGGTTTTTCAGAAGATGCAATCTTCTCACCCAGCTTCTTGACCATTTCAGCCAACTGATCAAATTTTGAGTCAGGGCTTTGGGTTATTACTTTAGAAAGGACTGAAGTTTATGAGTCATCAGTACATACTGAGACTTCAAGGGTTGGTCTTTTCAGGATTTTTTTTCCCATTCCTGACCTCTCCTTTGGAGAGTGTTGGGAATAGACCATTTGTGGGAGGCCTAAGTTTGGTGTAGCACCCTGAAGGGTATTCAGTGGAGGGAGTGGTGGATATGAATCTGATTCAGGCTCATTTACTAACTCGGTACTACTGAGTTGGCCAGAGAGTCCAAGCATATTTTTCAAGGCCTGACTTTCAGGAAGCAAGATCTTTCCAGTCTCAAAGTTTGGTAACTTACTGACTGGGTTGTACCTGACAATCCAGTCATTTGACTTGGGTAGCATTTCTTGCTCAAATGATATGCTAGCTGGAACAAAGGTCAATTCACTGGGACTCACATAGGGGTTAACCATGAGATGGTCAATTCCTATTGTTTTCCTAGGGATTAAACCCACAATATCAAAGACCTTGGGGTTCTTTTTGGTCCAGCCTTGGATGACAGCTTTTTCTTTGTTAAGTTCAGTTTGTAGGGCTTGGTTTTGTTTCAAAATTTCAGTGTTCTGAATTTGTAGAGTAATTGTTTCTAATTTGGCTTGTTTTAGTACAAGCAATTCATCTCTACATTTATTCAATTCTGACACTATGTTGTTATATTTTGAAAACAGGTTAAGCCTTTGTTCCTCAACAAATTTAAGATCTACACAAATATAATTCATGTAAGACTGCCAATCAGAATCATCATCCATAGAAAGTAAAGTGTTTACCTTCTTCATGGTGATGTTTGCCCACTCTCCATTCCTTGCATGGCTTTTCCCAACAGCCACCTGATCACCTTCAGAGAGTGCCATCAGTGCACTCACTCTAATTTCCTCATCTGAGGAGACCTCTTCTTCATCCCAATCATAAGCTTCAGTCACTAAAACTTTGTTCTTTGTCTGAACAGGTTTGGATGTTTGAGCAGCCTGAGACATAAAGGGATTAGTTTCAAGAATTACAAGTTTAGCCTTAGCTTTCCTATATTTTGCTTCAAAGCCTTTTTGACCCTTGTTTTGAAGTTGTTGGGTAGACTGAAACATTCTAGGTTGAAACTTGCTAGTTCCTGAGGAACTATTTCCTGAAAATTTGTAAGAGGGTTCTGAGATGGTTTTAGAATAACAGTCCCTAGCAAAATGACCCTTTTACCACATTTAAAGCATTCAGTGGTTTCATTTGCTTTTGCTTTAGAAAAGTTGGACTGATTTCTTTTGATGAAACATTTTGAACTAGCAAGGAGTGCCCTCTCTTGGAATTCCAAGTTTAAATCTTTTTGGTACTCATCACTAGTCCTTTCATCAATTTCATCCTCAGAATCCTCTTGAAAGTCCTGCGCAACACCATTAGTATAAAAAACAGTTGATATGGGTGTGGAGGTCAAGGCCTTTTTGGACTCAAGAGCTTTTGAGTCAGGGTATCTCCTTGAGATTAAGTTATCTTCATAGACAAACTTCCCATAGATCTCAGGGAGCTCAAGAGTCTGAATGTGATTACCATTCCTCAGGCCTTGTGAGAAGTTTAGCCACTTCTCAGGGAGACTGTTGACAAATCCAACATTTGTCTCATGCTTAGACAAAACTACACCATCAGTTGATAGTTCGTTTAACAAAGTCTTGTATCTGGTATAAGTCTGAGAGAGACTTTCAGAGTCTTTTGCCCTGAAAGTATTATACTCAAGTTTCAGGTCCATGACCTTGTTTTCCTTGGTATCTGAGGGACCCTCAAAGCTATTGACCAAGTCATCCCAAGTTTGCTTGGCTGTTGAACAGTTGATGACTGATTCCATTATATCGTCAGGAAGACAAGATATAATGATGCTTTTTAGGCGTTGGTCTTGATTGACCACCCTCCTCTCATCAATGGTCCATTGAGCCTCAGGCTTATTTAGCCCTTCAGCAGTCTTTGGGACATAGGGACCATCTTTGACACAAGTGATGTAGTATGGTTCCATACCAGTCAAGTAGCAAAGCATTCGCTTTTTCCACTTGCTAAATTTTCCAGCTTCAAGTCTAGGTGCAACAGCTGAAAAGCTTCCACCCTTTTTGTCGACTAGCTGGGGCACATTAATATCAGCCATAGTAGGATCTTGGTTTTAAAAACCTTGAGCACTCTTGGTTATTTTAGAAGATTTTATAAACCAGAGGCTCTGATACCACTTGTTGTTCCCTTAACACGCTTAGAGTTAACTATAAAGTTAATCTATTTGTGTTTATGACTAATACAATGTATTGATTAATTCTAACAATTAATGAAATGTTAATATAAAAAACACAAAGTATTTTCAACGTTTAAATTCTTATTAGAAATGAATCAAAGAATCTATTACCCAAGTGTTTTGCGGAACAAACACTTGGGATTGAATAGACAAGGTATGGTGTCTCCTATCTAAACTTAAGCAATGCTTTAAGTGGTAACAATTCGACCCACTGAGCTATCTCAGGGATACGTTACTCTTTGTAGGAGAAAAGGGGTATTGTGAAAGTCTAAGCTTTAATTGCACAAAAATACCTAACCCTCTTTTCTCCATCTGTTTGCTATTTATAGGCAAATATGTTAAGAGTATTGAAAGACTAAAAAATACATAAACAATGAGAAGGCGTGTCTGACAACTACAACAGTAGTTGTCATTTCCAAGAACCAATAGGATTGAGCCAAAACGTCTTCGAGTGTCAGACCTGACACTTCTTCGACTTTTAGCCACTTGAGGGATGGTTTGTTCTGACCCTGATAAGACTTGTTCTTATCTTCTTCAAACCTTCCCGCTCAATCCAGCCTTTCTTTCAAGCTTCATGGTTCTTCAGTCATTCGCCTTCAGTCTTCAGTTATTGTTGTTGAGGAGACTGGGGTTCAGTGAGCTCTTGTCTAACGCTCACAAATCCCATTACCTTCTTCTTCGTCTCAAGTAACACTTCAGCGAGAACCGCCTTCCTGAATTGGCGAGTCTTTCTTCTTAGACTCGTCCTGAGCATCTTGAAGGTAACTCACTGAGTGACTGTTCACTCAGTGACTTAGTATGTTTTCGGTTTAATTAACACTTAGCTTAATTTGTATTCAAATCATGTTTTAATGACTCTTGGGTACTGAAGGACCCAACAATTATGACCGAAAGACCACGTGTTAAGATTAGGTATGCAAAGCATTTATACTCTTTACATAATGATTTCTGCATTCCATAAACCCTGTTGGTGATATTTTAGAGAGTCGACTGCGTCGAGTCATATGAATATAACAAGATTTGAAAATAACAAATAGCAAAATACGACCATGTAATGTAACTACCGATTTCATAGTCCCTTATAGGAGCAAGTTTGAAAACTAACAATAGTTTATGTGTTAAATTATTACCCGTCTGCATATTGTATTACAAACACAATTACAGTTGACATTTGCAAAGTAAAAATGATGACGATCTTCAAAGTGTATCAATTTAAAGTTAATGTGTTCATTGCCCGTTTCAGTTTTATTTCTTCATGTAAAATAGCTTCAGATCTTTTAGACAGATTAATCTACTGGGTTAGAGCGCACCGTTACACATACACAAACTAGATCAAGCCATCCCCTTTTCGAAAAGTTGGTGTAGGCACATTATAGTTGTTTGCAGCTAGCAAGAATTCTATTTGGCATGTCTCATAATTTAATGATAATAGTGATAAGTCTTTTACCACTAAGTAACTTCTGACTCATCATCACGTGAGTAGATCGATGATAGCATTCTTTTATTGGTCATATACCTGTTGCATTAGCCGGCATGTCTCTTACTAAATATAGAATGTTTTTGTAACTTTATAACATAAGAATTTGGTTGAAGTGTATGAACATCATGACTACAGCTTTGCATTACTATAAATGGAATAGTACCAGCAATAGAATCTATTTTACTCATACCAAGTGTCGCAGATATAATGATAGAAATAAATACTAGTACCAATTTAGATATCTTTTAATACTTGCCAATACAATTTGAGCAATGTATGTATGGAAAACAATTCCATACATGGTAAAAGTAACAAACTACATATGCATTTTGTTTTTACTCATTGAGTAGAATACATATAAGGCAATGATGATATGATTCAAAAAGGGGTAGTCTGAAACTCTGAAATGTTTCCATACGTATATATGTGGGGTTTTCTTGAAAGTATTATCATAAATAGCTAAATTAATGTTGTTTCACATCTCTCTTTCCAATAACATCCTCTTTCTTGTACCTCCTTTGCACATCATTCCTCTTCTCATATTCAGTAATGGTACTTAATTTAATGATATCATGATCAAATCTTTTATGATTTTTATATCATGAATTCAAACCTGTTGATATATATTACTAGTATTTAATAGTGTCATTTAAAATATAGTTTTCATTACATGAGATGTCATTTTCTTGAGGCTCTATAAGGTAGGGAAGAAGAGTGTGATATGTAGCTTTTGGTTTAATTGAAGTAACCCCCACAAGCCCTTTAAATCATAGATCGTAATTGTACCTTCTGCGTGTATGGACCCCAATGCACAATTGCAAGTAGCTAATATCTACCATTCTAGTCATAGTTGTGATCTTAAACATAAGATTCTTCAATCATATAATTACATGTTATGATTAATACCATGCTAAAAATCACGACCATCATATGACTAATTAGATTTCCAAAACACCTACACCAAGTCAAAATGCAATCAATGAGTAATAAGTTGGGTATAAGTGTCAAAACCATATCTATAAATATGGTGATACATACAAATTGATTTAATAATTTCTATATATATATATATGTGATACTATTTATATTATTAGACGAGTACTTTTTGTGCATAGCAACGAGATTTTCTAGCGACAAAGAGTTATAGTGGCGATATTGTGGTTAAGTATTTCGTGTAACGTGAATTTTGAGAAAAAAAATAAATATCAATATGCTCCACTATTAATTTTCATCACTTTCGCTTTCATCAATTAGACTGTAAATTCTTTTTCGTCCAAATACCAAAACTTGATTCTCAACAATTGGTGTTGGCATGTCTTCCTCATTTTCATCATTATCTAAGATGACAATAAGATCATCACAGTTCCACTTTAACAAATTGAGACTGAAAAACATATTCGGATTGGGAGCAGGATCAGAAGTGGGATTGGAAACAAACAAAAGCAATGCACAAGTAGGTGTTATATAAATGACCATGAACTAAAGCAGTGAAACAACAAACAATAAATAAAATATCACAGTGTACTAACCTCAACATCAACATCAACATTTTTTGATTATTCATTTCCTCAACTTAACTGAATTACCATAAAAGCAAGAAAAATGTTATGGTTTCAAATTAAAAAAAGAAAAGAAATAGAACCGTGTATGCATATTTGTAAATTAGAAAAAAGCATGTAACGCATATTAGTAAAACCGTGTTTTTAAGTTTTCATTTTTAATTCTCTGTCATTGTTAAACCATGTTTTTATAAGTTTCCATTTCTTAGTTGACATTGTTTTATTAGTTGACAATTTTAAAGTTGGCATTTAAGATAAAAGTTTAAGAAGTATAAAGAGGTATTAAAGGGGTGGATTAGCCAAATCATTTTACTCTTTTTTAAACATTTTTAAGTTTCAAGAATAATTAAATTTGCTTTATAAATAGTAGAGATTTGACATTTAAAAAAATTGATAATGCAAAAGGAAAAGAGATACAAAAGATTAGTAGATTTAAAAATTTGTTTAACATTTCCTTTCATTCTATTTTCTAAAATAAAGAGATTGATCCAAAGAATGTTGCATGTTTTTATGTGGTTTGAAATTAGATAAAGTGTTAAAATTTCAAAAGTTGAATTTGATTTTTGTTGGTGTTTTATATGAAAAGAAGGAGATGAAAATTTGTTCATCAAAGCTCTTCCCCTCTTTTACCATTAAAAGTGATGGTCAGTTGTTGAGTGTGAAAAAGATAGAAAAGGGGGACCAAAATAAACTGCTATCACTTGCATTTACATACACACATTTATAGTGCCAAATTTATCTTCATGTCAATAAAACCACTTTTGGTGCACTTGTTCTCATCCACACACACTATTATGTAAAGATAACAAAACCACTACTCTCCGTTCTTTTTTGTTTTGCATAAGATTAAAAATTTCATTTAGAACTTTTTTTTTCAAATGACTAAATCTTTTTTGCAAAGATATGGATTGTGTATAAGATTTTTTTTTTAACTTAGATTGTGTATAAGATAAACCTACGTAATTTCCATCTTTTTCAATAGTAATTGAGTAAAAAATATGTTTCTGTGTGAAATATATAGCACAACATCAGCCTTCAATCTCTCTAGTAGGTAAATGTCATGTTACCCTTATATTTTTTTAGGCCTCTATTATACAAACACCTCCTAGCACCCTAGCCCTACAAACCCCCCTATCTATGTACTTGTGTCTGTACTTTTTGTCCTATTATGTCTGTATTTTTTTTTTTTTTTTTTTTTTTTTTTTTTTTTTTTTTTTTTTTTTTTTTTTTAACACAAGTCCTTTTGTCCTTTTTTTTGTATTAGTTTTTTTTGTTTGAGTTTTTACAAGTTTTTGGCCTTTGCATTCACGGGTTTCATTTATCGACATGGGATGAGATGAAGGGACAGTAGTCCTTTTGATTCAATAGTCCTTTTGATTCTTTTTCTTTTGATTATAAACATCAGTTTCACAACAAGATGTTGATGACAAGCAAGATAATAAAATTGACAAGCAAGATAATAAGATTGACAAGCTTGAAACAAAAAACAAAATGTTAGTGTCTCAAAACAAGATGTTGATGACAAGAATAAAGACGCTCGAGGCATCACTGGAATTGGCAAGGAATCCTGAGGATCATGCATGTCAGTGGGGTGCAATGCTCCATGAGCTTTTAGATGACATAAATAATCTTCACATGTAGTAGGTGTTGTTGTTTTTAAATAACGTGTTAATGGTCTTGTTTAATTGAATAATAACAGTTGTTTTGTAGTTGTTTAATGTATTAACGTTTAACGTGTTATGTTGTTATTTAATTAAATAGAAACACATTAGACGAATACATTGTAGTTGTTTAATGTGTTAACGTTAACGTGTTAACATTAACTTGTTATTGCTGTTGTTTAATTAAATATAAACACATTAGACGAATACAAATAACATAACATAAAAAACATAACAAATAAACACTAAAATAAACATTACACAAAATAAAATAAAGGGTGTTAGAATAACAGATGTCATTTTTAAATGTACAATCAATGGATCCAAATTTTGTGATTGATTGTACTAAAAAGTAGAAAGAGAATCTTTGTACATCTAATTTGAAAATGATTTCCATTTTCCGACTTCTATGTAGATCCACGAGCGAAAATTCTTATCAATTTGTTGTCAAGATAGTGATCATTTTTAATTTGAGACTAAGTGAAAATACCGGAATAGAGTTGTCAAGGTCATGACTTGAGACCAATGATCACCACAATCGAACCATCGAAAAACACTTGCCGAAAAACTACCACATTAAAGCGACCACCAAGAAATGACCACCAAAAAAGACCATCTTAAAAGTTCCACCGATTTAGACCTAATGATGCCTTTAAAAGATGTTGAAATTTAACCCCTTAGGACAGTGTTTTCATGGGCTCTTTTAAATGAGTTTTTTTTAACAAGCGAAAGATAGTTTTACCGGTTTAAGTTTGTGTGACGGCGGGTTCAAACCCATGGATTAGTTGGCTTGAATGTCGGAAATCCTGGTTGCCAACAAAAAAAATCATAATTACTATACCCTATAGGGTCAGTTGAGTAATTTCGAATCCATGTTTGTTTAATATTTAGTTGGGTTTTTTTTGTATCGTTGCTGCCTACAAAAAGAATGTGTGTGTGAGCGTATGTATACATGCCTGGATCTAGCTACGTAATTGAGAATGTGGTGTACCACTTGTGAACAAAATGATACACGAAAGCCAAAAGAAACAAACACAAAGCCCAAGTGGGAAACCCTATCCCAAAGAGTCACCATACAAAGAATGGGATGTTTGTCACAATGAACATGTATGCATTTGAAAACCTCCAGATAATTTCCAATCTGGGGATATACATAAAATATAAAATATACATCGTCCACTCGAATTGAAGTATTCACGTATTTTTCTTGAACAACTAAAATATTAACAAGGAGTTAGGGGCAAATAAGTACATAAGGTTTAATTACAAAGAGAGTTGTGTGGTTCGTCTTAGACTAGATTTCTTTGCCCTACAAGAGATCCAATTTAAGGAGGCTAACTCGATATCGCTGACGATGAGATTCTTTGAGGGGCGCTTGAGTCACGTATTTTAGTTTGTTGCAAAATAAGTGATATACTCGGTTGTCAATGTCATGGTTGAATTTTATTCGTTTTTACTCTTTCTTGTTGGTCCACGCAGTTTGAGCAAATGACGATATCTTCTTAATAATAATAAGAAAAATAACATCAACCAAAACCACAATAACTCCATTTGTACTTTTCAACCTATATAAATCTTATTGGAAATGAATCAAAGATTTACAGTGGAATAGCTCTCGGTAAACTATTCCAGTTGATGACAAATGAAATACTCCTATTAGAACGACTAGTGGCAGCTAGCTTTGCTTAGTTCATTCCTAAAAGAGGGGATCCTATCAACTGTAATCCTAAGTAAACTTTATGTGTTTGTTTAGAATCCTACTTAACTCGGTTACAAAGTTTCGTTTAAATAGGAAGGAAAATACTGTGGATGCACATGGGTATAGTAGTTTGCCAACTAGATGTAAATAGCACGTGCCTAGGAAACTATGTAAAGCGTGCTTTTGGTTTCCAATGCTGACAACCTTTTGTACCCAAAATCTTGCTTTATCATCATTTGATAAGACTGTTCGTTTATCTTCCTAAGAAGTTTCTCACTCATTCATCAGAGACTAAGTTTCTCTTTCAGAGATAAGTCTTCAGGGTCACTAAGACATTTGTCAGATTTAAGTGCCTATGGTGTTTTTTGTAGCTCCTTATACCTTTCTCCCTAACACTGCATCACCTTACAAAGTGTTTCTTCAGTTGGTCTTCGATTTCCGTGAAGCTTGGCTGCTGTTTGAGCTTTATGCAACTCGCACTGATTTCTTTTATCAGTGAGTTGCATCCACTGATGATCATTGTTGATGAACCATCACTGATAACCATCAGGGTGTATTCTCTGATAATCATCAGGGAGTAACACTTTCTGATAACCATCAGAGAGTAAGACCTTTGATTTCCATCAGAGGGTGACTTACTCTCTGATCCTTATCAGTAAGTGTTGTTCTCTCTGATTTTTATCAGAGATTTAATAAATTAGACTATTTTATGTTTAAATACTTGTCAGAGACAATTGGGTCAAAAATCATACCCAACATTTCTAATAAGTGATTTCCAATAAAAGGTTATGTGTTGCTGTGTTAGGTTTTGATAAAAGGTCGGGGCACCTCTTTTGATTGTTGGATCATCCCTATATAAGTTGTAGTTTCTTAAGGTTGTTTTAATCAGCATTAAGTTTTAGGGTCGTTGTATTTTTCTAGTCCTAATCAATATTATTTATTGTCGCTGTAATTTCTAGCATCTTACTAGCGTTATTTATTTATTTGTCTCAATAAAGATGCATCAGTATAAACAAATTACCATCAACAACAAGCATAATCAATTTAAAGAGTCTGAAATTTCTCATAAATGTACCCACCACCATGAAAACCAACATTTGTAATATAATCAAAACAGATTTAGATCGAACAATTATATGTCGTATAAAACCAATAAGCACGTTGTTGAAATGTTATCCCTAACATTCATCTATCCACGTACGTATAGAGAACTGTCTCTTTGATTGCCCATAGTATTGCGAACTATGCTTGAGGTGGTGATCATTATTATGTCTCATGTTATCGAAATTAGTAGATATCATATTGGTTATTTGAAAGTTGGAAGGCATAGCAAGAAAATGCAAAAGAAGTGGAAGGATGAAAATTTTGAATTGAAGAAGTGTGATGGATATATATGGGTAGGGGACAAGAAAAAGGTCACAATCTTATGAAACACTAACTTCATTCTTTAACATCTTTAGAGAGGTCTTTGGTCTCCCTTTTTTATTTGTTTTTAAGAGGAGTTGTAAAATTAAAATTAAATAGTCAGCATCGGGGATGTTCCCTAATATCAGTTTCAAAATTAGGTGTCTTGAATATGACATATGTATGTACTAATATATACATACCACATGTATAGCAGATGATTATATTTTGTTTATATATCATCCATGCATGTTCAAGTGTGCTATCTTATGTATTTTGTCTTTCCAGGTTTACCTTTTTCTGTGTCATTTGCATTTCAACGAGAAATAAAATGTCCGCGCATTACAGCAGTGTATTATTTGATAAAACTTGGATGATATACTCACTTAAAATCGTTTAATTACTTTACTTTCTTTGCACAAAGAATATTGCATGTCTATATACTTTGATATTTATGCGTTTTCATGTAACTAAATTAGGTAATGCGTTTAACTAAATTAGGTAATTACTTATAACTAAATAGTTTTATTATAAAAGTAAGATGTATATAAAAACTCTTCCATAAACCAATATTGATTATTGTAAATGAGTCTACTATCTATATCATTCAAATATATGGAATCATTTTATTTGAAATTTAAAGGCTTTTTTATTGGTATATTTTCTATAACAAAATTAATAAATTTTGACCTATTACTAGAAAAATAATAAGTTGATTTTAAAATTTTAATTATTTTTTTTATCAAGTCGCACATAAGTCAAAAGTATACAATATTGGAGTTGTTTTTTTTGAAATTAAAGGATGTAATTATTGATATAATTTTTAAAAGAAACTTGTTGAATATTTATTAGATATTTGATACATAAAGTTTGTTACACAAAAAATATTTTAGAAACTAAAATTTTAAAGTAGATTTGTAACTTGTGACATAGTTTAGGGGTGTGTTTTGAAAATTTTCTATTAAATGTATTAGATATTTGAACTTTATTGGGTTTATTTTTTATTATTATTTTTTTTTGTCAAAAAATTTATTTTTATAAATAAATTTTAACATTTTTTATAAAATCGTGCATAAGTCTATTGTAATATTGCGCTCATTTTGTTGCAATTTAGATACCCTTTCATTAGTATATTTTTTGTAAATAAATTGATTGATATTTGTTAGATATTTGATAAATAAAGTTTGTTATTAAAAAAATCGTAAATAGCTAAAAGTATATGGTATTGTTCGTAACTCTCATATTCAGAAGGGGTGTTGCGTAATTTCCCTTTTTGCTAACTCTGTGTAACAAATGTATAATTTGCTCTCCTCTCACTCTCTCTATCCATTTTCTTGGCAAAAGTGACGCATTATATTGATTTTTAACCGGCGAAATTTCTTAACAATCTAGCAATATGCTAGAACAAACACACTGACTGGTTACAGGCTTGACATGGGTTCAATGATTCACAGGGGAGAAAATGTTTTGATTTCTTCAAGTAGAGTAGTGTCCTTCCTCATGGTTTTAAGATCGAAACATAAGCGATTATGATAAAGCCAAATGATTATAAAGATAAGCATTAAGGAGACAAAAAGGATCCTTAATTGATAACACACATTGTTGATCCCAGTAATGCACTTGATCGAATTCCTTAAGCTTGTATAAGGTTTAGTTATTTTAGATAAATCCAAAACAACTAAAATAGAAACTTTGTTTGAGTTTATCAAATACTATGCGGAATTTATTACTTGATGTTAAGAAGAATTTTGTATCAATGTAACAGTAAACTAAGAGCACAATTTAATTGTAAAATACTAGAAATCTAACTTTAACACACAACTATTAACTATATAAGTACTGTAACTCGTGACACTCAATAGATATATTAATAGATGAGAGACATGGATCGTATGAATATAACTTTGGTCGAATGATTTATTAACTTAGGAAAGAAATAAAACAAACACACACTTAGAGGACACACACACTCTCACCTACACATAACTAAGAGGCACACTTGATTTGTGAGAGTGTGTGGTTATTTATACTAAATGTTAGACGCCCTAAAGGCCTTGGAGTGGGCTTGGTGTGGGCTTTTGATGGGTTAGACTTTTACATACTCATTTCCATCATAATACAATAACAAAAGCCCACACTATCTTTGACTAACTAAAGTACACGACACACAATTCTAAGTAATACAAAATGACCATCACTTTACATAATAATATAAATGCTAACAATCTCCCCCTAAGGGATGGTCATTTCAATGATGCCCCCAGTGATAGGTCTTTCGTCTTCAATGTCTTGAACTTTGTGTGTCGATGTAAAATAGTCTTCATTCATCATTCCTTCATGCAATGTGATCTTCAAAATAATCGTCTTCAGGTAGTTCTTGCCTTGCTCAAAATCTTCGCGTGATGAAGCGATGTGTCCTCCAACATACTCATACATCTTCGAATGTATACTTATGCTAACAATCTGCCCATATTCTTTCATCATTTGACATATGAACTTGTTCTTGACATCTTGATTAGCTTTTTGACTTTTTCGTTACACTCTGTCTTTAACTTGATCCTTCTGTCTTAAACTTTTTACACTTGAGCTTTGTCGGGGATGTTCTTCATAAGTATGAGTACGCTGAGGTGAAGATGTTTGATGTATCTGATGATGGTTGATGGATGTTTGTAGGTAGCTGCATAAAACCGTTAGTGATAAATCATCCAGCGCTTACAGGTTTGGACTTCGAGATCATCAACAGCATAGTGTGAAGATTTTCTCTAATCCAAGCCCAGGCCGTTCTGAAACGGATACCCCCGAGAGGGCTTACACGGACACACCGAAGTGCACCCACGATTCAGTGAGTCGCTGGAGATCACCCCACGACTATAGACCGTTTGATGCATAGAAACCATCATGATATAAATGGCAAGATCCTTGGATCTCATTAAGACTCTTGTACACCTTGTGTCCTTTTAGGTGAACACAAGGGTATTCTTATGGAACTGTTCCTAAGAGATATTTTAATGAATCTCATGGCTCTAGACTCGATTTTGCGATTTAGTTTTAGTAGTCAGAGGCATGGAGCAGAGTGCCACCTTTTCAATATCAACACATCTCGGAATAAGAGGCCGATAGATTATGCAGTGTTCTCCGTGAGAAATGAAACAAATATATTTTAAGAGATATCTGAGTGGCTAGGAGGGGTGGTACAGCGCGTCACTGGGTCCATGACGTCTTGTCTTCAATATCAGTATCACCTTAGTGAACACCGATAGCAGATGTATTGACCCGGTTTCTGCCCTAAGTTTTCATGGAGGGCTATTTCTTTTCACCCTTTCATTCAACTTTTCTTTTTAATTCTTCAACCCCTTCTTTCCCTTTCTCATTTACTCCTTTTTTCAATCTTACCTAAGGACTTCTAATTCTAATCTATTGTAATTGTCCTTGGGTAGATCCCTCAGGCTCTGGCGGATCATTGGACATAACCTAACCATAATCACCTTATTTCTCCATGATTATCCTAGATTATCGATCACATGCAATAAAACCTTTTGTGAAAATCTCTCAAAGTGTTTATGGGTAAACACATTTTAGTTAACACTTCGAGAGTTTTACATTTTCTGAAATACTCCCCCTTCACATGTGCTCATGCATTTTTGATAAAAATTTGCACATGTTGGGTAGAGTTCGCACATTTTGAATTGATTGATTTTCAATGAACATGACCATTGCGAGACACGTTTACATCACTAGTTAGACTAGCTTGAAATTATTACCCGTCCCGGTCATATTCAATGATCATCTCTCGAATTGGTACATTCTACTCAGACAATTCCTTCGCGAGACACGTTTACATCACTGGATAACCAGCTTGAAATTATTACCCGTCTCGGACAAGTTTTTTCGATTACTGACATTTAATTTTCGTCAATTCGAGGGTTCATGCTGAGTCTTTTTGTAGAGCTCTTTTGAGATTCAATCCACGATCTTTAAACTTTTGATCACATTTTAATCACGTCTTCTCCCCCTCAAAAATAGCATGTAGTGATATTTTTGATATTATCTGATTAAAATGAAAGCTTTTTGGAGAGATAGACGGATCATTTTAGCATGATTTGGAATATTTTGAATTTTCATTTATATAACTCCCCCTTAAATAAAGCATATTCTTTAAATATTTGAGTTTAAAATCATTTAAGGGTATAGAGGGAGTTTTCTTTTTGAGGAATCATGAGCACAAAATTTGGAGAAAGATTTTGAAAAAAAAAAAAAATCTTTTTGAAAAATCTTGATCATGTGCTCAATGATTCTTTGTGTTCTTTTGCCATTAACAATGCGAGTCCTGATCTGAAATATTTAAAAGTCATCATTGTAGCGTGGGTTTCGTACCTCAATATACGAAAGTCGTCATTTAAGTGCGGGTTTTGTACTGAAGTATACGAAAGCCATAGTGAAGAAATGTTGAGAAACGACATGTTTTAGAAAAAATTTAAATGAACTCTCGCTCAAGCATTTGTACATGTCCGTATCTTTGTTGAATGACATTTCTAGATATGTACAGAATATCGATTATACAAGAGACATGTCGTGAGAAGAATATTTTTGGCTTTTTCGATTTTATATTGTTTTTGAATTTTTTGAAAAATTTTCTATTTTTGTATTTTATTTTTTATGGTTTTTCAAATTTTGTATTTTGTTTTTTCAAAAATATTTACAGCGAAGCTTTTTAAGATAGTATTTCAAGAAGTTTCGAGAAGACTTTCTAACTCTTCGGGAGTTAGGCTTCGCATGCCAATTCGTTGAACTAAGTTATCAAACCGCTCTTTTGGGAGGGCTTTAGTAAATAGATCGGCGAGTTGGTATTCAGTCTTCATGAAAAATAATTCAACAGTACCCTCTTCGACGTGTTCCTTTATGAAGTGATAGCGGATTCTAATATGCTTGGTCTTGGAGTGTTGAACTGGATTACACGAGATGGCTATGGCACTTTTTGAATCACAATACATAGGTATGTGGTTGAAAGAGTAGCCAAAATCTGTGAGTTGTGTCCTCTTCCATAGTACTTGGGCACGACACGCAGATAGAGACACATACTCGGCTTCTGCGGTTGATAACGCCGTACAGTCTTGTTTCCTTGATGACCAGCCTACTAGCTTTTCTCTTAGAAATTGTGCTCCCCCGGATGTACTTTTTGCGGTAACTTAGAATCCAGCATGGTCGGCATCTGAAAAGGCTGTTAGTGTAAACTACGAATCCTTCGGATACCAAAGTCCCATATTGATGGTTCTTCGTATGTACCGGAAGATCCGTTTAATCTCTTGGAGGTGAAGTTTGGTAGGCCTTGCCTGAAACCGTGCTAATAAACAGACAGCAAAATGTATATCGGGTCGACTAGCAGTTAAGTACATGAGAGACCCAATCATGCTCCAATATTTCATCGGATCGATGGGTTTCCCATACAAATCAGTGCCTATTTTGGGTGAAGTGACCATTGGTGTACCAACAGAGTCACAATTTTCCATTCCATGTTTTTTTTAAATATCAGTTGTATATTTAGCTTGATTTATGAAAATGCCACGATGGGATTGATGGATTTGAAGTCCAAGGAAGAATTTTAATTTGCCCATCATAGACATTTCAAATTTACTTTTCATGAGATTTGCAAAATGTTTTGAATGTTCTGGATTAGTGGAACCAAAGATTATGTCGTCCACGTAAATCTGAACAATCAAAATATCATCTTTGAATTTTCTGGTAAACAAGGTCGGGTCAATTGTTCTTTTGATGAAATGATTAAGAAGTAGGAAAGATGATAATTCGTCGTACCACGCCCTTGGGGCTTGTTTCAAACCATAGATAGCTTTCTTTAGCTTGTAGACGTAGTTTGGATGATCTTTGTCAACGAATCCATCTGGCTGACTCACGTACACCTCTTCTTTCAGAGTTCCATTCAAGAAAGCCGTCTTGATATCCAACTGATAGACCGTGATGTTCTTGTGAGCCGCATATGCTAAGAAAATCCTGACTGCCTCAAGCCTAGCTACTGGCGTGAATGACTCCTCAAAATCTATCCCCTCTTCCTATCTAAATCCCTTGGCCACTAGACGAGCTTTGTTGTGAATGACAGTCATCACTTCATCCTTTTTGTTCTTCCATAACCACTTAAGATCAATGACGAGTTTGTCGATTGGTCTCGGCACTAAATCCCAAGTGCATGTAATTTATATTGGAGAAGTTCTTCCTGCATCACTTCAATCCAAGCATTATCTACCATCGCTTCCCGAATGTTCTTTGGCTCTTTTAAACTGACTGAGCAGGCAAAGATGCACATGTCGCAATCGGTGGCGAGTTGTCTTCTCGTCTGAACTGGCCGTGAAGGTTCACCAATTACATGTTCTATTGGATGGTCTTTAGTCCACTGTAACGTTGAAGGGTACCTTGGATTTGACGAATGCGTGTTAGCTGGTTCTTGTAACCTTGAAGATGATTCAGCAGAGTCCATTTCAAATGGGTTTTTGAATGGTTCATCTTCTAACACAGCATCGTTCTGTTGTTGTTCTTCTTGAATTGGTGTGGTTTGGTTTTGCTCATCAACTCTTGGTAACACAATCTCAATCACTTGAGTTGCTGGAGTAGATGTTGATGATGTTGAGGGAGTTAGTGCGTCAGCTTCGATTGTGGTAGATGCATCTTGTGGTGGTTGATGTTGTTGAGTGGGTGCAGCGGAACGATGTTGAGATGCATTTGTCGAAGCTCCACCATAGTACTCATCATACATAAACTCAAAGAAAGTGTCCAGTTCTTGATTTGTTGGTTTGTCAATAGTAGTTGACTGAGCTCCTTGGGGTACGAGTCCTGAACTGATATGTCCAGAAGTTTGACTGTTTGGTGCAGGTCCTAATTCGATATGATTAGAAGCCATCGGGTTAAGCGCGGGTTCTAGAGCGAGTCTCTCAGAAGCCATTTGTGAAATCTCGTCAAATTTCACATTCATCGTCTCCATAATCCTTTTCGTTCTCCTGTTATACACCCTGAATGCCCTCGAGTTATCTGAATAACCAATGAAGATTCCAATATCACCCTTAGCTTTCAGCTTCCCCAGATCTTCTCTGTCGTTCATAGGATAGCACAAAGCGCCAAATACATGAAGGTAAGAGATATCGGGTTTTCTGTTGTTCACTAATTCGTATGGGGTTTTATTGAATCTTGGATGGATTAGGGATCGGTTCTGAGTGAAACAAGCAGTGGCAACAGCATCAGCCCATAAGAATAACGGTGCACTGGAATAAATCAGCATTGTGCGAGCAGCTTCCACAAGAGTTCTATTTCTTCTTTCAACTACCCCATTCTGCTGTGGAGTTCTAACAGCTGATGTCTGGTGAGTAATTCCAGTCTCTTCAAAATATGTTCTTAACTCCTGATTAGTGAATTCCGTACCATTGTCAGTTCTTACTATCCTAACTGGAGCTTGAAGTAGGACTAGAATTTCGCTTCAGAAAGGTGATGATGATGCCTGGTGCTTCGTCTTTTGACCTTAGAAACCTTACCCATGTATATCTTGAATAATCATCGACAATCACAAGAATATATTTTTTCCCATTGATACTCTCAACTCTCATTGGGCCACATAAGTCCATGTGCAACAAATGTAACTTATCGACCGAACTAGGTACGGTTTTAGGTTTATATGTTGCCCGTTTGCTTTTGCCTTGCTCACAGGATGGACATAAGTGTTCTTTGGGAGACCGGTGACGATGTTGTCTTTGGCAAGCTTTGTTAAGGTGTCGAAGTTGAGATGGGATAAACGTCTGTGCCACAACCAGGACTTAGTTTCGTCAGCTCTTGTCATGAGACAAATTGGTGATGAAGAGGCCATTTGGTTTATGTCGATAGCATAAAGATTGGTTCCACGATTTCCGGTTAAGAGATCATCTCCAATCAAATTCCTAACGAAGCAAGTGTTTCTCCTGAATGCAACCTCTAAATCTGCATCACAAAACTGTCCGACTGAAAACAGATTGTGTCCCAACCCTTCGACATAGTAAACCCGAGTGATTAAGAAATTCCCGAACTGAAGATCTCCATAACCTAGAATAGCTGCTACATGATCATTTCCAAACCGAACAGTTCCCATGAACTTCCATACAAAGTTGATCAGCAGCTTCAGATTCCCGGTCATGTGCTTGGAGCAACCCGAGTCGACGATCCAAAGACAAATTTCAATGACCTGCGAAGAACAGATGGTTTTGTATATGGAAACCGTTTAACATTTGGTTCCATGGGGTTAGAGGTAACAGATGAATCTCACTTAGAGAAGGTTTCTATTTGTTCTTTTGGAACAATTTCTAATGTGCCATTCTTAAGTGTAAACTTTCTACCCGTTGGTTTCCATGTGCAAAACTTAAGATGATCCTTAGGCAATATGGTACTAGTGGTTGACCTAGCTAGTTTAATAAGTCTTTTAACATATCTGGTCCTAGCACTAGTTCCTGAAGGCACATCTTTCTGTTTAGGCAGAGCATTCACATACACATCATTAGAAACAATATCATCACAAACATTTCCAAACAAAGATTTCTTGTTCATTAAACAAACAGATTCTTTACATGCTCTTGAAATATTGTCCTTAACATTACATCCAGATGACATATGTTTCTTATTCGAAAGCGATAGAATCCTAGGGTGTTCTTCTACTCCTTCCGTTTTATTCTTGATTTCACTCTTAGATGCAGGCGAGACTCTATTCGTTGTATTGCTCCTAGGCTTTGGTCTGCTGCTCCTAGAGGTACTTTCTACTCCTGTAGAAGGTAAGGCACACGCATTAGGATTTATCTTGTTGTCATTTGAATTTGTTTTAGTATTCCTAGTCTCTTTTGGATTTTCTTTCACACTTTTTTCTTTCGCCCTATATGTTTGGGATGTAGAAGTAGACGCAGTAGTGGGACTAATCCTATAAAGGCCAGGTGCTATCACTTTTGATGTTTCGACAACTGCTTTCCCTTTATCAACATTTGTTGATTTTTCACATTATTTAGGCAAGGGTATAGAAATAGACATTTTTGGTTTAACCACTGGATTTTCCTTAGTTTCCTCACCCTTCCTATTTTGACTTTCAAGCTGAGACTTCAACTGATCAATTTGTTCTTGCATGTTTTTGTAAGAACGCTCATACGACAATTTGTCATACTTGCATTCTTCCATTTTCCGATCAAGTTGTTTAAAATATGTTATGTTTTCCTTTTCAATCTTAGCAAATGCATTTTCATATTTTTCAACAATTGCAGAAGTCTCAGCTCAAATTCTTTCATCATCTTCTACAGAACATGTTTGGTAAATTATGGACATAATTTCAGTCGATAGAGCTACTTCGAAGAGAGTGTCATTGTGTTTTTCCAAAATTTTGATGTGTTCAAAGTTTTCATTAGCTTCCTTCACCAAGGATTTATGGTCTTTGATAAATTCGGCTGATTCTTTCAAAAGATTATGTTCAACATTCAGAACTACCGCATAGATTGCAGTAATTTGAGGATTGATTTCCGTTTCAAACATCTTTTTCTGTTCAGTATAAACACTTGAAAACCAGTCGTTTTAGATACTCTTTGTTTTGGATGCCACAGTCATTTGAAGCATTTCAACTCTCCTTTTAAGATCATCCAAAAATCGTCTAGTTTCACTTGTGTTACAAGTGTTCTTAGAGGACATTTGTTCGATGTTAGAAAGATGTTTTGAAACAACTTTTTGTTTTGCGACAGCCACTGGTTTTTTGAAAAATATTGGTGACTCTTTATGAACAAGATGAACGCCAGAATCTGTGTTAAGCTTGTTATAATCAAATGGTTTAATTTCTGGGTTCATTTGTCTCATTTTAACTCTACTCTCTTCAGCAAGCTCAATCGATTCATAAGAATCCCGAACCTCGGGAGGATCATGGTTATCATTTAGCACACTACCATTATATAACACATTCTGTTCTTTCTGAGCTTTCTTGAGATAATAAGGGTTTTCACAACTGATAGCCATTTTCTTCATTGTATGTAAAATCGAGTTTGGATCGTTAATTAGCAAATTAATTGTTTGTGCAGACTGACCCGTTCTTACAAGCAAATTTTCCAACTTTTTAATGCATTCTTGTTTGTCAATGATTTCATTAAGAAGATCATTTTCACGTTTTGAAAACCTTGCATTCAATTCTTTCTTTTCTTTTTCAAGATCAGAACAAATTGATTTTTGTTTAGAAAGTTGGTTGGTTAATTCAGAAATTTCCTTGTTTAAAGATTTGATTTGCATATTCAACTTAACATCGAGTGTGTCATATTTGATTTGAAAATGTTTTTCTCTTAAAACATAATCTTTATAACCAATTTGAAGTTCTGACTGTCGTTTGTGATTAAATTCAAAAGCTTGTTCATTCGCCTTATATCTCTCAAGCTCAGCGGTCAATTTTTCATTCGCGGCCTTTACATCGCGATTGATCTGTTTGACCTTTTCAATTTCAATACTACAGTTATTCAATAATGATTCAAATAAAGCACGTGTTTCCTCATCATTCTCAGTATGCTGTGACTCGAATCCTCCATTAGGATCCATATCTGGAGTGGCCAAATTAGTATTAGGGTTAATTCTACAGATAGGTAACGAACTTTCAAAAAATTTCAATGTTAGGTAATTTACTATCAAAAATACTATGTTAGGTAATGAAACTTTAATCTTTGTACAATGTTAGGTAATATGATCGTTTTGGGTGCCATGTCAGCTTGTTGGGCCCACTTGTGTCCAATTATAATTAAAAGAGTTAATTACTTAAATGGGTATTTTGGTCTTTTCAAGTGTCTCTCTCTTTTAACCGGCCACCATCACCACCACTCCGGCCACCACTACCACCACCTTGCCGGCTTTATTTTAAAATCCTCACAATCAAGAATAGTTTTTTCATGAAACATGTTACATTTCAGCCAATTTTCGGATCTGCATTTTGATGAGCGTTCCAATTCACTAAATCACTTTCAAAAAGCAACCCACTTGATTTTGACCCGTATTCGGCAACATTTCTAACTTTATTCACAAGATCAAATAACTCTTGAGACACTGAATTCAAAATTTCAAGTTGCATTTTCAAAATTTTCCCTTCAAGAAGACCAACTTCATGCTTTAACTCATTAACTTGATGCAAAACCGAATCCTTTGTATCCCCGCCATCCCAATAGAGTTTTCGTTATCTCCTTCATCACTGATTCCATAAACCAAATCACTGATTCCATAAACCAGGCTCACCTGCTCGATGACACGCGTAATCCTTAACCTCAGCCATAAACGGCTTATACTTAATATACGTCTTCCTTATACACAACACAACCTTATGCTCAACACCCAACTGCCTCAACTTCCTACACACATCTCTCGCAGAAACCTCAAAACTTTCCGTATACTCGACCCACCAGACCCGTTACCGCAAACACGACACGCACCCACACAAGCCCTTATAAAAGACTCAGGAATCCCATACATCTTACCACCAACAGTCCATTACTACCAACAAACTGACCATTACTACCAAAACACAAAAAATAATTACCATTTTCTCTTTGCACAACTGTCAACTTCTCTTGTATTCTTTTCCAAGCGTAACATAAGCAGTACCTTCACACATCTTATTTACAGGTTTTTGATTCATAGGGTTTGGTTCGGATTTAAGTTTTGATTTAGGGTTTAGGTTTGAATTTCGATTTTGGTTTAAGGTTTATGTTTGATTTAGGGATCTGAGCTTCAGTTTTCATTTTGATTTTAGGGCTTCAATTTGGATCTCGATTTTCATTATGGTTTCTGTTTGAATTATGATTTCGAAGATGATGATGAACATGAATGATGTTCTGGGAAAGAGATATGGTGGGTTTTGGTGATGGTGGGATCTGGGTGGTGGGAAAGATGAGTTTCCTTATTAAAATACATGAAAGGACAAATATACCCTTCAACTTACCGGTTTAGCAGGTCACAAGTTGCAAAAATACCCAATATTAACTAACATTGAACAAAGATTAAAGTTTCATTACCTAACATAGTATTTTTGAGAGTAAATTACCTAACATTGAAAATTTTGGAAAGTTCGTTACCTAACAGTATAATTAACCCTTAGTATTACTACAACTTGGGGAGTCCATATATGTATCGTAAGTGGGTGCAGGAGTCACAGGATGCTGTTCATTTTGAGGTGACATATCAAACATTTCATTATTGTGACAAGTAGCATATGGTTGTACCTCAAAGATTCCATTGATATTGTAAGCAGGAGGTGCATCAGAATCCATATCATATTTAACCTCCTGAAGATTTGCCATGAAGATGCAGTTGGCATCGATATCTTCAAGGTCTTCCATATCATCCATAAGTGCCATGAAATCATTCTCCTCTGCACTCAACTGAAACCCATCCGTTTCCTTCTGTGCCAACAGTAATGCTTTCTGCAGATATGCTGGATCTTTCTTCTTTGGCTTGGTGGGACAGTTCCTTGCCATGTGACCAATTCCTTGACAGTTGAAACACTTTAGCAAATTACACTGATTCACATTCCCAGCATTCCCAGCAATTGGAGTAGCAACATTCCCAAACTGATTACCAACATTCTGACCCCTCTGATTTCCAGCAACTTGACCCAACTGATTCTGATTACCCATATACTGACCCCTCTGATTGCCTGCATATTGCCCTTGATTACCCATCTGAAATCATGTAGCATATCCTTGCTGATTCCCATAAACTCCAACCATTTTTCCTTGATTACCCATATTAAAACTCAACAGTGCAATCTCCCTGTTGCGAGTGTTCGATGAAATCCTTTGGTTATTGTTGGTAGGTGTGGAATAGCGTCCTTGGAATGCTTTTGACATTAGAGCAAATGCATGTGTCATAGTAGCAAAAGCTTCTTCCTGGTCAGTGACTTCAGGTTCTTGGAATGATGGATACTGTTGTTGTGGAATGACTTCTTGTTGTTGTGGGTAGAATGGTTGTTGTTGAGGTATGACAACAGTTTGTGGAACACATGGTTGTTGCATGTTGTTCTGAGTGGGAGTTGATGATGATGGTTGTGTATTCACTGTTGTAGGTGTTGGTTCTTGAGCAATCAATGCTAGAGGATCATGTTGTTTGGCTAGCTTCTCTTTCCTAACTTTATCTGCCTCTTTCTGGTTTTGTTTCAAAAAGTCATAGAGCTGATCATAGTTCACCTCATGAAGGTTCTTTGCTTGGTTAACGATTGTAACATATCGTCCCCATTCCTCTGGTAGGTTGTTGATGAACTTGATGTTTTGAACAATTTGCCTTGGTGACAACTTGTTCCTGATAAGCTCATTGATGAGAGTACAAAACCTTGTGTAGTAGATTCAATTGGTTCAGCCGGGGTTGATGTGAACTTTTCCCATTCAGTTAGAAGCTTGTTTTCAATGTCTTGTTGACCAATTTCAGTGCCATGACAAAGCCTTCTAACTCGTTCCCACATATCGTAAGCAGTTTCACAACTGTCAACAGCACATAATATTTCACGTGGTAAACCAAGTTGAATTAAGTGCATTGCCAAGTCATCAGCTTCGATTTGTTTCCAATCCTCTTCTATGTATTCTTCTTCCTTTTGATCACGAAAGGATGGTGCAATGGGAGGTGTTGCAGTTGGATCCCCAGCTACTTGAATCTGACGAGGCTTGAATGGACCTTTCTGGATGGAGTTAAGCAAGAGTCTACCTTGACCATTAGGTTTGGTTTTGATGTAGCGGAGCATACGGCTTGTCCATGGAAGATAACCACCCTTTTCAAGCATTGGAGGACGGTTTTCAGCACCAACTGCATGGATATCTTGTTGAGTTGCCATTGATGATGTTGTTGTATGATAAGGTTGATTCAATTGATTCAGGATTGTTGCACAGAAATAGGTGTTGTGGTTGTTGAAGGTTAAACTTAGTTGCTGTTGTGAAGCCTTGGTTCTTTGTTGAAGATACTTGCAATTTAGATTAACTACGACAATTTAGATAAACGAAACAATTTAAATAAAGTTACTAAATTTGACTAGACTATAATTCAGACAAAATCAAAAGTTCACAAATTCGACAATAGTTATGTAAATTACAATTTAGATAAAACGACAATTTCTATAAAAATTTCAATTTAGACCAAAATTTATACAAATTATGGCAAAATTTCAATTCATATAGAATTTATCGAATTTATATAAATTGGCAATTTATATAAACGATCTAACTAATTTATACAAACTAGTAGATATCCCTTGTCGAAGTATTTTTCACACTTATACCAGTGAGAAAATACCAAGTCCGCGATCCGTGATGTTGTAGAAATTACAAGTTTAAATCAAATTTATAAATAGTATTTAAGTTGTAAGCGTATAATATTAATTGTGATAGAGGACCAAAATTGCCAAACAGCGAAAGTTCATTAAACAGCCAACAATTGCGATGAGGGACTGAAATTGTCAATTGCAAAAAGTTCCTGTGAATTGCGATGAAGGACCAGGGTTGTCAAACGGCGAAAGTTGTTTATGACAATTGCGATGGAATACTTCTTGACAATTGCGATTGAATACTTGTTGACAATTGCGATGGAGTACATCTTGACAATTGCGATGAAGTTGACAACAATTGCGATGAATGGCAACTAGCAGAATTGCGATGAGGGCTGACAATTTCGATGAACGCAGGGACAATTTCGATGAAAGACAGCTTTTCCACAATTGTGATGAAACCCTCTTTTATAGAAATTGTTCAACACAACAATTCCTATGAAACCCACTTTTATCTAAATTCTTGTACAAGAAAGTAGATTTTTTCAATGTCGAGTAGCCCACTTTTATCAAATTTCTTATACAAGAAATTGATAAAATATTCACCCAATGAAGATTCGAACTCACAACAGTTTGTAGCTTCTATTTGACGATCAAAAACAACCAATCCACTCGAGTATGTTATAACGTACACCTTTTTCAATACAAAGCTTATAGCTTTTTATCTAAAACACTTTAAATTCCACGTAAATCTAAAATAGCTTGACACTTTGTATGAAAGACGCACGATAACAACTAAAGCTATAACCTTTTTCAAAGAAACTCACATACAAACCAAAAACACGAACAAAAAGTACACGACTTTGTGAAAAAAAAACGCAACTTTTAATCCTATATTGGCTCTAACGAACCACAACTAAATCCTAAATCCTTGTTTGGCGGATGATACCACTTGTAAAATACTAGAAATCTAACTTTAACACACATCTAATAACTATATAAGAACTGTAACTCGTGACACTCCATAGATATATGAATAGATGAGAGACATGGATCGTATGAATATAACTTTGGTCGAATGATTTATTAACTTAGGAAAGAAATAAAAAAAACACACACTTAGAGGACACACACACTCTCACCTACACATAACTAAGAGGCACACTTGATTTGTGAGAGTGTGTAGGTATTTATACTAAATGTTAGATGCCCTAAAGGCCTTGGAGTGGGCTTGGTGTGGGCTTTTGATGGGTTAGACTTTTACATACTCATTTCCATCATAATACAATAACAAAAGCCCACACTATCTTTGACTAACTAAAGTACACAACACACAATTCTAAGTAATACAAAATGACCATCACTTTACATAATAATTTAAATTCTAACATCAATAAACAAAACGCTTCAATATTATTGACTATAATATGAATACTCAACAGTATTTGGGTTTAACAACCTTGAAGCTATAACTCTATGACTCAATGAATACGTATCAATCTCTATGCCCTAGGACCTCCTTTTATAGACTAAGGAGTCCTAGTCGGCTTACAATAACTTTCTATGTAAGATAAATCTTTTCTATATTTATCTAAACGTGTTACACGGTATTACTATACTTATCTTACACATAAACCGACTTAATACATCAACAGCACTAATCAATAGTACAGCAACACTAAACTTTAACTCTGGAAGCATTAATACTTCAACAGTAGTAAGTTAGTACTAGCAGCACTAACTTTTCTTCTAGCAGCACTAACATACTTAGTGTATTTCTTTGAAGTTCAGCAACATTACCAGCAGTGGTAATATACACTAGCAGTCTTAATCTTTGTACCAGCAGTAGAAACATACTTAGAGTATTTTCATTTAAGTACCTGAGCAGTCTTAATCATGTGAGCAGTCTTAACATCATGAGCAACATTAACACCTTGAGGCATTTAAATCCTAACATTAGGAGAAAATATCAAGTTTAGGGTAGGATTGTTGGGATTCAAAGACCAGTTACTGCTATTGATGATTACTACTGCCAATATGATTAAGACTGCTCAGGTACTCAAATGAAAATCTTCCAAGTATGTTTCTACTGCTGGTATAAATGTTAAGACTACTAGTGTATTTTACTGCTGCTGGTAATGCTGAAGAACTTCAAGTAAATATACTAAGTAATTAATGTTGCTAGAAGAAAAGTTAGTGCTACTAGTACTAACTTACTACTGCTGAAGAATGAATGCTGTCAGAGTTAAAGATTAGTGCTGTTGGTTATTTATTAGTGCTAGAAGAAAAGTTAGTGCTGCTAGTACTAACTTACTACTGCTGAAGAATGAATGCTGTCAGAGTTAAAGATTAGTTTTGTTGGTTATTTATTGTTTAAGTTAATCTCTTTAGCAACACTAATCTTTAACTCTGACAGCATTCATTCTTCAGCAGTAGTAAGTTAGTACTAGCAGTACTAACTTTTCTTCTAGCAGCATTAATTACTTAGTGTATTTACTTGAAGTTCTTCAGCATTACCAGCAGCAGTAAAATACACCAGCAGTCTTAACATTTATACCAGCAGTAGAAACATACTTGGAAGATTTTCATTTGAGTACCTGAGCAGTCTTAATCATATTGGCAGCAGTAATCATCAATAGCAGTAACTGGTCTTTGAATCCCAACAATCCTACCCTAAACTTAATATTTTCTCCTAATGTTGGGATTTAAAAGCTTCAAGGTGATAATGCTGCTCATGATGTTAAGACTGCTCACATGATTAAGACTGCTCAGGTACTTAAATGAAAATACTCTAAGTATGTTTCTACTGCTAGTACAAAGATTAAGACTGCTAGTGTATATTACTACTGCTGGTAATGTTGCTGAACTTCAAAGAAATACACTAAGTATGTTAATGCTGCTAGAAGAAAAGTTAGTGCTGCTAGTACTAACTTACTATTACTGAAGTATTATTGCTTCCAGAGTTAAAGTTTAGTGCTGCTGGACTATTGATTAGTGTTGCTGATGTATTAAGTCGGTTTATGTGTAAGATAAGTATAGTAATACCGCTTAACACGTTTAGATAAATATAGAAAAGATTTATCTTGCATAGAAAGTTATTGTAAGCCGACTAGGACTCCTTAGTCTATAAAAGGAGGTCCTAGGGCATAAAGATTGATATGTATTCATTGATTCATAGAGTTATAGCTTCAAGGTTGTAAAACCCTAATACTGTTGAGTATTCGTATTATAGTCAATAATATTAAAGTGTTTTGTTTGATATAATTGTGTTCTTTGTTTACTGTTACATTGATACAAAGTTATTCTTAAGATCAAATACTAGATTCCACACAGTGTTTGATATTCTCAAAGACAGTTTCTATACTTAGTTGTGTTGAATTTATTCAAGATAACTAAACCTTTACAAGCTAAGGGATTCGATCAAATACTTAACTAGGATCAACAAGTGGTATCAGAGCTTGTGATCTAGAAGCTGTGATCAAGAAGAACCTGTTTAAGCTCGGGATTGTTTAGACCTTACTAAAGACATGGATTCAGAGTCTACACATATGATTGTTGCATCAAAAGTACCAATGCTAAAGCCTGGTGAGTATGAGCTCTGGAGAATAAGAATCGAGTAGTATATTCAGATGATTGACTACTCTTTGTGGGAGGTCATAGAGATTGGTGATAGCTTACCCAAAATTGAAACATCTCCTGATGGTGTTGTGACTATTGTGCCTATTAAAACTGTTGAAGAAAAGGCACAAGAAGATTGGAGGTTAAGGCTAGAAGCACTCTCATGATGGGCATTCTTAATGAACATCAGTTGACTTTTAATTCTATTAAGGATGCTAAGTCTTTGTTAGCAGCTATTGAAAAGAGATTTGGAGGGAATGCTGCTACTAAATTGAGAAACTTCGTGTTGATTGCAATCTTTGGTAAGATTATGTTGTGCATGTCCAAGTCATTAATGATGTTTGTGAATCGATGATAATAAGACTCAAGTGACTCCCCTGGATCAATCATGAACATTTCATATTCGAGATAAAGTTTGGATTCTATGTCTTCTTGGTTAAGTTCAGTGCCTTCCATCAAGAGATGTATATGTTCCCACATGTCCTTTGCAGTTTTCTGAGCATCAACACTTCGGAGAATTGGATTAGATATACCTAGAGAAATATACTCCATTGCAAGTTCATCAGCTTCACGGTGAAGTATTTGTTCTCCTGTTAGTTGATTCTCAGGAACGGTGGTAACAGTTTCAGGTCTTGGAGGAATAGCTTATGGATCTCCTAGAACAGTTATTGTTGGCATTTGGAATGGACCTTCAAGTATAACCTTCTTCAGATATTTTCCATGAGGTTTCCTGAGTTCGATGAACCTAAAGAATCGACTTGCCCATTGAACATAATTTCCAGGAGTGAGCATTGGAGGTCTTCAAGTGATCCAGCTTCATGAATAGACTGTTGGCTACTGATTGCATTACAATGTGGTTCTTTTGATGGAGGAGGAAATATAGTTAATGATTGCATTACAAATTATGGTGGAAGATATGGTTGTCGTTGAATGAATTGTTGTTGTGGAAATAATTGTTGTTGTTGTGGGTACTGCTGTTGCTGAGGATACTGTTGTTGCTAAGGATACTGTTGTTGTAGAGGATATTGCTCTTGCTGAAGATACTGCTGAGGAAAGTAGTTGAATTGAGGTGGTTGAGACATGATTGTGATTGTTAACTTGTGCTTATGATAAAATGGATCTTGTAGATAATTGTGAAGTGTGTTGTAGAAGATGAGATTTGGTTTTGGTTTTTTTGTGTAAGTTCGATGTCACTGTTCACTGATATAAAGTTCGATGTCACTGTTCACTGTTGTAAAGTTCGATGTCACTGTTCACTGTTGTAAAGTTTGATGTCACTGTTCACTTTCGTAAAGTTCGATGAGTTTGATATGTTGCAAGTTTGATGAAGTTTACAAAGTCTAAGTTCGATGAGATGAGATGCAAGTTCGATGAACACAGTAAAGTGGATTAAACTGTAAATTTGATGAGCTCAGCAAGTTTCATGAAAGTGCAAGTTCGATGAACAAATGCATGTTCGATGTAAACTGCAAGTTCGATGAAAATGCAAGTTCAATGAGATATATCTAACTTATACAAGATAGAAGATTTTCCCTTAGTCGAAGTATTTCACAAGCTTATACAAGCAAGGAAAGTACTGAGTAAACCACATATCGTGTAGAAGAGGTGTCTTTGTTTAAGTTCGATGAGCCTTGTTCTCCAAAAGTTTGATGAACCCTAAATGTGCAAAGTTCGATGATCCCTAACCAAAAGTTCGATGGCCCTTATGTTGAAAGTTTGATGAACCATATGTGAAAGTTCGATGGAAGAACAGTTTTTTGGAAATCAATTTTTAACAACAAAACACAAACTTCTAAACTAAACCAACCAATCAAAAACCCTTAAAATTACTTAAATAACAGGAAAGTTGCAAACTTTAAACTTTAAACTAAAATTTCTAAAAGTTCGGTGAAATGTAACAATCTTAACTACGACTAAAACATGTAAAACCGTATAAAGAACTTAACTTTGACTGTTAACTAGATTTCTAAACACTAAAAAAGCCTTAAAACTTGTACAAGCTTTAAGAACAAGTGTAAGAAACAAAGTTTAGTCACGATTGAACGAATAAAAACCAAACCTTTTGTGAAAAATGATGTACGTATAACTAAAAAAAAACACAAAACAATGATCTTTAGGCGATTGATACCACTTGTTAGGTCACCATAATAGATATAACACAAGAGTATAAGTGAGAGAGATGAGAGAAAGAGATAAAGTATAGGTCGATTATATCATAGAAATAGTAGCAAAGGTTTAGTAGCATATATGAATAACCAACACCTCTCAAGTGACAGGATACAATGTATTTATAGGGTACATAAGCTAGGGCAACGCCTAGCATAATGCTTAACAAGACCACGGCCCATGGGCCTTTTACATAGGCCAAAGGCTTAAACAAACATAAACGCCTTAACTAATAATCAACCTATTACATATTACTATGACCAACACTTTATAATAAAATGAGTTCACAACAAACTGTGCCAACAAATATTTTACCAATGGTCAGACACAACACTGGGTACAAAGAACCTGCATTTTACACCATAAAATTGAGACCACCTAAAAATGATATAGCCAAGACTAATCTTTGATAAAAATAAAGCATCATCATTACAAATCAAATATGTATTTGCATTGCAGCCAATATGTTGGTCAAAACTCTCGGTTTGTGGCGTGCAAAGATTCGACCATCAACGGCAACCTCAAATCACAAATCACATATAAGAATAGATCCTTAATGAGTATTGGAATTCTAAAAAGGATTGAAAGCTATATTGAAAGACAACATGCCTAAATACATATCCATAAATCTGCTAATAACATACAAAAAAAAAAAAAAAAAAAAAAAAAAAAATTGAAAGACAACCAACGTTAAATAAAACACAACTTGTAAAACACCATAAAAATTAGTAATTGTGACCACAAATCTGATACTATATATACCAAAAAAAGACCAAAACACAAAACGCTAACAGTTATGACAATGTCACGTACGACCACATATTAGATTCAAGATAATATCAGTAAGCACTTATTTTGCAAAACCAAAAAAAAACCTTATGATACTTTATAAACCTTATAACACAAATATAAATACAATGCAAATATAAACACAAAACAATAAGTAAAAAAAAAGAGAAAACAAGACATGATGATATATAGTGGTTTAGTCACGAAGTTCCTCTTGGCCCTACTCGACTCCCCGAGTTTCCAACTCGAGAGTTACTTCACCAATTTAACAAGCTCCTTTCTCGGCGGAGAAAGCCTTACAACGTCGCTTACGATTGTAACAACCGTGATTTTAGCAGGTTAGTTTGACTAATAGTCTCAACCCGTTTAACTTTTGTTTGGTGTGTATTATGTGTTAAAGTGTGATATATGTGTGGTATATGTGTGATAAGTACGTGTGTTGGCACTAAATCCCTTGGTGTAAGGTTGTCATTATGATTTGAGTAATATTGATTTTTGGGATAAGTTCATTTGGATCACCTTGGTGGTGTAGAAATGACTTGTGTAGTTTTGGTGTTTTGTGGTTTTGCGTAACAAGTCTCCGTTCAAGTATTTGAGCGTTAGTAAGTTACATGGAGGTTGTTTTTATGAGTTATATGTTCATAGAGTGTGAAATTCTATTTTTGGAAACTTTGTTTTGGAAATGATATTTTTTCGGGTTGTCGTAAAAACGAAAGTTTATCGCGTAAGATGTTAAGTACGGTGTAGGGTTTTTATAAAATATCAAGAGTACAAGGTTTTAAGTGTAATAATTAAATTTAAAAATAATATATATATATATATATATATATATATATATATATATATATATATATATATTATAGGGGCGGCCGAATATAGGGGATAGGGGGAAAAAGGAAACCAAATTTGATCCCAAATACACTTACCAAATATTAAGGAGGTCTAGAATAATCCATGGGTCATTATAAATACAAAACCAAAACCCTCTCATTCACCCTTTGAGATTTTCGGCCAAGAACAAAGAGAAGAGAAGAAGAAAATTTTAGGGTTTTATTTTTGAAGCCTAAAAATCAAGATCAAGGTATAATTTTTAATACTTATGCTTAGTTAATTATTATAATTCAAATAACAATAATATGATGGATTAGGGTTTATGTTTAATTCTGTAAATTTATGTTATAAAACATGTTGGGGTCATTAATTAGTAATAATATGATGATTGGTGAAGAAGTTAGGGTTTAAAATTTGTTAATTAATGAGTTAAGTTTCTGACAGAATTATAAGGCTGTAGAAATTCGATGATATTTAATAGATGGGGATGAGTTAGATCACGAATTTTAAGTCTAAATTGTAGTATAGAGAAAGAGCTTTCCAAAAAGTCCTGCCATGAGTGATTTCGAGGTCCGGAGGTCAGTCAAACAAGTTTTGCAAGTAAAGGTGTCAAAAGAGTTAAACCGGGACAGATTTAGGTTAAAATTATTGAGGTCAAAAGTGGTTTTAAAGTGATATTAGGGTTAGCCCTTCTGTGGGAGTTGAGTTCTATATTCCCTTGGACTTCCACGCGAAAATTGGACGATAATAAGTTATGCAAGTATGTCTACTAGGTCAAAACATTTTGGTGTGCGTTCAGATCCGAATCTGGATAGTTGTCATGTTTGATTTTTCATTGGGTACTTGTGTGTGTTTTTAGTACATGGCCTTCTGGGAGAAACTTGTATGCTCATGAAGGATCATGGTGAATTTTTGGTGTGAATTGTAGAGAATTTTTGGTCGTGATTTTATGTAGGTGAAAGTTCCCTAAAATTCTGCGTTTCTGAAAAAGTTTATTCAAAGGATTTAGTGAGTATAAGTGTTTGGTAGAGATTAGTATGGAGTCTAGGTGATCCGTGGTGGGTTATATGAACCTTAGAAATCCATCATATGTGTGTGTTACATGGACTATAGCTTTTAGCTTGGTCGCGTGTAATGTGATCTTATTTGTGTTATATAGATTGTGGTTGATATTTGGAAGCTGCAAGGTTTGAGGTGAGTTTCATAGTCCCATTTTTACTTTGTTTTAACTTGGGATGGGAATGATGCTTGTGTTTAAATGTTTTTGAGTTACTGTGATTATGTGGTTGTAAAATGCATGGATCTTGTAAGTGTTATTATACGTGTTTTGCATGTTATTAGATTATTGTGTAGTGATTCTGTGTGGTCCATTTGGAGGGTAGCTATGCTCCCATTATCCATTTGGAGAGTAGTAAGTTCTAGTAGCTCTACTCACTACTATTTTTGTGTGGTCCGATCGGAGGGTAATGATTTACCCATTATTATTAACTTGGATCGGTAGGCGCGTTCCGTCCCAATTAATGTGTACCTGGATCGTGGGCACGTTCCGTCCCGTTGAATGTTGGTTGGTTGGCTATGAGCGCATGCTATCTAGTATAATGACTATGCTTATTGTCCTGCTATGTTTTATAATCACAGTGAACTGGTTGCCTTGAGTGATATTGTGTGTCTTAAACCTATGAATCTCACCAACATTATGTTGACGTTGTTAAGCATCATTTTCAGGTGAGCATTCTAAGGCTAAGGTAGAAGGAAGCGACTGGTCGAGACTTAGTTGCATTTGGGGATGATTTATCTTTAAGTTTTAATTTGAATAAGTTGGATTTTGGTTATGATACTTGAATGTCGTTCATTTGTACTTTATGTTTTAATGAAGATACCTTGGAGATTGCTTTCGGTTATTTTATTTTGGGGTATCGTTACGACACTTTGTGTCTGTACTTTGCTCTATTTGTTTGCATGTAGTAATTCTCTATTTAGACACCATGTGTTGTGATGATATCCATGATGTTGCACTCACGTTTCCGCCATTGGCGAGGTGTGACAGATTGGTATCAGAGCCTTGGTTATAGAGAAGTAGGTGGTTGAGCCTAGACTATAACCTAGGAGTCCCTCATATAGTTGCATTTAGGACTTATGTGTAAGTATAGTACTTTATATGTCTATTTTTCTTATGTTTATTAGTAGTTTTGTTGACTTTTGGACGTCGATCGAACCCCATACTTAGTATTATATGTGCCACTTTTAGCATGGCACCTCTCGCACGTAGCAAGTTTCGTTGGACGACCGTTGTCGCTACTGGGTGCAAGAGGATTGGTGGTTTGAAGCGGACTAACAAAAGGATCTTAGTTCCTGCTAGCATGTGTCCATGTAAGATCGAGGAGAGGATGACTCTAGTAAACGTGAATGGAGTGGAGATTGAAAGGTACGAGACAAAGGTAACATATAAAGACAGCCACATTTTTAGGTACCTTGGAAAGTGTCCTAAATTCCTAAAAGAGGGAGTAGTGCTAAGACCTCACGATCCGTATGAATTTGTGGATCGTGTGGAGGAGGAGGAAAGGAGTCGTAGGGATAGCTTTGCAAGTCGTCCCCTATCACAGTTTGAGGGAGGTAGGAATGGATGGCTTAGTGAGGAAGATGAAGTGGATTCAGATCTGGAGTCCACCGCGAGTAACCCGATTTAAGCATAGGGATAGAGCTCGAGCCACGTGCGACATTGTTGTTTAGCGTTATGTTTTGGATGTCTTTTGATGTTGGTATTATGTTGGAATGTGGATTCCGTTGGATTTTGGGATTTTACCCAAGTTTTAATAATAAGGCTTGAGCAAGTTGAATATTTTGTGTGTTGTATATGTGTTATTGTAGGATGTTATTATTGATAGATGTGGTATTGGAAGCGAGTACACTTGTGAAAGGATACATCTATAATTATGGATGGCCAACATAATTATACATGTATCACGACACATGTGGACTTATGGCCAATGCTACGTTGACCAATGATGACATGCTTACGTGTAGTAGGATGAGGGTTAACTGTGATATTTGTGTTAATTGTCCCATTCGATGGGGAATACTTATGTTAGGTATGACTCTGTATTTGCGAATGTCATCGCGAATGTCGTGAACGGCGCCTAACGGTATTAATGATTTGTGTGTCCAGGAAATGGCACCAAAAAGACCAAGACGCCTATTTAAGTCACCAATGAGTGGAGCCTACCGGACGCCGAATAAACGGACGCCAAAAAGGCGAAAGCCGGAGCCCACTGCTGGAGAGAGTAACCCAATCTTTCAGCAATTGTTCAATCAACAACTGGAAGCCCTACTGCCAGAGATTGTTAACCATGTGAGCGCACAGATGGGTGATGGTGCTCAATCTAATGGTGCTGGAAGTAGTGGGGGTGGCAACAACGAATGCTCCTACAAAGAGTTTATGGTTTGTAAGCCCAAGGAGTACGATGGTAAGGGTGGTGCGATAGTGCTCACTCGATGGATAGAGAAAATGGAAGCAGTGATGGATATTAGTGGCTGTGCTGAAGCTCAGAAAGTCAAGTATGCAATGAGTTCTCTGATCAATAAGGCCTTGAATTGGTGGAACACGAAAGTTCAAGCTAGGGGTAGAGTTGCTGCAATGAAAATGACTTGGGAAGATTTCAAAGCCTTGATGGTGGAGGAGTTTTGCCCAAGTAATGAGATGCAGAAGTTGGTGGAGGAATTTTGGAATCATGCAATGGTTGGGGCTAATCACGCAGGGTATACTGACAGATTCCATGAGTTAGCTAAGTTGGTCCCTCACTTGGTAACTCCTGAGTCGAAGCGTATTGATAAATACATTCGTGGGTTGGTTCCGCAGATTCATAGCATGGTTAGGGCTACGGAACCCACGACACTTCAGAGTGCTATTCAGAAGGATGGAGCACTAACTGATGAAGCGGTTAGGAGTGGAGTACTCGCAAAGACGAGTGAGAAAAGGAAGGAGGAGAGTGAGGCAGGAAAGCAGGTTGGTTCTGGTGCTGACAATAAGAGAGCAAGGAATGGGAAAGGGTTCGTAGCGGTGAATCCTGCGGTGGCAGCGAGTCCGGCAATGACAGCTACTCCGGCTGTGACAGGGAACACGGACAGAAGGAGGTATGCTAATTCTGCTCCCAAATGTGTGAAATGCAATGGTTACCATCATGAGCAGGTGGGATGTCGTACGTGTTTCAGGTGTAACAAACCTGGACACTTTGCTAAGGAATGTCGTACGGTGATTACTCAGGCGACTCCAATCAACTCGGTTGGAGCAGGGTATAGCCGTAAGGCGTGTTATGAGTGCGGGAGTACAGATCATCTCCGAAATGTGTGTCCCAAGCTGAACAGGGCACCTGGTCAGACAGGAAATAGGTTGGCCATTGAAGGAGGTCAAGGGCAAGGGTGCAACAAGAATGCAGCTAGAGGAAGGGTGTACACCATGAATGCAATCGAGGCGCGACAAGATCCTAACGTCATTACTGGTACATTTTCTCTTAATGGTCATTATGCTACTACTTTATTTGATACGGGTGCGGATTACTGCTTTGTGTCCACTGAATTTGCTAAATTACTGAATGTTGAACCTAGTGAACTTAGGTCTAGTATTGTGATTGAGATAGCTAGCGGTAGGGAAGTAGAGGTTGACAAGGTCATTCGTGGATGTACTATAGTGTTAGAGGGTATACCATTCGCGATTGATTTGATACCTTTTGGGCATGGGAGTTTCGATGTGGTGATAGGGATGAGTTGGTTGTCTAAGCATAAGGCCGAGGTTATATGCCACGAAAAGGTAGTACGTATTCCTTTAGAGAGTGGTGTTATACTTCGGATACAAGGAGAATGTGTAGGGAATGAGTTGAAAGCCCTTAGGTCGGCAAAGGCCAAAGAACTTAAAATAGAAGAGATTCCTGTGGTGTGTGAGTTTCCTGGCGTTTTTCCCGAAGATTTGTCTGGATTGCCTCCAATCCGTCAGGTTGAATTTCGTATTGAATTGATTCCTGGATCGGCACCTGTGGCGAAATCCCCATATCATTTAGCACCCTCTGAGATGCAGGAGTTGTCCGCACAATTGCAAGAACTTCAGGATAAGGGGTTTATCCGACCTAGTCACTCTCCGTGGGGAGCACCTGTGTTATTTGTTAAGAAGAAGGATGGTTCGTTCCGGATGTGTATTGACTATCGGGAATTGAACAAGTTAACTGTTAAGAATCGGTATCCTCTTCCTAGAATCGATGATCTCTTTGACCAACTACAAGGTTCCCGATTTTTCTCAAAGATAGATTTACGTTCTGGGTATCATCAGCTGAGAGTGTATGAGGAGGATATTCCGAAGACTGCTTTTAGGACTCGTTATGGACACTTTGAGTTCACGGTTATGCCATTTGGGTTGACAAATGCACCTGCGGTATTCATGGATTTATTGAATCACGCTTGCAAGCCTTACTTTGATAAATTCGTGATTGTGTTCATAGATGACATTCTAATCTACTCTAAGACGAAGGAGGAGCATGGAGAGCATCTGAAGTTGATCCTTGGATTACTGGAGAAGGAGAAGTTGTACGCCAAGTTCTCAAAATGTGAGTTTTGGCTTGAGGAGGTACATTTTCTTGGACATGTGGTAAATAGTGAAGGAATACATGTAGACCCTAGTAAGATAGAAGCGGTCAAGAACTGGAAGGCTCCTGCGACGCCGTCTGAGATACGCTCATTCTTAGGGTTGGCGGGTTACTACCGAAGATTTATAGCAAATTTTTCGAAAATTGCTAAACCCCTCACTTTATTGACTCAGAAGAATAAAAAGTATGTTTGGGGAGAAGAGCAGGAGGTGGCTTTTCAGTCACTAAAGGATAGTTTGTGCAATGCACCTATTCTGAATTTACCTGATGGGCCAGATGATTTTGTTGTGTATTGTGATGCGTCGAATCAAGGATTTGGGTGTGTACTAATGCAGAGGGGTAAGGTGATAGCTTATGCATCCCGACAACTCAAGATCCATGAGAAGAATTACACTACTCATGATTTAGAGCTTGGTGCGGTAGTATTTGCTATCAAGAATTGGAGGCATTATCTGTATGGCATGAAGAGTGTTGTCTACACAGATCATAAGAGCCTTCAGCATATTTTCAGTCAGAAGGAGCTGAATATGCGACAAAGAAGATGGATTGAATTGTTTAGTGATTATGATTGTGAGATTCGCTATCATCCTGGAAAGGCGAATGTGGTAGCTGATGCATTAAGTAGAAAGGAAAGGATTAAGCCTAAGCGTGTGCGAGCAATGTGCATGACATTGCAGTCAGGGATTAAAAGTAAGATATTAGCAGCGCAAGAGGAAGCTCTTAAGGATGAGAATGCGACTACTGAGAGGTTGCGTGGATTAGATCAACAAATGAAAGAAAAAGGAGGATGGTGGACTGTATTTCTTAGATAGGATATGGGTTCCATCGGTAGGAGGTGTAAGGAAGTTGATCATGGATGAGGCTCATAAGACAAGATACTCGATTCATCCAGGATCTGACAAGATGTATTATGATAATAGAGAGGCGTATTGGTGGCCAGGAATGAAGAGGGAAATAGCTGAATATGTTAGTAAATGTCTAACTTGTTTGAAAGTTAAGGCTGAACATTAGAAACCCTCTGGGTTGTTGCAGCAGCCGCCGATTCCTGAGTGGAAATGGGAGAACATAATGATGGATTTCATTACCAAGTTGCCTCGAACAAGTGATGGACATGACACGATATGGGTCATAGTGGATAGACTAACGAAGTCTGCACATTTTCTGGCCATTCGTGAGGATTATAAGATGGAGAAGCTGGCGAGAATTTATATTAATGAGATTGTGGCGAGACATGGTGTGCCTGTGTCGATTATCTCTGATCGCGATAGTAGGTTTACCTCGCGGTTCTGGCAATCGTTGCAAAGGGCGTTGGATACACGATTGGATATGAGCACTGCTTATCATCCGCAGACGGATGGGCAAAGTGAGCGAACGATTCAGACTTTGGAAGATTTACTTAGAGCATGTGCTATTGATTTTGGAGGAAGCTGGGATACTCATTTGCCTTTAGCAGAGTTTTCCTATAATAACAGTTATCATTCCAGTATTAGATGTGCACCGTTTGAAATGTTGCATGGGAGGAAATGTAGATCACCTGTTCTATGGGCAGAGGTTGGAAAGCCAACTAATTGGCCCTGAACTAGTGCAAGAGACTACGGATAAGGTGTTTCAGATTAAGCAAAAACTTAAGGCAGCGAGAGATCGCCAGAAGAGTTATGCGGATAATCGCCGTAAGCCTTTGGAGTTTAGTGTTAGTGATTTTGTGATGTTGAAAGTGTCTCCTTGGAAAGGTGTTGTGCTTTTCGGTAAGAAAGGCAAATTAGCACCTAGGTATGTAGGGCCGTTCGAGATTACGGAAAGGATTGGACTTGTGGCATATCGGTTGAAATTTCCTGAAGAGTTAAGTAGTGTGCATGATACGTTTCACGTATCTAATCTGAAGAAATGTTTGGCGGATGCTAGTCTGCATGTGCCATTAGAGTAGATTAAGATTGATAAGACCCTTCATTCTGTTGAGGAACCTGTTGAGATTATGGACCGAGAGGTCAAGAGTATGAAGCGTGGTAAGATAGCGTTGGTGAAGGTACGTTGGAATTCTAAGCGTGGTCCTGAGTTTACTTGGGAACGTGAGGATCAGATGAGGTCCACCCGAAGTTGTTTGCTGAGAAGGTTGATGAGACGAGCTGTTAAATCTCGGGACGCAATTTCCCTAAGTGGGGGATGATGTAACAACCGTGATTTTAGCAGGTTAGTTTGACTAATAGTCTCAACCCGTTTAACTTTTGTTTGGTGTGTATTATGTGTTAATGTGTGATTTATGCGTGGTATATGTGTGATAAGTACGTGTGTTGGCACTAAATCCCTTGGTGTAAGGTTGTCATTATGATTTGAGTAATATTGATTTTTGGGATAAGTTCATTGTGATCACCTTGGTGGTGTAGAAATGACTTGTGTAGTTTTGGTGTTTTGTGGTTTTGCGTAACAAGTCTCCGTTCAAGTATTTGAGCGTTAGTAAGTTACGTGGAGGTTTTTTTTATGAGTAATATGTTCAGAGAGTGTGAAACTCTATTTTTGGAAACTTTGTTTTGGAAATGATATTTTTCCGGGTTGTCGTAAAAACGAAAGTTTATCGCGTAAGATGTTAAGTACGGTGTATGGTTTTTATAAAATATCAAGAGTACAAGGTTTTAAGTGTAATAATTAAATTTAAAAATAAAAAATAATATATATATATATATATATATATAATATATTAGGGGCGGCCGAATATAGGGGATAGGGGGAAAAAGGAAACCAAATTTGATCCCAAATACACTTACCAAATATTAAGGAGGTCTAGAATAATCCATGGGTCATTATAAATACAAAACCAAAACCCTCTCATTCACCCTTTGAGATTTTAGGCCAAGAACATGGAGAAGAGAAAAAGAAAATTTTAGGGTTTTATTTTTGAAGCCTAAAAATCAAGATCAATGTATAATTTTTAATATTTATGCTTAGTTAATTATTATAATTCATGTAACAATAATATGATGGATTAGGGTTTATGTTTAATTCTGTAAATTTATGTTATAAAACATGTTGGGGTCATTAATTAGTAATAATATGATGATTGGTGAAGAAGTTAGGGTTTAAAACTTGTTAATTAATGAGTTAAGTTTCTGACAGAATTATAAGGCTGTAGAGATTCGATGATATTTAATAGATGGGGATGAGTTAGATCACGAATTTTAAGTCTAAATTGTAGTTCAGAGAAAGAGATTTCCAAAAAGTCCGGCCACGAGTGATTTCGAGGTCCGGAGGTCAGTCAAACGATTTTTGCAAGTAAAGGTGTCAAAACAGTTAAACCGGGACAGATTTAGGTTAAAAGTATTGAGGTCAAAAGTGGTTTTAAAAGTTTTATTAGGGTTAGTCCTTCTGTGGGAGTTGAGTTCTATATTCCCTTGGACTTCCACGCGAAAATTGGACGATAATAAGTTATGCAAGTATGTCTACTAGGTCAAAACATTTTGGTGTGCGTTCAGATCCGAATCTGGATAGTTTTCATGTTTGATTTTTCATTGGGTATTTGTGTGTGTTTTTAGTACATGGCCTTCTGGGAGAAACTTGTATGCTCATGAAGGATCATGGTGAATTTTTGGTGTGAGTTGTGGAGAGTTTTTGGTCATGATTTTATGTGGGTGAAAGTACCCTAAAATTCTGCGTTTCTGAAAAAGTTTATTTAAAGGATTTAGTGAGTATAAGTGTTTGGTAGAGATTAGTATGGAGTCTAGGTGATCCGTGGTGGGATATATGAACCTTAGACATCCATCATATGTGTGTGTTACATGGACTATAGCTTTTAGCTTGGTCGCGTGTAATGTGATCTTATTTGTGTTATATAGATTGTGGTTGATATTTGGAAGCTGCAAGGTTTGAGGTGAGTTTCATAGTCCCATTTTTACTTTGTTTTAACTTGGGATGAGAATGATGCTTGTGTTTAAATGTTTTTGAGTTACTGTGATTATGTGGTTGTAAAATGCATGGATCTTGTAAGTGTTATTATACGTGTTTTGCATGTTATGAGATTATTGTGCGGTGATTCTGTGTGGTCCATTTGGAGGGTAGCTATGCTCCCATTATCCATTTGGAGAGTAGTAAGTTCTAGTTGCTCTACTCACTACTATTTCTGTGTGGTCCGATCAGAGGGTAATGATTTACCCATTATTATTAACTTGGATCGGTGGGCGTGTTCCGTCCCAATTAATGTGTACCTGGATCGTGGGCACGTTCCGTCCCGTTGAATGTTGGTTGGTTGGCTATGAACGCATGCTATCTAGTATAATGACTATGCTTATTGTCCTGCTATGTTTTATAATCACAGTGAACTGGTTGCCTTGAGTGATATTGTGTGTCTTAAACCTATGAATCTCACCAACATTATGTTGACGTTTTTAAGCATCATTTTCAGGTGAGCATTCTAAGGCTAAGGTAGAAGGAAGCGACTAGTCGAGACTTAGTTGCATTTGGGGATGATTTATCTTTGAGTTTTAATTTGAATAAGTTGGATTTTGGTTATGATACTTGAATGTCTTTCATTAGTACTTTATGTTATAATGAAGATACCTTGGAGATTGCTTTCGGTTATTTTATTTTGGGGTATCGTTACGACACTTTGTGTCTGTACTTTGCTCTATTTATTTGCATGTAATAATTCTCTATTTAGACACCATGTGTTGTGATGATATCCATGATGTTGCACTCACGTTTCCGCCATTGGCGAGGTGTGACAACGATGTTTACCGATACTAAGCTAGATATCGAGTCCTTCTTCGAGTATAACCAAACCCGTTATGTTTTATGGCCCAACATAACAAACCTATTACTCTAAGCCTAAACACATAAACCACCTAATCTTTAGTTTGGAATATAATGGGTGATACATGGTGTTGTATAATGGTGATACATGGTGTTTTATAATGATGATCCAAGATATGGTGTCTAATGGATATGAATGCCTAATGTAAATATCAAGAAATCTAAGCTTGATGCCTTGATATGGTTAAACTTCTATTGATGAAAATCCTTCAATGGATGAAGATGACAAGAGCTCTAATATTGTTGTGGTGAATATTCATATGCAAGTGTACTTTGGTGAATGAGGATGACAAGAACTCTAAGTTTGCTTCGATGAATAAAGAAGTGATAATATACTTTCAACAAAATGAGAGTTAGAATCATTATAATCAAAGGTTAAAAAGGGGTTTTAAGACTAGTGAATGTATTAAGTTACATTGAAAAAGCTTGAAATTTGTTTGTAAAGGTTAAAACAAAGTGTATGCAAAATGGTTGCTTAAATAGGCAAGGAAAATGCATAATGGTTATTTGAATTGTTAGACACCCAATACCCTAAACTGACAAATTATGTTTTTTATTCAAAATTTTTTTTAATGCCTTGCCTTTTTGGTCTTGGTTTATTTTAAAAATGGCTAAACCCTTTCTCATTGCAAGATTGCATTTGATTTACTTCCTAATGGATAAGATGCCATTCTAAATGGTCAAGTATTTAGGTATTGGTTTATTATCAAAAATGGCTAATCTATCTTACAATGTAAACAAAAGTAAATAAAACTTTTGTAAAAGTTTATAAAACTATGTAAGATTATATAAAATGATGCAAGAGATTTTATAAGATGATGAAAGTGTTTTGATGCAATTTATAAGAAATAAATGCAACTTTGATTATTAGGCTAGTTTGTAAAATCGTGTTCATACCTTGTATGAAATGTAAAATGAGGTTCGAAAGATAAAGATTAAGATTGTAAATACTTAATGACTTCAAAATATATTTTAAACATTTTCAATGGTTTGTTAAATGGTTTCATCATAATGCAACATAACAAACATGTTCGAACCTGCGTTTGAAGCATGAGAAGACTCGAGACGTCGAGAGTTGTTGATGAATGTATGTTTTGACGATTTATGGTTACGAGTAAGTTGCGCATTTTACGTTATATATTACAAGTTAAATGTTTGTCATTATTAAAACATAAGAGCTCGTTTAGTTTAAATATCTGCATATTTGCACTAACAATTTTTTTAATTTATTAGTGGACTAACTGAAAAAGACATGTATTTATGTGACAAAAAATTTCAAGACCAGATTCATTTTAGATAAATAAGAATTTTTAACGAAAATTTGCAATAAGCGATAAACATCCATCGAGTTTATGTGATCCCCGAAAACCCCTGGCCCCCTAGGTCCGCCTCTGGGAGTGACTTTAACCTTTGAGGACGCAAAGGCAAAAATTAAATGTTTGAAACAAAATACCTTATGGAAGATAACCCTCAATCTAGCTGTGTACCAAGATTGTCGATGCAATAATAACTAGAGACATGGGTGTGCCCACTCTATAACTTCTCATTTAAAGGTACAAATATTAGTCACAAGTTACACTATTCTATTTTATTTTGTTGCAATAGTACAAGAAATATTTAGAAAACAATATATTTTGATAAATGATCAAGATTCCAGTCTCTCCTTGTAATAACTTTGTGTTATGTGTTATCTTTGAGTATAGCTTCTTGGCTTGCTGTTGTTGCTCTTAATAAAATTTCGCCTTTAAAAGAATGTTGAAGAAGCTATTGATCATATACATGAAGACATTAGCTTTGAGGTTTGAAGTACGTGATCGACATTATACCTAAAGCAACAAAGAGTCTAGCAACTAATTCAAAACCATTTCATTTGTTAATTTATGTAAGATCATCTAATATATATATATATATATATATATATATATATATATATATATATATATATATATATATATATATATATATATATATATATATAATTGCACTCTTATTTCACTTTTACAATATTACTCATTTTTTTCTACAAATTTTCTTAATCAATATCTCTAACAAGAAGCTAGAGATAAAAGGGACAAAATCACAAAATTACTATGCCCATGTTTAATAGAAGATCGAGCTTACGGTTTTGTCACTAAATATAATAAAGGACCTAAAGTTCTACAAAAAGATTTGGCTAAACATAGCAAAACCGGACATAAACAGTTTCAAATAAAGTATATCGAATATACTTTATACCGTGAAGTTGATATACAGTTTCAAAAAATAAAATTTTATAAGACATCGACCCCACATCGCACAATTTGATGATCATCTTCTTCAAGGTTCAAATCATTGTAATTCTGTCACTTAACATACAAACACATGCAAAATCTCCACTAAAAAAGTGTGAATCTAAGATATAGCCATTTTGAACCATGTCTTGTGAAAGCTTTGATGTACACATGTATAGATATGTGCATTCCTTTATTGTGATGCATCTGCATCATTGTTGTCTGGAACTCCTAGTTATGGACCACAAGAGCCAATGGCATCTTTTTCAGATGTTGCATTAACACAACCTCTTTTCAATGGAGCCAATCCTTAAGTTTATGTCAAGGCTACCTCTTCATATAGTCCGATCGATCCCTTTCTTGATTTTAATATATGTACTCTATAAATATTTTTCTAATCTAAGTCGATTCACATTCACGTGTATGCTTCTCAACCTTGTAAAATAGCTAACATTTTATCCTAAATAAAGCTTTTAGAAAGTAAGCCATCGCGTTTGATTGATTGCAATAAGGTTTAAAATAATGAAAATAAATTTCTTCAAATTCGAAAGTACCCACTTAAAAGTACACTTGTCTTTACTTTTATGTAGGTCCTTTTGTACTCTTTCATGAATCCTTATGTACTTTTGGTGTGCTTAACTTGTACCTCTAAGGCACAAGTTAGAAAAACCCAATTAAGTAATGTGTCAATAAAAGGTGCAGTAGTACTTTCCTTGCCGAACAAAATCTTATGAGGAACATCCACATACTAGCATAATAATTACCTAATTAAACCCTAAAACTAATATGTATAAAATATAATATATGTGTTGTGAATACAAGATTGAGGGAATGAAAGTATTGTTTATTGATCATTAACTATGAGATTTACAAAGAGTATATATAGACAAACATTAGGGCAAAAACCCTAATAGCTAACATGGGCCATGGGCCTATTATGGGTTATATGGACATCCACTAATAATTATCCATAACACTCCCTCTTGGATGTCCATATTGTTAATACGCTTAGGGAATGCTGCCTCATTAAAAACCTTGCCAGGAAAACCCAGTGGGACAAAACCATGACTAAGGACAAAAAGAGTGCAGCGCGTATTATCTCCTTCTGATGACTACATCACTTGGTATCTTGTAAATAGGTCAACGAAATCATCACTGGAATGAGAAGTGTCTTGTCACCTTTGATGTAACGTTACTTGAATATAGCAAGGTATGCTACATTATCTTCATGCAATAGTTGCTATCTCCTTTCCAGAATTTATGTATGGTTTGATGAAGTCGCCTTGATTGTTTGCTCTATCAAATGCCAGGAAAAATATTCGCCACTTGTAACAATATATCCATGTTGAGATCGATCATTGTAAGTTAAACATATATCCTGCATCTGCAAAACTAACTAAACTTGTTTTGACGGGTTAGTAAAATATAAACCCATATCCTTTGTACCTTGAAAATATTGAAATATTTGATTTACTGTGGTTCAATTTGATCAACTACTATTCTCGAGAATTTTAAATCATGACACGTGTTCCATGCATTCTATATTCCTTAAGGAATCTCAACAAAAATGAGCACTTGTTTTATAATATTAGACGCATACAACTTATTTCTCATATTGCCAGACATAACATTAAATATCCTTTCTCATAACATTCATGTGTATGGATTTCACCCAATAATCACGTTTCATCATAAGAGACTTTCATAGTTCATTAGTTACTTGCGTCTTTATATTCTTTGGCCATTCATTTTACAACTACACTTCTTGTAGATATCCAAGATCCTCACCTTGTATTTATCATGCGCATTATTATATACAGTATTATCGACGTCGTTTCAGTTCTTTTCGATTCCACACTTTACTAGACATTATATTCTATCATTTGTTGAGATCTCAAAGTTTTTTTTCATGTACCCGGGGTTTTCAATATCCTTTCATGTCTAGTTTTTCTTTCAGAGACTATTATGGGGTCTTTATTACCTCGATTCGACCATCTTAATTTATTGCTCCATTTTATCTATTCATTCGAGGACTTTTTATTTGGAATCGATTCGTCTATCACGCTGCAGACGTGCCATAGACTTACTACCAATCAATGATTTTACTGTTGGGACACACATTGTAATTGGAGCAATAGCAGCATAATATGATCTAGTCACTTTCTTTAGGTCACTAAATATGTCTGGCATTTACTATATCTGGAATGTTATTTGTCCCTTGAACTTTAAGTTCATATTCATTAATGTGAGGATCAACATCTATATCATAATTCATTCCATATTTCTCGCTGCTCATTCTCTCCCCCTGAATGAATTATCAATTTAAATATCCCATTTTGTGTGTTGTGGTGTATTTACTATATATCACACAATTACAAAATCTCACATGGGAAATTTGGTTTGTGACCAAAACCATTCTAACGGGGAGGATTCATTATAGATTGTTGGCAAGATGCGATTCATATGTCATAACATGCCCCATAAACTAAAAGTTTTGTTCTCACAATATTATTGGCTTTGCAATCAACTGAAGACGTTTTATAAACGTTTCAACAAAAGCAATTCGCGTATGAACATGGGCTACTTTTATGTTCAACACTTATTCCAATAATCGCCCAATACTTGGAAGTTTTCACCACCATTTTTAATAATTTAATTTGGAAAACCGTGCTCGCATTTTATAAGCCGAGCCATTAATCACGCTAATCTTAAGTTGCGTCTTTGATGATCATTTTGATGATGCATCGATTTTATAAATCAAAATGATCCATATGGCATATGTATAGGCCTACATACATGCCCTTTATATTTTTCCACAATTTAAGGAAGCAAGTCCTTATTTGTATTTTATGGTGATAAGTAAATAACCAACTTCCACTGAGAACAATAAAAATTTATCTTGGAAGAAACACATCATTCTTCTATATATTTCGCATCATCACTAAACCGGAATGGTCGAACCGGTTTGCTAATCAATACAAGTTGCACAATATTCTTAACACATATACATCATATATCATAACATAATGTCCATTAAAGAATTTACAGAAACAAAAATTAATAAATAAATTATGCACGTTACTATGCTTGGCCACAAAACAATAATATGTAAAATAAAATCTGTATACGTCATTCAACTATATTGCTATAAACATGTTTATAACTCAGATCACATAACAAACTAGATAGCCTTAAATAGGTTATGTGTTATTATAAAATTGGTATGTGTCAAGTAAAGACAGATTGAAGTCTTGAAGCATTTATCAATTCGAAAAAAAAATATAATGGACACCAAAGAAATAAAATAAATAAAATAAAGCCTAATAAAATATTCATAGCCAAAAATAATAGGAATCCAAACATAATCAAGAAAGCCTAAGAAAAACACCTAAAGAAAATTCCAAACCAAACACTTAAAGAAAATTCCTAACAAAACACTGAAAGAAAAATTATTCATGGCTTGACTCTACCAATTAATCATCTGTAAGAAAATCATCAGCTTCCAAATAAGTTTCATCATCAGTATGGTCTTTAGGACCATCGGGGATATCATTTTTATTATCATAAACAAAGTTTGACTATACCCCGTTTCCCTTGTTCTTGATAGAATTTTGATAAAGTTCAACTAGATGCCTGGGTGTACGGCATTGCTTTGCCCAATGACCAAAAGTGCCACAACGATAACATGAATCCGCTATTATGTTCTTTTCTTTTTCATCTCCTCCATTCTTTTCCTTATCTTGCCACTTCTTGTGGCCATTGTTGTTCTTAAAGTTAACACTATGATTAACAGCATGATAATTACCTCTACCATTGCCACGTCCTTGACCACGACCTCGACCAGAACCATAACCTCGTCCACGATCATAACCACGACCACGACCTTCATTGTGATAAGTAGTCACATGCGCTTCCGATAAAGGAGCGGTACCAGTTGGACGATTATCATGATTTTTCATTAAAAGCTCATTATTTTCTTCGGCCACAAGTAAGCATGAAATTAGGTCACTATATTTAGTGAATCATTTGGCTCGATATTGCTGTTGCAATAGTATATTCGAAGCATGGAATGTGGAAAAAGTCTTTTCCAACATCTCGGCATCACTAATTGAGTCACCACATAATAGCAATGTAGAGGTAATGCGATGCATGGCTGAGTTAAATTCACTCACTGTTTTGAAATCTTGGAGCCTTAAGTGAGTCCATTCATATCTTGCCCTTGGCAAGATGACCGTTTTCTGGTGGTCATATCGGTCCTTTAACTTATTCCAAAGGGCTAGTGGATCTTTTACTGTGAGGTACTCAGTTTTTAAGTCCACATGGAGGTGATGTCGTAAGAACATCAATGCCTGGTCTTTTTGCATATTAGTTGTTTCTTTTCCTTCGTGGATTGTATCCACAAGCCCATGTGCATCCAAGTATGTCTCGGCTTCCAACGCCCAAGACAAATAATTTTTTCCGCTTATGTCTAAAGCCACAATAGAAAGATTTGCAAGTTTTTGCTCCATGATAACTATACGTTGACATTAAATACGTGTTAAACAAAACACATAAACAAAACACCAGGTGAAACAAAAACAAGTAAAATATGTACATGAGATAATATACTTCGATCCATGTTTGGTTAATTTAAATTATACTAAACTTTAAGCAAATATAATAAGCTATATAAAATAATTACGGCAGAATGCACATATTAAATCATGTTATGCTTATAATTAACATATTTTCAATAATTAACAAGACTATTTTTAAAATCACGACACAACCAAAACAAGTAAATAAAGAAAAATAAAATTTAAACTAGGGTTTTTTTTTTTTTTTTTCCAAGAAAGTTTGTAGATCTTGTTGTTCTTTAAATCCCTTATTTTCTCTTCGACTCTATCAGTTAATTTTGTAGAACTAAACAATGTTCCGTTTATAAAAACCTTTTATTTTCATATCCACAATTTCGGTAGGATCATCATATCGATTGTGACGATAGAATCTCACTTTCAATAAACACAAGAGCTGATCTCAACAAATAGTATAAAGTAATTATACATATATATTCTTACGAACTGTAATATACGAAGACGATTATTAATTGAAACTTGGGATCTTAATAGCTCGCGACAAACCTACTGTATTAGGCAAAAACAAATTGCTAAAGTGCGTGCCTTATGTTTTTACAAATAAGTAAATAAATAAAAGCCACATAAGTTTGCTAGTTAATCAAACTAATTGTTTATGATTTCTTCTTGATGGATCCAAATTAACATAAAATTAACTAACATTTATAAAGTCATCGCGATCATATCATATTTATATTGGCTCGTTTAAGCTAGAATTTATGGTCATTGCATGAGATAAGAGTCAAGTAATTAAAGTATTAAACTAAATAAGCATCGTAGGCTAGAAGCAAATTTTTCTCGCATGTAGCATCATGGTCCCTTAGTTTATTTTATTCTCATCTAACCTTTAAGCCTAATAATATGTGAACGACATAGTTTTTTTTTTTTTTTTTTTTTTTTTTTTTTTATTTTATTTTTTTTTTTTTTTTATTTTATATGTTTATAAATTTTACTATCCACTCAAGTTATATTAATAATAACAAGTAAAAGTAACGAGTACTTAATATACAGTTGGAATTGAAAATTTACCTCTTCCGATTGTAATTGAAAACGAGAGAAAACCTAAACCTTTAGAGCGTGCTGATAACGTGTTGTGAATACAAGATTGAGAGAATGAAAGTGTTGTTTATTGATCATTAACTATGAGATTTACAAAGAGTATATATAGACAAACATTAGGGCAAAAACCCTAATAGCTAACATGGGCCATGGGCCTATTATGGGTTATATGGACATCCACTAATAATTATCCATAACAATATGTTATTTTTTATTTTAATTGACATGAAATGACATTTTCCATACTAGTCGAAATGTTGAATTGTAAAAAACGAAGAAGTTTCAAAAGTACGGGTAACACCTAATTTACTTCATTGACCCACCTAAATGGTCCACGTCTTTATCAATTAAGATGTTGACTTGATATGGAGTAAATACATACACAATAATTCTACTGTGATATTTATAAGAAAATTAATAAAAGAATGATCAAAATCAGTTTAGGGCATGCATCTCGACTTTGACTGTTGATGGACATCCATAATTGTGAAGCTTTTTACAGGTTTATTAACCTTACATGACTACATGTCAGGGGCGGAGGGACAATGTAAATAGGGGGGGGGGGGGGGGGGGGGGGGGGGGGGGGGGGGGCGGTGCCCTCAACAACTTGGCCAAAAAAAATTTTATATAGTGCAAAATTTTGGGTTTTAGCGGACAAAACTTAAATTGCCCCCAGGCAAAAAATGAAATTGCCCTCAACAAAATTTTGGGATGCTGAAAATAGGTTGTTTGGTTGTAATTAGATTTTTCCGGTGAGCTTGTATTATCGGAAAAAAAGGAGGAAGATAAAGAGCAGGGAAAAATGAAAAAGTCAAGAATGGTGGGGATGGGCTAGTGGGTGTATACAATATTATTTCTTTCTCTTATTTGGTAATATAATAACTATATACAATATGTGAATACAGTAACTTCAGAATAAATTGGTTTTGTGATTACATCTACTATATATCTTTGGGCTTTAGCATGAGTGCATGACTTTTCTTAACAACATGGGTAATTTAGAGTTAATTTGTTAGCATCGTATATTTACTCACATATCTTCTAATTTATGATTTTGACGTGATAATCACATTTCTTTTGGTAATTTAATTCATAAAACCACGACCACTTTTATACAAGTTTTACTATACTTTATTTGAAATTTTTGCTTAAAATTTTATATTTGATCCGTAAATATATATTATAGTCTAAATGAGTTTATTTCTAGATAAACTACTTGAAATCACCGACTCGTTATTATTTTAGCGACACCTAACTAGTGTTAATTGCATTATAGTAGACCCGACCCGATTTTTTCAAATTACGCTAAAAACTGTCATTTTCCGACGTGTATTTAACCCCTCGCTTGATGCCCCCCGTGATCATGTTTTCTGGCTCCGCCACTGACTACATGTCATGTAAATCATTAACTTATAAACCTTTTCGATCTTATAAATCTATTTTTACTATTTATAAATATTGGAATATCGCCCAACCAACAAAGAACTCGAGCGGATAACACGGAACTCGAAGACGAACACACACAAGCAGATTATATTGTCGACAGAAAAGTAATTTGCACAAGATTATCCCTAACCGAACGTTATTGAAAAAATGAGTGTACATTGCCTCACCTCCTCATCTCTACTTATAGAGAATGAGGTGGTAATCTTAATCCTACATTAACTAGAAGATGGCTATGTAAAGAAGAAAAGATGAAATCCAACTGCTTAAGACATAAGCAATTGACAAACACATATGGATCATATTCCTATTTAGTTAGTACATGATCTAAACTTTCACTTTGCCCCCTAATTTATAGCTAATATGTATACTATTACAAAAGGTTATAAATAGCGTGAGATGTGATGTGGCGACATGGTCAAGCCTCACGCCTTAGGAGTCATGGCGAAGCCATAACATTTTTTAGGGCGTGTTTTAAAGCGGCACAAAATAGGAAAATATTTATAGATTTATATATTTATATCATATTATATATATATATATCGATTTTACAAAAAAGTGTTATACATAAGGAATAAAGTCAATAAACTATTCTTTCATGTAATTTTCTTCATTTTTTACAAAACAAAAACCTTTTTATTTAATTAAAAAAAGGCGGCACACCTAGCGCCTTATCGCGCATGTCCACGCCTCATCTCACGTCATGCCGCCTAGAGTCGACGCCTTGGTTTATTTCGTAGCGTTGAGGTTATGCCTCGCGCCTTAACGACGCCATGACGCGCCTTTTAAAACCCTGCAATTACATAACAATTTCCACCTTAGTATCATATTAGCCTATATATGACCACTTACCATTCTTTTCCACATCACAATCTCCTGATAGACTATCCTCCAACAACAGTATGGAGCGTTCCAACAAAGTTTGTACCAACTTCAAACTGAAAACCCCGGACCGTGACACCCTCAGAGTATTCCCACTATGATCCGTGACGATCTCCATACCAAGTATATATTTTCGTTTGCCTCATCCAACAAACCTTTGGTAACCAAGATATTAGCCTTGCATCTACAAGAAAAAACCATAACATCAATATAGAGAAATAGATGTAGGAACATACCTGGTGTATACTCCCAGTAATAGCCATCATTGTCGTCAATGATTTTCGTGCAACCATTATTGAGCACAAACACATCTAATCGAGCATCCATATATTCTTTCAATCCAGCCTTCCTGATTCGATTGAAATCAACACATATATTTTTCTCAAAGGAAACACAAGTGAAGTATGTGTAACCCGGGTCGTTATCCCCAACGAAGGCGTGAATGGAATTTGTGTTCTCGAATCGTGAAACGTGTTTGAATGGTGAAAAAGAAGGGATTTTGGGTTTTTAATCTAAAATAAGTGAACATGAATTAAAAACGATTTAAAAGGCGAGAAAAACAATTTAAGAAAAACAAACGTGATTAAAAATGTAATTGGACTAAAAAAACGCGAATTAAAGAAAACGGGAACTAAGAACAAACCTAAAAATGTCAAAATAATGAAATATTAATTCTACGGGTACCAAAATAATTTTCCTACATCCTAAATGACAAAAGAAAATTTTGGGAAAAAGAAAAATATTTTTTTGACTTTTTAATTAATTAATATGAATTTAAGACTAAATTAAACTATTTAAATGCTTTAAAATTAGTAAATGACTTAGGAAAATTCTGAAAATTTCCAATTAAATCTAAAATGATGCAAGGAATCTAGGAAAAATGAAAAGAGAACTTATTTCACCCCAAATAAGCAGAATGGGCTAATAAGCAGTTTGCAAATAAGCTAAAAAGCACTAAAAATTACCAAAAGCTAGAAAACAGTTCAAACAACTTATTTAAGCATAAAACAACTTAAATCAAACAGCTAAACTCACAGAATAAGCCAAATAAGCAATTAGTGCAGATTCAAGATCAAGACAGAAAATGCAGCCAACACCCCTACTTGCAGATCAAAATTAAGCACTTAAATAAGCTGATTAGTGAAACTTATGGGGGCAAAAGCTTCATAGTACTACAGGCTACATAAAAACAACAAAACCCCTAATTATTACAACCCAATTGAACCCTAATTCTTGCCTAGATCAGATGCCAGAAACTGCATTTAAACCCTTTTTTGACTTTTTTTGCTGTTTTCACTATTTTGACTAAATCCAAATTTGATTGATCCTAGTTAACTGATTATGATATAATAAGCTATAATTAAACTAGTTTAAGTTAAATGGACCAATTTTATAGATACATTATGCAAAATCTGTCCTAATTACCCAACAGTGAACAGATTTAAGCTAATTTAGATGCTAATTTGACTTTTTGAGGAATGAACCACTATTATAATGCTATCTAAGACCTCATTATAACTGATGCAATCTATATCTATCACTAACACATCAGAACAACAACAACAACTAGCAATAAACAACAGATCCAAACACTCCTTAAGCAGGCAATTGCACTACAATAATAAGATTTGAACTGAGATTAACCAAACAAATAATTACTACACTAGTCTAAACATACATAAGATCAGATTAACCAATAATTAACAACAACTAACAACTAAAACTCAGATTTCAATATCTATGAAATCCAACAGTAGCAACAACAATTCTAGGATGTAGCACTAAATAGCCAAACATAAACACAAATAGAGCTATTCTAAGCTATAATGAGCATAATCAAAGCAATAAAATCAGATTACTAAAGCTACACTTATGAATTTAAACATGACAATTGAAAAAATGAAACAAGAGATGTTAGAATTCTCCCCTCAACTGAACAGAGGGCAAAACTTCAGTAAAACCTATCACTAGATAGGCCAAATACTTCCACTACACTATTTGATCTATCAAATCAACCCAATATCATCATCTTCATTACCACAGTTGACTTAAGTTGACTTTTGACTACTTTGAATTTTGAAACTGAATAAGCACAATAAACTAACACAATTTGTCACAAGCTTATGTTAGCTTATTACACAGGAAAGGAGAACTTTTAAGACTTTAAACAACAATAGCTTTTAATCACTGAATTGAAATTAACTCGAATTACAACTGAAAAAATACAATGCTTAAGAATTTAAACTGAAATTGAAATTACATTTGACTGAATTTAAGTTAACAATAAGACTTAACTGAATTAGATTTTAAGGGCTAAACTACACTACTCCTATACTAATTTAACTACTGACTAAGAAACTAAAATCTAACTAACACCCTTTTGCTCTTGAAGAGGCCTTTTTATACTTCCAAAATCCTTCTCTCATCATTCCGAATTCATCCCATTCGTCCAATTAGCTTTAATCAATCTCATTCGTCCATTTCATTTTTGGGGGGAAACCAGGGGATAGTGGGATTTGGGCTTATCTGAGCACGTGGGTAGTTAGTGTGTATCAGGAGATAAGTGAGGAGGGGGGTTGGAAACGTGTATCAGAGGAAGGAATGGGGTGGTGTCAGGGATAAGGTGAGGACATGGTTTTGGTTTCCCTGGTATTGGTATTTGGCGGGGTGGTTTTAGGGAAGAAGGTTTTGACCGGGTCAAACCTGTGGTATTAGTTAAACACAGGGTAGGGTAAATGGGCTAGGGTTTATTAGTCTTTGGGCTTTGGGTTATGGGTAAAAGGTTTAAAAAGGTTATGGATTGGGTTAATTTATTTGTTTTGGTTAGTTAAAAGGGATAAGAATTTAGGGATCACTTTTGCCAAGTTCTGAAAGTTCAAGGACCAAATTTGTCATTTTTGCTAAAATAATTCCAAGGGCCAATATTGACAATTTGACTTTCATGAAGGTTGACTTTTGACACTTGAGCAATTTCCCGGTCCAAACTAGTAATTTCCTTCCCCGTCCTCGGCTTTTCACGCTTTTCCAATCATGTGCTCCGTTTTGTCTGTTTTTGCCCTGTTTTCGATCCTTTTGTACCTGAAACACATAAAAACACAAACCAAGGATATCTGCAGTAATATTTGGTGTATTTGGCCGTTTTCAGTATTTTTATGGTCTAAAATGGGCATAAAATGATGAGTATTTACACACTCATCAATCCCCCACACTAAGCTATTGCTAGTCCCTAGCAATCCGATCATATAAAGTAATGAAAGGATCAAAAGAATACCAAGTATACCCCGTTTCGACTTTTTATTCAATGCGAGAAATTTAAATAGAACAAAAATAGATAACATGCTTGATTTTCAAAAATGGTATCATGGAACATGATTCACACAAAATGGGTGTCTCCAGGGAATTGTAATCGTCATCCTCTTTTTTATACTCCCAACTAAGCTTAAACTCAATGTGCAAATGTTTTTGTAAAATGCCAACGCTACTTATACCAATAATCTATGTAAGCCGAGACTTAACTTTTCACTCCCACATTTATTTAAGTTAGGTGAATGTGCTTGATTTTCAAAATTTTGATCACAAAAATCGACGTTTATATAAAATTTTGACTAATACTAGTTGAAAGATAGATTTAAAATTCACAACAAGCAAGTTTCAAAACACATCAAAACTTATTGCATTTTGCAATATCATTCCATTTTTGCATTTTGCAATATCATTCCATTTTTTTTTTTTTTTTTTCATCATTTTTTTTTTACTTGTGCAACATAAACCAACGGAGTTTCACGGGAACCAAGATCTTACACCTTCCTGGAATAAAGGATCCAAGGGCCGTTACAACGGAGAGTTCCAAGACCTTAACGCCTTTCAGAATTAAGGGTCCAAGGGCCGGTGTAAGAGGGTAGCCAAAACCTAAACGCCTTCCGGAAATAAGGATCCAAGGGCCGATCTTGAACCTTAGCTTTTTAGCAGATTTATTTATTATTTAACTTTTACATTACTATGACATATGCTTGTTCCGAAGTTTAAATAAATCTTTGAACTAGTATTTTTCAAAATCGTATGAAAAAATGATTTTGTGTGTTCAAATGTTTGAAAATAAGCAATAATTTATTCCGATTAAGAGCTTATGGGAGGAAAAGCCATAGATTACTTATATAAGCTCTAAAGATAACCAACTACTCTACGCTTAGCATTTTCATTTGCACAAATCGTAAAACCTTAGTCTAAACGTTAAGGAAGCAGCTAGATCAACACTCTAGCAGAGTCGGGATTCCCTTTGTTCTAACCTAATCAAGACTAAACACTACTTTTTATTGCAATTTCTTATCTAAAAACGACAAAAATTTTAAAATTTTTGGTCAAAACGGGGGTACTAGGGCACTAGAAGGTACTTATGTGACAAAATTCGCGAGAATTCCCCCCCCCCCACACTTAGAATTGAATATTGCCCTCAATATTCAAAGTACCGGCTATTATGCCGCCACTTAGAACGTAAAAAGGTAATACCACTAACCAAGTGTGGAAAAGAAATCTCCATTTTTCACAAAAAAGGTTGAAAAGATATCCCTAGATAAACGTTAGCAAAAGGATAGGATATTGGGCGGCTGGATTGAAAACAGGCGCGTCAATCATCACAATCCAAGGGAAACCTGCAAATAAGGGCAAACAACACACAAACAAAGCACAGTAGAGGAATCCCCCCACACTTAGTTGTTAGAAAGTAGAAAGAAGACAGAAACATGGGTTGTCACCCATGTGGTGCTAATGTTTTTGTTAACCGAGTCACTAGCTTGACTCGACCCCGAATTCATTTGTTCATGGGGAAGCAAGTGGAAGAAAAAATCTCCATCGGACTTTCATTCAAAATGTTTGGATAAACATTGAAGTTCTTGAAAGTTCCACTCCGATGAGATACATCCGGCTCAAAAGAATGATAAATTGAGATGCCGGGGTCAAAAACTTTGTCTTCACTCCCAAACGAGTGAAGAAGAAGAGAAGTCACATCATATGTGATGAAAGGGAAGAAGGTCATGATAACAATCATGATTAGGTCATCATCATCAAAAGTAGACTTCATAATTTTCATATTATGAGTCTCATCATTTAAGCTCTTTTGTTCAAGAAATGACTCGGGTGGGAGGGTCGGGATTAAATCATCAATAAGCAAATTCTCATGATTGAGAATGCCTCCCCCCGGGTCACACAAAACATCTTTGTCTAGATCAAAGTAGAAGTGATCATACTCCGGCGGAGATATGATGGGAGTAAGTTCATCGGAGAACTCCTCATGATCAAGATCAAAGGTAAACGAATCATATTCTGGAAGAGAGAGATCAGCATGAGAAGTGGTACTGCTACTACTCGTCTCTTCCGTGAAATCAAAACTAAATGATTCGTAAGCCGCGAGAGAATACTCGGGATGAGAAGTGGGACTACCACTACTCTCCTCTTTGTCATCAAAAATAAAACTCTCATATGCGGGAAAAGCATCCTTGAGCTCGGGCTCTGGAAGGATATACGAAGGTGGGACATATGCTGTACTTTGTGTGCTAGAAATTTGCACCTCGTCCATTATTGTCTCCGTATCTGATGAACTCAAATAAGTACATTTTATTACTATCATTTATCCTATTAATTTGACTTGTTTTACTATATTATGTATGAGGATTGATACTTAATTGTTTACTTTTGTAATTCTCAGGTAAAAACAAGCATTTGGTGAAACTTGGCGATTTTGGACTAATAATGGAGCAAAACGTGCATAAAGTGAAGAGTCTACTGAAATGAAGAAGATCAAGACTAATCTGCTCCAGATGCGCCGCATCTCACTATCAACATGCGCCGCATCTCTATCAAGATGTCACCAGATACGATCCAAGATACAAGAGGACATGCGCCGCATCTAATCATGGAGTTACGCCGCATCTTCTGGCGGTGTACGAATATTCCTGAATATTATAATCTTGGACCCCACGCGAAGTTACGTACATGCGCCGCATCTACTTAAGTAGATGCGCCGCATCTTCCCTCAGACACAAACTATAAATACCCCGTAGACCAGACGCATTAAAGAGATTCGGGAGTTCGAAACCCTAAAACCGAAGTTCGGACAGCAGAGCAAAAGGACGAATTCAGTCAAGAAGGCAGCACAAGACACACCCAAATCAAAGATACAAGAGCTGTAAGAAGGTGCTGCATGTATTTAATTCATTAAGTAGTTTTGTTTTATTGTTTTAGCAAACTTTAATTCATCAGGATTGGTGGCTTGTGTAATGTGACAACGGAAAGATTGCACTCCCTTTAATACTTGCTTTCCCATCAATTAAAGTTTATATGTTGATGTCTTTGGTTACTACTTATTAGTGCATTGACCACCTCTGTGTTTATTAGTGGCTTGCGGGCACCCGACTGCGGGACAAGGTGTGGCTCCCACGGTTGTTTCTAAATTGATCACTTAGGAATAACTTTTAGACATAAGTCGTCATTAAGGGTTTACTCGCCGATAAGAATAGGACCAACGAGAAAGGGTTAACTACATACACTTCATATAAAGCTATCAATAAAACAAGTGACAATCTACTTAATCATAAGGACAGCCCTCTTATTGTCTCAAGTGTCTATCTGTGTACGTGTGTGCTACTTGCTGATTCGTGCCTATTTGTTTATTTTATTATTTAATTGCAAACAAAACTGTGCCAGTCTCTCAGGCTGAAACCCCCTTGCGTTAGGATATTAAAATACTGATTAGATTAACGAGATTATACGTTCCACTCTTAGTGATCGACACTCTACTTACCATTATCTTCATACTGACCGGGTACACTACTCGTTAAGTGTGTGTGTTATTGATAAGTCGGCTAAATATAAATTTAAAACTTGAGTAGGCATTAAAACTGCTAAACCGCAACGACACATCACGCGCATCAGTATCTGACTCATCACTTTCACAATCCGATATATCCTCAGACTCACTTGGGATTGGAATAAGGTTCTCAGCACTAGACTTTATGAATTCGTCTGATTCCTTTTCAGGAATAGTGCTAAGATGCTCATCCCCCATAATAAGAGAGTCCTTGGGTTTCATATATGGTAAGAGTGATGTGATTGCAATAGACTGAGGGAGTTGCGAAACGATATTGCTAACAGGAATAGTACTCTCCTCGTCGTCTTCATCTTCGTCATCGAGCATGCACGCCTGATTAAACAAGAAACGATTGTGTGCTGCTCGTTCTATGGCGAGTAAATCTTCCATAGATTCACCATGACGCTTTTCTTGGGTATGCCTAACAGCCAAATCATTAAGTGCATTCCTCACATCTTGAAGTTTTTGGAATAAATCTTCGAAAACCAAATCCTGAGGAGATGGCTGAGGCTGAGGCTGAATCGTTTGATACTGTGGAGGTTGGTCATGACAATAATAGTCATAATTGTCACAGGGGCCATGCTCATAGACAAGCGAGTTCCCTGTTTGACAATCGGAATTATAATGCGGACCTCCACAGAATTCACAACAGTAAAACTGTTGTGGTGGTGTATAATATGAAGATGTGTCAAATCCGGACGATGTCTGATTGTTATAAGGGTTCTGCTCATAGACAAGCATGTCTCCCGTTCGACAATCAAATCCCGGATGAGGACAACCTCCACAAAATTCACACAAGTATGTTTCCATCTCATGGTGTAGGGGTTGGTTAAAGAAATTGGTTGTTTCCTTGTAGGGATTTTGGTCATAGACAAACCCGTTTCCCGAATTTACAATGGTACAACCCTGGCAATTTCCACCATTTAGAGGTCCCCCACACCATTCACAACCATAGTTGTAAGATGAAGACATAAAAAGAATTAAACGTGTAGAGGGTGAGAAAAAGAATTAAACGAATAGAGGGGATAAGAAGAATTTTTTTTTGATTTTTAGAAACATTTGAAAAACAAAAAAGGAAAATAACTTTTGAAATAAAAATCTTTTTGGGTTTTTTATAAGAAAATATTTACGAGAAAATAAAAAAAAACTTCCCGAGAGAAGGGTCTTCAAAACACGCAACGATAAACGAGATTTAAAAATTCGCGTCAAGCCCTCCCCGGCAGCGGCGCCAAAATTTGATTCGATTGAAATCAACACATATATTTTTCTCCAAGGAAACACAAGTGAAGCATGTGTAACCCGGGTCGTTATCCCCAACGAAGGCGTGAATGGAATTTGTGTTCTCGAATCGTGAAACGTGTTTGAATGGTGAAAAAGAAGGGATTTTGGGTTTTTAATCTAAAATAAGTGAACATGAATTAAAAACGATTTAAAAGGCAAGAAAAACAATTTAAGAAAAAAAAAACGTGATTAAAAATGTAATTGGACTAAAAAAACGCGAATTAAAGAAAACGGGAACTAAGAACGAACCTAAAAACGTCAAAATAATGAAGTATTAATTCTACGGGTACCAAAATAATTTTCCAACATCCTAAATGACAAAAGAAAATTTTGGGAAAAAGAAAAATATTTTTTTTTTGACTTTTTAATTAATTAATATGAATTTAAAACTAAATTAAACTTTTTAAATGCTTTAAAATTAGTAAATGACTTAGGAAAATTCTGAAAATTTCCAATTAAATCTAAAATAATGCAAGGAATCTAGGAAAAATGAAAAGAGAACTTATTTCAGCCAAAATAAGCAGAATGGGCTAATAAGCAGTTTGCAAATAAGCTAAAAATAAGCTAAAAAGCACTAAAAATTACCAAAAGCTAGAAAACAGTTCAAAGAACTTATTTAAGCATAAAACAACTTAAATCAAACAGCTAAACTCACAAAATAAGCCAAATAAGCAATTAGTGCAGATTCAAGATCAAGACAGAAAATGCAGCCAACACCCCTACATGCAGATAAAAATTAAGCACTTAAATAAGCTGATTAGTGAAACTTATGGGGGCAAAAGCTTCCTATTACTACAGGCTACATAAAAACAACAAAACCCCTAATTATTACAACCCAATTGAACCCTAATTCTTGCCTAGATCAGATGCCAGAAACTGCATTTAAACCCTTTTTTGACTTTTTTGTTGTTTTCACTATTTTGACTAAATCCAAATTTGATTGATCCTAGTTAACTGATTATGATATAATAAGCTATAATTAAACTAGTTTAAGTTAAATGAACCAATTCTATAGCTACATTATGCAAAATCTGTCCTAATTACCCAACAGTGAACAGATTTAAGCTAATTTAGATGCTAATTTGACTTTTTGAGGAATGAACCACTATTATAATGCTGTCTAAGACCTCATTATAACTGATGAAATCTATATCTATCACTAACACATCAGAACAACAACAACAACAACAACTAGCAATAAACAACAGATCCAAACACTCCTTAAGCAGGCAATTGCACTACAATAATAAGATTTGAACTGAGACTGACCAAACAAATAATCACTACACTAGTCTAAACATACATAAGATCAGATTAACCAATAATTAACAACAACTAACAACTAAAACTCAGATTTCAATATCTATGAAATCCAACAGTAGCAACAACAATTCTAGGATGTAGCACTAAATAGCCAAACATAAACACAAATAGAGCTATTCTAAGCTATAATGAGCATAATGAAAGCAATAAAATCATATTACTAAAGCTACACTTATGAATTTAAACATGACAATTGAAAAAATGAAACAAGAGATCTTACAATTCTCCCCTCAGCTGAACAGAGGGCAAAACTTCAGTAAAACCTATAACTAGATAGGCCAAATACTTCCACTACACTATTTGATCTATCAAATCAACCCAATATCATCACCTTCATTACCACAGTTGACTTAAGTTGACTTTTGACTACTTTGAATTTTGAAACTGAATAAGCACAATAAACTAACACAAGTTGTCACAAGCTTATGTTAGGTTATTACACAGGAAAGGAGAACTTTTAAGACTTTAAACAACAATAGCTTTTAATCACTGAATTGAAATTAACTCTAATTACAACTGAAAAAATACAATGCTTAAGAATTTAAACTGAAATTGAAATTACATTTGACTGAATTTAAGTTAACAATAAGACTTAACTGAATTAGATTTTAAGGGCTAAACTACACTACTCCTATACTAATTTAGCTACTGACTAAGAAACTAAAATCTAACTAACACCCTTTTGCTCTTGAAGAGGCCTTTTTATACTTCCAAAATCCTTCTCTCATCATTCCGAATTCATCCCACTCGTCCAATTAGCTTTAATCAATCTCAGTCGTCCATTTCATTTTTGGCGGGAAACCAGGGGATAGTGGGATTTGGGCTTATCTGAGCACGTGGGTAGTTGGTGTGTATCAGGAGATAAGTGAGGAGGGGGTTGGAAACGTGTATCAGAGGAAGGAATGGGGTGGTGTCAGGGATAAGGTGAGGACATGGTTTTGGTTTCCCTGGTATTGGTATTTGGCGGGGTGGGTTTAGGGAAGAAGGTTTTGACCGGGTCAAACCTGTGGTATTAGTTGAACACAGGGTAGGGTAAATGGGCTAGGGTTTATTAGTCTTTGGGCTTTGGGTTATGGGTAAAAGGTTTAAAAAGGTTATGGATTAGGTTAATTTATTTGTTTTGGTTAGTTAAAAGGGATAAGAATTTAGGGATCACTTTTGCCAAGTTCTGAAAGTTCAAGGACCAAATTTGTCATTTTTGCTAAAATAATTCCAAGGGCCAATATTGATAATTTGACTTTCATGAAGGTTGACTTTTGACACTTGAGCAATTTCCCGGTCCAAACTCGTAATTTCCTTCCCCGTCCTCGGCTTTTCACGCTTTTCCAATCCTGTGCTCCGTTTTGTCTGTTTTTGCTCTGTTTTCGATCCTTTTGTACCTGAAACACATAAAAATACAAACCAAGGATATCTGCAGTAATATTTGGTGTATTTGGCCGTTTTCAGTATTTTTATGATCTAAAATGGGCATAAGATGATGAGTATTTACACACTCATCACTTCCTCTTGGAAATCACCTCAAAGGAAACTATATCATTGAAAGTCAATGAATCATGTGCATATATCTTCTCCATTACAGCAACTACAAAAGCAGCCTTGTTACTGTCTTCTCTATACCTGAATAGTTCCCATGCTGAGTGTTGCTCCCCATCACATACTAAATGATAGTCTATTAAATCCTGAGTTTGTACTTCCTGAGAACCAGCTACCTTGCCAACATTTCCCTGAGGTTCCACTTTAAATGTATGATCCCCTAGCGGATCCACCTGAAACTCTATTCCCTACAACACCTGTACTGAACCCATACCTACACCAGAACCAATGAAAGTTTCCTTTTATTTCCCACTCCCATTGAAACCCATATTCTTGTAAAGCACTACTTTTAAAGAAACGTCATCTAACCTCTAAAGCTGATAACCATCCACATCTTCATGATATCCCAGGAATATGCACTTGACCTTACCCGGTTTAAGCATCCCTTGCTTAATACTAGCAAGCAAGCCAAAAAACCTTGTCGAATACATAGAGTAGGAGTGAATACGTTTCCGTTTAAAAACTTAAATTTATCGTATAAAAAACTGATCAAGTGTGACGTAATATGAAAAGTCGCAATAATACTTCTACAATAATATAGAGTATAAATAAAAGCATGTCATCAAACATAAACATAATATAAACACCAAGCCATAACAAAAACATAAACACAATCCAAATATAAATTTAAAGCGATAAATGCAAATATATATGTAAAGCAATAAGTAAAAGAAAGCGCAAACCAGACACGGTGATTTATAGTAGTTCAGTCACGAAGCTCCTCTTTACCCTACTCCACTCCTCGAGTACCCAAATCGAGAGGTACTTCACTAAGTCGACAAGCTCCTTTAACCGTCAGAGAAAACCTTACAGTATGTCGCTTACATTTTTTCAGATACTAACCTAAATATTGAGTCCTTCTTCGGGTACAACCAAACCCGTTATGTTTTATGGCCCAACATAACAAATCTTGTTTTTTATGGCCCAAAAACATAAACCAACTAACATCTAATTTGTTGTATAATGAACGATACATGATGGTGTATAATGATGATCCAAGATATAAATGTCTAAACTCTAATGGATATGTATGCCTAATCTAAATGAACTTCTTTTGACAAGAAGGCTTCAATGAATGATGATGACAAGAGCACTAATCTTGTTATAGTAGATCTTCATATGTGAATGCTTGTGGTGAACAATGATGTCAAGATCTCTAAGCTTGCTTGGATGGATCATCAAGTGAAACCATGCTTGCAACAAATGAAAGTTTAAAGCAATATGATCAAGCGTAGTGAGACATGAGAATGTATTAATTATATTTTTATTGTACATGGTTTTTAAGAGAGAAATTTTATGAATAAGCTACTGAGTTTATAACTTAAAAATATTTTTTAGATGTTGTAGAAAAGGTTTATGTTCATGCCTAGGTGGTTTGGTGATTTGGTAAAAAAAAAGTGTTTTTAAAAGTAACAAGAAAACTAGCGATTGTGCTATTTTATGTACCTTTAATTTCATGCACTTAAGAGAAGTTTTTGATTTATTTACCACTGAGATAATTGGTTTAAAAAGATGTTAAGACATGTCTAAAACGATATTTGGGTTAGTCTTGGCCGTTAATGAGAGTTTGGATAGGTAAAAGTGCATAAAAATGACCCTTAAAACACAAACAGCTTGCTGTGATAACTTTTGTGTCAACTTGATTGGATCATAACTTGGTCAAAACTTAATGTTTTAACGTGATTCTTGAACCTAGCATAAAGTACTTTGAGTTAGATTTCTAACCATGTTGAGTTTTTAAAAAGATCTTATCATTTGGTCGTTCAAAAAGGTGAAACAAACTGAGTTGTCAAAACATTCTAAAATCTTAGATTTGATAGGTCAAATTCACACATGCATAACTTTGTCATATTTCAAGATTTTCCACTCATTCTAACTCTCAGAGTTAGTTTTATGTGTTAAAACTTTAAAACCCTATTGGCCTTTTGTGAAGAAACCAAATATTGAACCCTCCATGACCATTTTAAGTTGAAGGGTCAAAACTGCCTTTTTTCTAGCTTTGTACATATGGATTCATTAGACTATAACTCACTCATACATGTAATTGGTAACTTGAAATTGATATGGGAGTTAGTTTTAAGTGTTAACGTGATTCCTCCACTGGCCCAATACATAAAACTTTCATTTAGACCATCTGCTAGTTGAAATACTTTTGTATGTCCAGATTTGAGTATTATTGGTCACGGGTCTAAATGGTCGAGTTAAAGTCCTTTATAAAATCCAAATTTTTTTTTTTTTGAGAACACTCTTAAAACCAAGGTTGCAAAAATCGCGAATCGGTAGTCGGGCGGTCGACCACCTTGTAGCTTGTAATCGGTGTAGGCGGGATTAATCGATGATTAATCGGATTGGCATTACTGACAAAATTTAGTTATTTTCGGCAAGTTTTGTGTATTTCCGGTGAGTTTTAGGTATTTCTGGCAAGGTATTTTCTAAAAAACAACTTGTAATAGACTTAAACAGTTACTATAAGTGATCAAAATAAGTTTACAGTGAGTTTTGGGTACTTCCGGCAAGATTTATAGGTTTCAGGAAAGTTTAACCACCATTGACGTCGTTGACACGGTTGACTTATTTGTTTGACCCTGTTACATAAATCGGCAAGGTCAGTGGCCTTGTAGCACCTAATCGGCGATTAATCGGCCTTGTAGACCTTTTTTTGCAACACTGCTTAAAACATAGTACTATGACATACATTAAAGATTTGGTCAGTAGCACATTTTAACTTGGTGAAACGATCACCCGAAGTGACGTTAAAATTCGGACAGATTCGTGATTTTTGTCTAAAATGTAACAAGTGTCAAATAACGATGAGACAAGTATTTTGACTTAATTAATATTTGTTATCGAGTCCGAGCATATCATATAGAGTCTAATACATGTTGTTTACTTACTTTAGGTCGAGAGTATAGGTACGCGTATGTTGGGTTCCTAGTTGTCGATTTTTTGAGCCGTTCTTGCACTCGTTATCCTTGCCTTTCTAAAGTGAGTTTCGTAGCTCCATTTTTACTCGTATTTTATTTGGGGGGAAATGAAACTCGAATGATACTTTTGACTACTTTTATGTTGTGATACAATGTTTTCATATTTTGTACAATTTGTGGGTTTGTATTGCTATGTGTGCCTTATTGTGTGGTTATGAACCATGGGTACATAGTATAATTTAGGAAGAAGCACCCAATACTGTTTGGGAAGAAGCGCCCTGCCATTGGGACTTACTGTGTAGAAGCATTACTGTTTAGTTATGGACCATGGGTGAGTAGTACAATTTAGGAAGAAGCACCTAGTGCTATTTGGGAAGAAGCACCCTGCCCTTGGGTCTTATTGTGTGACTTATCACTGTGTGGATTGTGTTATGAGGTTTAGTTGCGGATCGTGCAATTTCATTAAGTGCTTGTATATGCATATCGTACTCACTATTATCCTACATATTTTATACGCACAACAAATGCGGTTTACATTCTAAACCTGCGAGCTCACTAAATTTATGTTGAAGTTTTCGAGTATTCATTTTCTGGTGATCAAGTTAAAGTGGAAACTTAGTTGATGCATTGCATGGATTTTCATATTAGTTACGTGTTGGAGTAAAAATGATTATTATCTTTTAGTTCTTGTAATAAAACAATGATGTTCTCTATTTTGAAACTTATATTTCAAACTAGATAGTAATTGTTGTGATTATTTTATGTTATCATGTATGGTGTTACTTTATCATATTTTGCGATGTTTATTGATTTCATCGTACCTCGCGTTTTCGCCTTCTACGGGGTGTGACAATATGCTTTAGCAAAATCGATTGGAATTTGTCACCATCATATTCTAATACTTGTAATCGATATGTCAAAATCACCCTCGTATTAAGCAATTTGAATATCATAAACTAATCCAAACAAGTGTTGTCGTTTACTTATTGGATTTGCATCATTGCCACTTTCGTGTTAATTGTTACTTTTATGCCTTTAGTAGTTATTATAATTTTGCACTTGCTAATAGAATTGATGCACTTGATTCTCAACTTGAAAAACACTTAAATCCTTGTGAATGACCTTAGCTTACCAACCCAACCTAGCTACACGCGATAGGGTATGTATACTTGCCCAAATGTACTCTTAGCTTAATCCCGATAATCCTTGTTTATAAATTTAAAGCTTAGTGTTTGAATGCATCAAGGTTAATGCAAGGAGTTGTTGTGGGAACACAAACAGCACAAACTCTTGCTTTAAGGAACTACCAATCATTTAAAGCATTTCCTGATGAAAACATTGAAGCTTCAATAATCCGTTTTAACAAACTCATCAATGAAATGAATCGTCATAACCTGAAAAGAACAAAGCTTGAACACAATACTATGTTCCTCACAAACCTACAACTAGTTTGGAGACGCTTTACCATCCCAATCAGACAGATGAATGATCTTACCAAGATAGACGTCAATATTCTATTTGATCTCTTGAAGCATAACCAGGTTGAAGTCAATGACATCAAAGAAGAGATGATGAAGAAAGACACTCCAGTTCATGATCCACTTGCACTTGTTTCTTCGCATCAACCAAAACCCACACATTTCTCTATCACCTACAGAAAAGACAACAACATCCAATACATACCATCATTTGATACAGAAGAAGTTAAACCTGCATAACTTGATTCAGTTACTACATACTTAAATGTTATTCTACAGAACATGGCTTTACTCAGTAAAAAAATCTAGAAATCCTTTCACAAATGACCTACCAACAATAGTCTTCGTACTTCATCCGCACCCACTGTTGTAAATAAGAGACAAGATGCTCATCCAAGAGTTGAAGTTATAAGGCATGGTGGAATGAGGTTGGAAAGGATTGATAAAGGGAAGTTGTGGAACCAAAATGCTATGGTTGTGGGAAGAAGAGTCACTTTGCTAAAGATTGTTTGAATGGGAAAGTTCACAACAAGGATTACTATAGTGAAAAGATGTTGTTAGCTGATAAAGAGGAACAAGGTCAGATGCTGACAATAGATGAGCTCGAATTTTTGGTTGATACAAATGATGAAGGAGAAGTTTTAGAAACAAACTTTGTGTTTATGGCAAAGCTTGAAAAAGTAGATGCATATGAAGTAGTTGTGTAGGAAGCAGATGAGGGCAACCCCAGTTTTGAAATAGATGTAGATGATTCTCTTATCAATGATGTATGTTATGAAACTAATAATGAATATGCTAGTGATCTTGATGAGTTCGTTTATGGTGGCACAATAACTAGTAGTTAGGTAGCTGAGGTTGGTACAAGCTTTCTTACACTTGCTTTTGATGACTCTCAAGTACCTGCTAATAATTCTGATAACACTCATGAATCAACTGATTATGAACATTCTTTGATGCTTCAGAATTATGCATTAATTCAATCTCATATTCAAAATGATTCCAAACTGGTAAAAGTGGAAAAATATAAGAATGCATGTTAAGATAAACAAATCAAAGATCTTGTGCAGGATGAAAAGTCTACAAAGCCTTTAGCTCTTAAAAGAGAAATCAATAACTTGAAAGATGAGAGTTTTAAACTTCAGAAAAATATTTCAAATTTTGAGAGCATCAAAAAGAAGAACGAAACAGAGGTTTCTAAACTTGAGGAAGAAAAACTTTATTTTGTTCAAAGAATTAAAAATCTTGAAATCATTCTACGAAAAATAGGAGCAAACTATTTAGACTGTACATATGTTAATACCTAAACCATATGAAGTGATCGATCTTAAACATGGCCTTGTTTATTCTAACCCGACTTATCTTGATATGGCAAAGAGAGGCCAAACTAGTTTGTATAATATGAACAGTATGAGACGAGATATTTTAAAGGGTATATGTTTATTTCTAAAGAGGCATCTAAAGAGAAAAAGAAAAATGTTTGAATGTTAAACACAAAAACACCAATTTCTCTTATCATCCTGTCGATTATGGTTTGATTAAGAAAAAGAATGTTCCTTTAAAGAGAAAAGATACTAACTTGAAAAATCATGTGGAAAAGATTTCAATAAACTCATATGATGAAAATTTGTTTGAGAGTTTAGCACGCAAAAGTTTTTTGTAATCTTAAAAATCAAATAAATTTAATGGTGAACACTATTCGTGGGAAGCAAAAAATACGAGTGGCTGAACTTTTAAAATCATCTTCGTTTAAACTTAAAATTAAAAGTGAAGTAAAAAACTTTTAAAACATATATTGAGTCTTCCATGAAAAGTAAACAAGAAATTTATTTCATTTTAAGAGGAATTGATTTCTTAAATGAAAAATGATTTAACTTATGTGACGTCTCTTGAAAATGCATATGATCAAAAGTGCTTACTCTTAAACATTTAAAGAGAATTTTTCATAAATCAATTTGCGTTGATAACCAACACATGCGGCTAACGGTATGTCCTGAAAAATCCCATCGGCCCAGCACCTATGACTAACGCCCCAACAATGGTCAAGAATGCACATCAAAGGCATGCCATTGACTTTCTCAATGAAGCATGCTTAATGTTGGCCATAATGGCACATGAGTAACAAGTTAACTACATGGTTATTGGAGCATTTGACCTAATCAACCAATTGCGAGATACTTTCTAGACCCGGACTTGAACCGAAAGGTTCGATGCAAAAGTCAACCTAAGTAACTACAAGATGGTTGAGGGGTCATCAGTAAGTGCACATGTAATCAAAATGATTATTAGGCTAGGTCATGCCATTGCACTTGAGTTTGCTATGACTTCATTCTAAATTCTCTAAGTAAGGAGTATAAGCATTTATACTCAACTACAACATGAATAATGTTGAAGGTGGGACTATAGCCAAGCTCCAAAACATGTTGAAGAATCGTGGGGTATTATAGAGGATCTCGCCCTCTATAACAACGAATGTTGGAATGACCCTCGCGAGTTGAGCAAAACCGTCAAGGCAATATCCTTGCCTTCTAATTCCTCAAGCATTCCCGATCGTAGGATCATTAAACTTGAAGATCAAGTTAAATTCTTGATGAGTTCCTACGAAGCTCCTAAACCATCAAGTGAACAAGATCACTTCCTCGTGTGAATTATGTAGTGGTCCCCATGACACTCGTGATTGCATGGAACTCCCTGAACAAGCTTTTGCGGACTATGCATCCTCACGTACCGACAGAGCAAGAGAGAAGTGGTTCACTTTCAAACCCGAGCAAAACAATCTTGGTGATTCATACAACCCTTCTTGGAAAAATCACCCAAACTTTAGGTTGAGACAAGATCAAAATTCGTCTCAAAATAATTTTTTAAACCTACCTAATCGTCTTCAATCAAGCGGTTCGACCTCAAATCACCCCTTTAACAATAATCCTTCCAACAATTCCAATAATCTTGAAGGATTGGTATCCAATTTTATATCATCTCAAGAAGCTCGTTTATCTAAGTTTGAAGCCGATTTCAAACAACAACAAAGCGAGATGAAAAATAAAATTGATACCTTTTTAAAGGTTCTCAATTACCGAGTAATGGGAGCACTCCCAAGTGACACAGTCAAGAACCCGAAACTAAGCGTTAATTCTATTTCATCAGTTTTGTCTCCTCGTTCTTGCCCTAAAAAAAGAAGGTGCATCTTCATGCCCTTCATGTAACTTTCATTCTGTAAATACAATTAAAACGTGTTTCAAACAAACTCAAACCATTTCAAAAGATCGAAAAGACAAAGATAACACACAAAGCGAAGTGTCGGTCGAACAAGTTAGTGAAACACCAACCAAACAAGAACCCAAACCTAATCTTAGTGATGAATTCAAGGATCTTTACCTTGAACGTCCGATTCTTGATGTCTTTACTCATGCTCCTTATTATGCTCTTTTGGACAAATATGTGGAAGGAGTTAAGTTGAGAAAGAATGGGTCCGCTTTTGTTCAAAACAAGTTGCCAAAAAATTAGATGATCCGGTCTTATTCATTTTACCTTGTAGTATTGGAAACTCCGAAGCCTTTGATACCTTAGCTGATCTAGGATCATGCATTAACATACTTTTGTTGTCCCTCTATATAAATCTCAACTTAGGAAAATTAGAAGAAATGGAAGCGGTCAAAGGATTGGCGGATGGAAGTGTGACTTATCTGATTGAAATCTTGAAAGATCAATTGGTAAATATAGGGAAATTGACTATTATGGCGGATTTTCATGTCCTTGATGTTTTAAAATACCTTAAATGCCCATTACTTGTTGGTAGAGGATTCTTAGCTACCGCTAGTGCAATTATAGATAGCAAGATGTCTAAGATAGCGGTAAAAGAGGGATATACTAGGTCAATTTATGTTGTCCAAAAACATACTTATGACAATGATGAGGAAAAAGAACCCCATTGGTTAGTTAGGGATAGGAGACCATCAAGATATGGCCCCCGGCTTAATGGAGATTTTATAGGACCTCAACGCCTATTTTTCTTGGAAGATGAATTTGTGAAGAGTACAACTTACATGGAACAAGAGTTAGCTAGGGACACTGAGATCAATCCGTTAGAGGACCCTTTAGTATTTAGGAAGATGATTGAGTTCCTAGGAACATTGCCAATTAATCTTAGGAGGAATAAATGGGATTCAGAAGACTCAAAGAGTAAATGAAATTGGAATTAGGCACCAAAAGAAGGAGATGGATTGTGGCATATTAAGATGACAATAATAGATCCCGATGGAGAAAAGTTTGAAAGGTCATACCAAACAAAGCCCACTAATAGAAACCTACAACAGAAATTTGATCCAAAAGATATCCTCGATGAGGATCTTATCTATATGACGCAGGGCATGACTTTAAGTCTAGCTACAAGACTCGTAAATAAAGAAAAACACTTCTTGGGAGGCAACCTATGTTTTTCATTGTTTGATGTGTTTATTTTGTTTATTTGTTTGTGTCATATATGCCTCATCATAATTGTTTAATTTTCATGTTTCGAATAATTTGTGAAAATGCTTTATTTTATTTTTAACCACGTCTTAATTGTATATAAAGGTATTTTACAAAAAGATAAGTGTAGGGAAGTTTATATTTGTTTAAAAGAACGAAATTCGAACATGAAAATTTACAATTATTGATGAGCATAAATTTTATCGTATTTGTGTGTTTGTTTGATTCAAATGCTTGTATCGAGTCACAATGAATGTTTTAAAGAAATTCCAGGTTTTAAAAGTTAGATGTTTCTAAAAATGTTCCAGGAAACAAAACGAAACAATCTGTCAGGTCATCCCTGACGACGTCACACCTACAAGGTGACGACGTCAGGAACTGTAGCAAACATTTTTCCATATTTTTGTTTTTCTGTTGAAACTTAATTTTTGAAAATTTCCAGAATTTTTAAATTTCCAGATTTCTGTAAACATTTATTTTGCTAGCATTATATCTTATTTGCTTTCTAGGATTAGTTTTTATTATATATAGTGTTTACCGTCAATTTTATGTGAGGTTTCGTGTTCGTTTTCTTAGTGATATGATGCGGAATTTTGCAAAACTACTAAGTTTTACAATCCTCCTAGGTAGTGTACCTAACCGTTTTAGTGTAGTATAGGCAAGACACGGGGGATTGATCGGTCTCTAGGGAATATTGTTGTGAAGGTCGAAGTGTATAACGAATTAGGTCCAAAGGTGAGGGATGATTCTTTTTGTATTTTTATATTTTTTAGAAAGCAAATTAAAATATCTCGGGTTTTGAAGAGTTGGTTTTTAAACTAATAATTAAACTAAATTATACTAATTATGTGGGAAATAAAGTGGTAAACTTCTTATGATAGGTAAAGGTGTTTACTTAGAATCTTATTACTCCCTAGTTATGTCCTATTGATTAATCGAATTGTCATGTCATTGTTTTAATTAGCGCGTTGTATTCCTTAATATTGGTTGTAGGGTGGTGCCGAAATCCCTAACTCTATGAATATATTGGTCTCCTTTAAGAAATCTTAATGTCAACAATCCACAATTATGTGGTCTCGTTAAGTCCCTTAATATCAACAATCCACAATTCACGCAATAAATACAACAAATAAAAACAGCTAGTGCACTTTAGTGAAGAAAGCGTTTAGCTGGATGTACAAGCTAATATACTTAATGATAAAGCCAGTTTTCCTAACCCTAACGCGATACATTAATTAAACAAGAGACGACAATCAATAATCAATAACTAGGTTCATTAAATCCTAAGCAAACACTAATTAATTTAGCCGAGCATTGTAAAGAGAATAGAAGAAACACATATAATCAAACAACACATAGACATATTGAATGATTAAAGTGGAATTACTTAACTTCAATAAAACATGGAGTTTTGGGGGCTAAAAACCCTTACAAGATCTCTGAATTTCATCATTCTATGTATTCCCAATTTACCTCTCCTAGATGTTACAATGAATGAGAAAAACACGTAAAATATATATAGATTTACATTGGAGACGGCGTCACGTTATGGTTGTGACGCCGTCAGCTCGCCATCATTAGGGTTTCATCCTTAGATGTGTCGTCGTTGTAACGGTGTCACCTTATAGGTCGTGACGCCGTCATACACTATTGCTTTGGTAGTGACGCCGTCACCTCTAGACCGTCACAGTTATCTAAACCCTCACTTGTAAAATTGTCACTGAATCATTCTGTCAAATAACAAGCGATGGCGTCAAGTTGGGTTTGTGACGCCGTCAGGCCTCCTTTTCCTGACGTTTTCGTGACATGGTCGTTTTCTTCGCTTTCTTGTCCAAATAAGCCAAAAACATGTCCTTTTCCAACATTCACTTCTAAAGTACCTAAAACTCGAAAAGAAATGATTTAGGGTAATAATTGATCAAATATGTACGAGTTTAGAGACTAAATGACCCCCTAAAAATGCATGTTTTTAAACCTCATCATAATTTACAGGTTATATCAGAAGAGAAGCATATTATTGGACAATTCTATCTTCTTGGAAGAGTAGACCGTATATCCGTTTTCCGTCCATACCGAGCTAATCAGGGAAGTACTAGTTTCTTTTATCTCATTTATTTTTCCCGTTATCATTTCTTTGGTACTTTTTAAGAACATTGGAGACAATATTCAATTTAAGTGTAGGGAGGGTAAAAACGGACACCTTAGAAAGTAGTCACGCATTTGCTATTTGTTTTGTTTTCTAGTAATTGTGTAATAATCAAAAAGAAATACTCGTAAAGATAATTTTAGCACAAAATTAAAAAAAAAAAATATGACATTTATGAGTGAAACTTTAGTCTTAATAAAGCGTCTCATTGATAGGAGTTATATAGCTAGCACAAAAACCCTACCACTCAAAAATTTCCACCCCAAAATGTGATGTTCGCCTTTAGATATTTAGGAAAAAGCATTCACCTTTAATGCTTATGAGTGTACCGGTAGTATATAAATTCTAGAACTTGCTTTAGTGATGCATTCCGAGATCGCTAGTGAGATCGCATTCGTGTTATTAGGATTGTCTAAATGATAAGAGGCATTAGGATAACCCTTGTTTTAAACATGTTATTATAATTACGTTGGCTACTTTGGTCAAGTAATTACCCCACACCCTTGCTATGTACTCAATTTTAGTACAAGATATCCCTCGTTAACCCTTCCGAGCCTATCCTTTTCGCGGTTCTCATGATATTTCGGTGGATTCCAAAATATTAATGAAGAGCATTGTTTACAATCCACCCCTAAATGTTACACTCAAATCGCCTTAGCCTACCTTGTATGCACTCATCTTTAGTGCATTATTGTTACAACATTTATGTTAAACCCTTAGTTAATTATCTACTTGATTACATGGTTGCTAAGTCGAGTCATATCTTGTAAATGCAGTTTTGGGACGATTGGGACTCATGGGTTTAGTACTATTTGTTATGGAGTATTGGGGAAGAAAGTCAAAATTATTACCCCCATATGTATGTTAATGTTTAAGTACTCCACGTGCTTTGATCCTCGCAATTCGGGTCATTAGTTAGTTTATATTTATGTAAAAGTTCAAGTGCAGTGATGCAACTATAAATCCCTTAAGTATTGATGTATTATTTTTCGGATGGTAGGGCAAAAGTGTATGAAAAAAATTAATAAAAAAGGAAAAAAGAAAAAAAAAATAAAATAAAAGAGAGAAAAACATACGGACTACCATCTCACCTTTTTGCTTTTGTTTAAGTCAAGAAAAAAACACAAAAAGAGTTAGAGTTAGTGAGTCGGGTCTTGGCATAGCAACGCCACTTTGTACATCTAGTTGACTTAGATGATTATCTTGCCACCAGTAAAATACTCTATATCCAAAAAACCATGTTTTCCTTACCCTTAAACCTAACGTTACAACTGTTTAAAAGTCCTCTTTGATAGTTTATCCTAGCTACTTACACCAAAGCGGAGGTGGTTTGATCCTTTATCAAGCCTATGGTAATCTAGGTGCTATGACAGGTGATGTAGGATTTCTGACAAGGTTTTAATATTTATAAATTCTCGTGTACCTAAGGTCTATCTAATGCACTAACGGGCAGTGTACCCGGTCGTGTGTAGTGTAGTAATCGGTAAAGCCGAGGTCGTCCCAAGAGCTATGTGTGCGGATCCTAATTTAAGTCTAATGTCACTGACTTTAAAGGGGGTTTTTCAGTTGATTAATAATTAAACTAATGAAACGAAAATAAACGAAAGCAAATAAAATGAAAGAGATATCAGTAGGGAGAAACGTGCTAGCCTAATTACTAATCTTGTTATGCTATGATCAAGTTTTCCTATTAATGTTTTCTATCGCTCCATGTGGGGGTAAATGTTGCTAGAATCCTTTGGTCAATTCGTCTAGCCTATATTCCAAAGGTTCATATTCCGTAACCATACGATTACCAGAGTTCGTGGGTTAACCAATGTCGTAGTCATTAAGTACCAGCTATAATCTAGACTTATTTTATGAAACCCGACCTCTTGGAACTTAGGTTCCCCCTAACTTCTTAAGTGCCTTCGTTTGGTAGGTGATCCTATGGTCGATTCTTACGACTACTCGCAACCTTCACTAGGGTCCTATGGTCAATTCTCCTAGTTTCCTAGATACTACCAAACATTAACACTACCGAAACAAGGGTGTCCACAAATAAGAAAATAAAATATGCACATAAAGCGATATGAAAATGAGAAAACTAAATCATAGCAATGACAATTTCATAACTTGGCTAACACCGAAGGTCTTTAGCCAATCATATTAATAAATGAAGGAAATTCAATGTTTAATATCATAATAAAAGACATCGAATCAAATACAAAAATATGATATGAAATACTAAAACTTATGTAGTGAATGGCGTGAATTCTCCCTTGGAAATTTTCTGTATGCTGCTGAATATCATCCTTCTTGAAGCCCTTAAACGCCCCTTGGTGTTGTGTGTTGGGAAGTTTTTTTTAAAATGCATTATTAGGGCTTGTCTTTATAGCCTTGTTTTAGTTACGGAGTCACCCATAGGGTTGGTTACGCCGTAACCTTCGTATCTCAGACGATCTTATCCATAGTAATATCTTTACGGCGTAACCAAAAGATAGGTTACGATCATAAAACTCTCGTTAAATAAATCACCACTTTTACGCCGTAACCCTGCAAATGGCTACGGCGTATGTATCTTGACCATAAAATTCTTCTAAGTCTGGAAATATATATGGCGTAACTATGTTTGTGGAGTTACGCCGTAACCTTGAACTGCATTGACTTTGGTCTTCTAGTGTAAATCGTAGTTACGGCGTAAGTAGAGTATGGAAATACGCTGTAACTCTTGTCTAACCAGCATACTCTTGTATATTTACTTTAATAACCTTCCAAATCTGTGTCTCTTCGTTCCTATGCTCATTAGTAACTTGAAAACGAAATATTAACAAATAAGAGTTTATATTCAAGTAAAATGATACAAATGATGAGCATATTAGGGGGAAATTGACACTAAAATATCTGGACAATTTGATGTTATATATCAAATATCCCCCCACTTGAACTCTACTTGCCCTCAAGTAGACCTTATTAGAATTATTCTTAAAAAGATATCTCCCAAAAGACTTGGAAAATATGAGTTTAAAAATTTCATATGCTAGAATTTATCAAAGCCGAACACCTCACGAAATGGGAACAAAACACTCATAATCTCTTTATTCTAAGTGTCAATTTCGGGGTGGTCACTCATTGCACAGTCATAGCATGTATTCTATGATAGGCTTGGCAGTTACACAAATCTCCACCACTGGAGATAAGGTCAAGACAATCCTTAAAGGCAGCGTTGGGTGAACAAATTTATAAGGCTAGGTTGAATTGTCATTACTAACATGCTACGGCGTAGGCGACAAAGACCATCGATACATGACCAAATCCATGGCCAAGAAACCAATGACTACTCACTCCCTCACCTGAGCATGATTCATGACTTAAGGGTAGGATAAGACATGGGATGCACATAAATGGTGAAAAAAAAACAAGCAAATAGTCTTAGCCTATAACCAAGTTGTCACCGCCCACCGTCCATCCAAAATCCAAGCTTCAAGATGCGAAAACTGGATCATGATGTAACAAGTTAGTGTGCCATTATTAGATGTCATATAGCGAGGCACATACTAACTTGGTCTTCAAAAATAGTTGATGTAGATTTGCCACCAACTTCAATCTTCAATCGAATGTGATCGAGGTAAGCTCCTCGATTCTAATCCAATAAGCTCCATAAATAAGGATTAGTGCTTATAACACTTGCACTACCCTTTTTACAATAATAAATAAATAACTACTATTTTTTTTCATAACTACGAATAATTAATAGATAAATACGCCATCCCCCCACTTGAGATGAATCATATACGAGGAATATAGGGGGTCTTCAATGATCTTCAAATATATGTCTTCAACGTAGGCGTGATTCCCGAATCTCTCTACCCAAACCTCAAACTTAGGCAAACGGCAACTTCACAATCATAAACTAAGACTACACGGTAGGCTAAGGCGAATAGGTGTAACGAAACAATACATGATATGGGTTAAGAAATGAAAAGAATGGCTCGGAAGGATGTATCTAGGGGTATCTTGCACTAAAGGTGAGTGCAACAAAAGGGTTTAAACCGGGGGTCGAGAAGTCGAGGTGACTAATCGATAAACACACACAATTATACACATATAGGCTATATGGGTGTAAATCCTAGAATATTGCCATCTCAAATTGTCCCTCCCAAATGTATCAAGCGAACTCGACACACTACTCGTCTATAGTCTCGAAATGATGTAAAATCCAAGTTCTATAGTTTACAATACAACTGGCACACTCAATATTTGGTGGATTTGAGTAATATGGGGAAAACGAAAGGCTAAACCTCACCAATGAAATTAAGGGTTATAGTGTGCTCGGCTAAGGTCTATTCTAGTTCGGTTAAGAAAAACATGTCAAAAATTTTAAAAATGGAATAATTTTTCAAAATAAACTAGAAAAACGGGCAAAATAAAGTTCAAGTAACAATTCTACTCCCGTCCCCCCACTTGAAATGTACAAAGTCCCTTTTGTACGCAAACATGTAATAATAAAGGAGAAAAGTAGAATTGGAACGAGAACTCCCCTGAAATTTGCTCCAAAAATGGTAGAAGGATCACGTTGAGAAGACGTACCTTCGCTTTGCCTCATCAGCAAACTTCAAATACCTGAAATCACGTCACTACCAACAAGCATAAATCTAAAAATAAAAAGTAAATAAAAACAAAACAAAAACCTAACTCACTTTCGTAGGAATCACGGTTGCATTTAGCGTATTCAACAAGCCTTTTAAACCACTCGGTGTCCTGAGTGGATGAGTGAAATCTCGTGAGGGTTTACAGGAACACACCCAAAAAGTTAATTTAATAACTAATACAAGGTTAAGGTATGTAAGTTATTTGAAAATTTGAAAATTTTCTGGTACAAGGGAAAATTACGGTGTAAACTCATGAATTGAGGTTGTTACACCTTTTGATCTAGGATTTTGTCTATGACTAGCATGATGATAATATTGGCGGAATATTCAAATGAAAGAATACAATACTATCACAACAAGGTTTTGCCAAACTTTCTCTTTGTTATTAAACTCAGCCCCAATGCTATGTGATCAAATATAGCACGGTTACTCTAAAACAATAACAGGGATCAAGGAAAACCTTGATTACCTTGAGGCTAAACAAACATAACAACATCAGACCCCTCGTCTGATGTTCCCACACACACACTCTTTGATGTTTTACATTTTAACACATTTTTTTGTTTAAATTCTAAGCATACTAAGCACTTGTAAAACACATTTTTATCTAAGGGGTAAGATCTCCTTTTTTAGTCCAAGGAGACCTTTTACAATATGATAAGACTTTGTCTACTACTTGCTTGTTATGTGTCAGTCATTAAGATACAACATGTATCTTGTTTTACAACTTTGTTGACTGAACAAATATCTAGATATTATCTAAGGATAATATCTTCTTCATCCTTATCCATCCAGCAGCAGTATGACTCACTGATCAGCAGCAGCTTCATTTGTACTACCAGCAGGAACAGATACACTACCAGCAGAAACAGATACACTACCAGCAGAAACAGATATACTACCAGCAGTATCATTTTATGCCTAGCAGCAGAATCTACTTAGCGTATTTTGCTTATCATTTCAGTATTTCTTCATGTTTCATTCTTCTTGTTCTGTGATCATCAAATCTATGAAAATATAATTCCCAACAATCTTCCCCTATTTGATGATTACAAAACAAACACGTTCTTGTACGAATTTCCCTAGACGAAGTAGAGAAATTGAGATAATTAAATCTCACCATGAATGAAACCATACTGTCTTCCCCTTAATCTATGCTCCACCACATCTCTTCCCCTTTTTGTTATCAACAAATAGAGAATATTACAAATATGATCTTTACAACTACAAACTAATATTACAAATCCAATCTATCCTTCTAATATCTCAAATTACCCTCCATTAAGCTTTCCGCACTAAAAATGAACTTGAGACAGTAAAATTTTAAACCATCAGTAGCAATACTAATCAACAGTAATAAAAATAAATAACTTTCCCTTGTGGTGTTGCACAAATACAATAAATGGTTAAACACTTGAACATTTAAGCTTCCCCTGAAACCCATATGTTAACCATTTGAATCTCTAATTCTGTAGGCTTTTATGACTGATGAAGAAAAACCAACCATTAGTAACTTGATGATGAAAGAGAATAAACCAATATTGTGTCTTATGTCTTGTACTAAAACTGACTTCAAATGTATACCCATGTATAGGGAGACCTCAGTCTCTTGACAATAAACTCATCTCCAATGAGACACTGAGCACTACAATGTAACTCCTTTAAGTGTTTGTCAATTCGTAGTCACTTGAACGAACGAACAAGTTACCTTCTTACAAAAGGTATGATAAAACACAATTTTGAAAAATTCAACTTCAACTTCAAATAAGCAACAAATAATCTTTTTCACCAATAATAACTTGATAAACAAGCCTTTAATCTTTTAAGAACCAACTCTCTTCTGTGTGTGTATTCTTCCCCTTTGTGTGTGTAAACTTTGAAAGAAAACCAAAAATTCGACAATACCTCATCTGTTTCTGCAGCAGTTTTCAACGATGCATATCTTGCAACCTAAGGCTCAGATTGAAGATCCCTCCAGTGAGAATCTACCTTGATATACCAAGAACCTCCAGTAAAAATTTCAGCCCTATCCAACGGTTAAAGAAGGAGTTATCGCCTTTTGAAAACAGCCTTGCAGTGAGTTACGAAAATACGAACCAGATCCGAATTTTTCTTCTTTCTTTAGCTAAAACCTTTTCTTTTACTAGATCCAGAGCCCCCCGCGCTCTGATACCATTTGTGAAAACTTATTTCAAAGGTTATTAACTAACAATAAGTTTCGTGATCATTTATGGACTCTAGGTTGTTACACCCTTTGATCTAGGATTTTGTCTATGACTAGCATGATGATAATATTGGCGTAATATTCAAATGAAAGTGTTACACCCATATCCTGATGAGGTACTATTTATGTAAATAATAAGTTATGTTGTTATAAGTTATGTATTGTAAAGTTAGTAGAAAATAAATGTGTGACTAATATAGGAAGGATAAGACTAGGAGGACTATCCTTGCTAAATGAGTAAAATCAATTTATCACAAGGATAAATATCTATCTTTAGAAATGTCTGGAAAATGTTGGAGGGTTCTTGTGGGCCGACCTTTAGCTAGAAAAAGGATGGAATGATAGAAATCATCATCTAGCTCATTTTAGCTAGCAAGAGGTGATCAAGAATCATTAGAGATACCTTAATTGTTATCTCTTCAACAAGTAAGTGATTTTCCCCAATTGTGAAAATTAGGGTTCATATGGTGGGTTTTGAGGATTATGGAAAAAGACAATGAATTAATGATCTCCTTAGTTAATTAGTTGCTAATTGTAGTTAATCTTGTGATAGGGAGCAATTATAGAAGCCCAATCAAAGCCAAATAGGAAGCTAATAGGATTTGAGGTAAATATATGAGTATAACCCTTGTTAAGGTTATGATATTAATGTTATGATTGAGTTAATGTGATTGTTATGGAGCTTGTAATGATATGTTAGCTTGGATCCAATGTTAGATGTGTAATGTTATATAAATTACTTGCTTGGTCAAGGTGAGTAATAATCCTACTTAATGCTCCTTGTTAATTTTATGGTTGGTGTTAATCACCAATCTTATGAAAATGCGATGTTGGTTATGTCTTATATACTTATTAAGCGTTTAGCTTACGTTTTAAGTTAATGACGGTTTTGTAGGTACAAGTGGAGGAAGCAAGGGTAAGGACCTAGCTTAGTTTGTAGCGTAGAAGGTAGATCAAAAGACCGTATTCTTTTGGACCAAGTATATTGAAGTTGGAAGTCCCGACGTGTCTTTCTTGTTTTGGGTATATTTCAATCTTTGTGGTCATTTTGTTATTTCGCGGTCTTGTCGCCATATAAAGTCATTGTTCTAGTTGGGTTGTAGGTCAAGTTCATGTAAATGTCAAGAAGTCTTTATGTTACTTGGTTATGGTGGTATTTAGGAGGGTGATTGGCATTTAGCCAATCTCACCCATTTTGGGAAGCTATGGGTCAAGACCTTGTACTAAAAACTTTGCAATATATTAGAAATGTCAAATTACGTATGTGTTTAAATGGTTGTGTTGTGGTTAAGTGTTATGGGTAAAAGTTGTGTAGTAGATATGACATTTAAGGGGGTGTTTGGTAGAAGCGGGTTCTCACCCATTTTGGAGTGTGAACGGGTCATAAGTGTATGGGTCAAGTTTAGTAGGTTAAATTATGGATATTGGTTAAGTAAGGTGGGTAAATATAGTGGTTTAAGTGGTTTTGGGTGTCAATGGGTCAAATTGGGTTTTATGCATAACCCGTCGATTTTTAAAGTACTATTTCGGGTGGTCAAACGGGAGATGTTTTTGCATTAAAATGATCTTATGGACATATTAAAGAAATCTGGAAAGTTTGGTTGAGTTTCGAGTCCGGGAGGTCGGAGTTTCAGCCGAGGATTTTGAAAATGCAAAATTTGATCAGAATCATCCATCCGATTGGATGGCTGGCGATCCGATCGGATGGAGGTCGCTGGCAGATTTTCGAAAAACTTTGAAAAATCATATCTTTTGATCTGTAAATCGTCACGGGTCGTGCGACCAGTTGTTTTGAAGGTAATTGAGTCTAGTTTTATTTAAAAATAGTCTCACAGTCTAGATATGTATAGATTTTTGTCAGCTTGCAAAAGAGTAGCAGGGTGTCTGTTTTAGAGTGTACTTTTTGCGAAAAATTTTCACATTTTTTAGTTGTTTTTGGTCACGGGGCGTTACAACTTGGTATCAGAGCGTCGGTCTAAGAGATTTAGGATTTCATTTTCGGATTTCCTACACTTAGGCCTTGTATAGATGCGTTTAGAGCAAGTGTTTGTTATTTGTGTATCGTTTGAGTGATTTTAAGGACCCATATATTGGATATTTTTATGACTACGCCTGGCCACCGTAGTAATAAAAATATGGAACATATGTGAAATTGAAATCATTTAGATCATACACGGGTGATAAGCTAGGGTGTGTAGGATAAGGATATATATGTCATTCATGCATCGATTATGTAAATGATTCTACTTGATATGAGACTTGTTTCCTTTCAGTAAGAAGAAATGGAAACCATTCTCACGAAGGAAGTCAAGAAAGACACGGCTTCCAAACATGCCGAAACTTCGGCAAGTAATGCGGGTAATGATGATAAAGACAATGAAAGTTCCTCTTCTTCTAGTTCCGGGGGACCTAGCTTTAGGGATTTCTCCGAAGAGGAAATGAAAGCCTTGGACACAATGTTAGCAAAAAGAGTGGGTAAGGCTATAAAGTAAGCAATGCCTTTCTATGTCACTCAGACAACGCAAAATCTTAGGGAACTAACGAAAGAAGAGTTTAAGGAGTTTAAGAAAGAATGCGGTCCAGCAAAAGAATCTAAGGGTGACAAAGCTACTTACCGTGACTTCACGGCTTGTGATGTACCACAGTTTATCGGTTTTCTTGACCCAATTGTTAGCAATAGGTGGATTACGGCTGTAGAGGGTGCTTTCTGTACTAGTGGTTGTGAGGAAAGGAAGAAGGTTATCTATGCTACTAACTTTCTTCGTGATAGTGCTAAGACTTGGTGGGAAGGGAAGGTTTGTGAGAAAGGCGAACCTTGGGCTGAGACATGTACTTGGAAGGAATTTAAAGAGTTGTTAAGTGCCGAATATGCTCCGATTGAGGGGATTGACAAAATCCGAGAGAAGTTCCAATCTCTCACTAAAACTAATGAGACGGTGAATGAGTTGTGGAAGACGTTCAATGATATTGTTCCGTATTGTCCCGAATACCTTGGTAATGAGAAGCTTAAAGTTGACAAGTTTCAAAGGATGCTTAAGGATGATATTCGTGATGTGATCTCGCCATTCAAATGTACCACCTTGGAAGATCTCTTGAGTAGAGCTAGGGTAAGGGAAGCGAACTTACTTAGGAGGAAGGAGAAAGAGGCTAAGGAACCAAAGAGGAAGCTATAGTTTGTAGAACGAGATGGGAAGAAAGCTAAATTTGACCAAGGCAAGAAAGGTGCGGGAAATAAAGCTAAGGTAGCATGTCCAAAGTGTGGGAAGTTTCATCTTGGGGAGTGTAGGCGAAATACGCCGGGTTGTTACAAGTGTGGAGCTCTAAACCATCAAAACAAAGATTGCACCAAACCGATGATAGTGTGCTACGGGTGTAACGAGATAGGGCATAGGTTGAGGGATTGCCCGAAATCGAAGGCGATTGAAGAAAAGCCTTTGAGAACTGTCAAGAAAGAGAAAGTAGAGGTTCCAAAACCAACAGCTCGAGTCTATCAAATGAGTGTCGAAGAAGCCAAATCGGGGACCGATGTCATCATAGGTATTCATCTTGTTAATTCCGTACCCGTCCGAGTTTTGTATGATTCGGGTGCTAGTGTATCCTTCGTGTCTTATGATTTTAGCAAGCAACTAACCTCCCCATTAGCTAAACTCCCGATACCCCTAGAAGTCGAAATAGCCGATAGTAAAATCGTTATCGTGTCTAATGTATATCGACACGTAGAGATAGAGATTGATGAAAATGTCTTTAAGATTGACTTAATTCCCATTATGCTCGGGGAGTTTGATATTGTTATTGGTATGGATTGGCCTGAAAAATACAGCGCGGCTATCCTTTGTAGCCAAAAGATCATTCGAGTTGTGAATCCTAGCGGTCGTGAAATGATTATTTATGGTGATAAAAGGAAAGGTGAACTAAAGTTATGCTCCGTAATGAAGACTAGGAGATATTTATCGCGTGTTTGTTATGCCTTCATGGCTCACGTGGTAGATACGAGCTTTGAGAAGAAAAGCATCGACGATGTCCCGGTTGTAAATGAATTTTGTGACATCTTCTCGGAAGACTTGCCGGGTATTCCACCCGAAAGGTAAGTCGAATTCCGTATTGATCTTGTTCCGGGTGCTACCCCTATTGCCAAAACTCCTTATCGTTTAGCTCCGTCTGAAATGAAAGAATTGATGAGTCAACTTCAAGAATTGCTTGACAAGGGTTTCATTCATCCTAGTAGTTCGCCATGGGGAGCTCCAATCTTGTTCGTTAAGAAGAAAGATGGTAGTATGCGAATGTGCATCGACTACCGCGAATTGAATAAAGTCACGGTGAAGAATGTGTACCCGTTACCAAGAATTGATGACCTCTTTGATCAACTTCAGGGTGCACGATGGTTTTCAAAAATTGATCTCTGTTCGGGTTATCATCAGTTGAAGGTTCGAGAAGAAGATATTCCTAAGATGGCTTTTAGGACCCGTTATGGACATTACGAGTTTACGGTTATGCCCTTTGGTCTCACGAATGCGCCTGCGGTTTTCATGGATCTTATGAACCGCGTATGTAGACCGATGTTGGATAGGTTCGTCATAGTGTTCATCGATGATATTCTTATCTATTCCAAGAGTAAGGAGGAACACGCCGAGCACTTGCGGGAAATTTTAGAGACGTTGAGAAGAGAAAGATTGTACGCTAAATTTTCAAAGTGTGAATTTTGGTTACAAGAAGTTCAATTCCTCGGTCACGTTATTAATGTCGATGGTATCAAAGTTGATCCTTCAAAAGTGGAAGCTGTGATGAAGTGGCATGCACCAAGGAATGTTGGTGAGATTCGAAGTTTTCTTGGCCTCGCGGGATATTATCGTAGGTTTATTCAAGACTTCTCTAAAATCGAATCATCGTTAACGAAGTTCACTAAGAAGAACGCTACTTTCGAGTGGGGTGAAGAACAGGACAAAGCCTTTCATACTTTACGGAGGAAGTTGTGCGAAGCACCAGTTCTTGTATTGCCGGAAGGAACCGAAGACATGGTGGTTTATAGCGATGCATCTTATTCGGGGCTTGGATGTGTTCTCATGCAAAGGGGAAAGGTGATTGCTTACGCCTCGAGACAACTAAAGAAGCATGAAGAAAACTATGCAACTCACGACCTTGAGTTTGCGGCCATGGTTTTTGCTTTAAAACTTTGGAGGCATTACTTGTATGGTGTAAAATTTATAATTTACACCGATCATCGAAGCCTTCAATACTTCCTTGACAAGAAAGATCCGAACATGAGGCAACGAAGATGGTTAGACTTGTTGAAGGACTATGATTGTGAAATCCGCTACCATCCCGGTAAAGCGAATGTAGTGGCGGATGCTTTGAGTCGCAAGGATCAAAATGAAGTCACTAGAATTCATTCGTTGCGGATGATTGTCACAACCGACCTTTTCGATAAGATCAAGTTAGCTCAAGAGGAGGCATTGAAGGAACAAAATAGAGAAAATGAACGTATCACCTCCCACATTCCGCATCTTGAAGAAGATAGTCGTGGGATTAGGAATCGGTATGGAAGGGTTTACATTCCTTTTCGTAGTAACATCAAAGAATTGATCCTAGAGGAAGCACACAAGTCGAAATATTCTATTCATCCGGGAGCTACAAAGATGTACCGTGATTTGAAGAAGAACTATTGGTGACCGGGTATGAAAAGAGATTGTGTAAAATATGTCGAGAAGTGTTTAACTTGTTTAAAGGTCAAAGCTGAGCATCAAAAACCGTATGGAAAAGTACAACCTTTAGACATTCCGGTTTGGAAGTGGGAAAAGATCACGATGGATTTCATTACGAAATTGCCAAAGACGAAAAGGAAGAACGATACGATTTGGGTCATAGTAGATCGCCTAACCAAGAGTGCTCATTTTATTACGATCCGAGAGAATATGCCCGTTCACAAGTTGGCTAAGATTTACGTTAACGAGATAGTCGCACGTCATGGGGTGCCCATTTCTATAGTTTCCGATAGGGACGGGCGTTTCGCATCAAACTTTTGGCAAGATTTCCAAGAAGAGTTAGGTACGAAACTTTATATGAGCACGGCTTTTCATCCTCAAACCGATGGGCAAAGCGAGAGGACAATTCAAACTTTGGAGGATATGTTACGAGCTTGTATGATTGACTTTGGAGGCAATTGGGACGATCATTTACCTTTAGTCGAATTCGCCTATAATAATAGTTATCATGCGAGTATAGATATGCCACCCTATGAAATGCTTTATGGTAGAAGGTGTAGGACACCCGTGTGTTGGGAAGAAGTCGGAAGACGGGAATTGGCAAGCACGGACGTAGTATTGGCAACAACGGAGAAGATTGAAATGATTCGTGCAAGACTTAAGGCGGCACAAGATAGGTGGAAAAGCTATGCCGATAACCGAAGAAGACCAATCGAATTTGAGGTGGGTGATTTGGTTATGTTAGAGGTTTCCCCGTGGAAAGGCGTTTTTAGGTTCAAAAACAAAGGGAAGCTTAGTCCTCGGTTTATAGGACCATTCAAGATCTTGAAACGAGTAGGCGAGGTAGCATACGTGTTGGAATTGCCCGAAGAAATGAGTGGTATTCACAATACCTTTCATGTATCATACTTAAGGAAATGCTTGGCGGATGAAACAAGTGTGGTCACCTTTAAACGACATCGAAATTGATCCAGAGTTGCTTTCTCAAGAGGATGAACCGGAAGCCATATTAGGAAGGAAAGTACGGCAATTAAGAAATAAGGAGATTCCGTTAGTAAAAGTGCAATGGAGACATCGTAAGGGTACGAGTATTAGGTGGGAGACGGAAGCGAAAATGAGGAGCAAGTATCCTCATTTATTCCGGGAATAGAGTTCGAGGACGAACTCTCATTTTAAGGAAGGTAGAATTGCTACACCCATATCCCGATGAGGTACTATTTATGTAAATAATAAGTTATGTTGTTATAAGTTATGTATTGTAAAGTTAAGTAGAAAATAAATGTGTGACTAATATAGGAAGGATAAGACTAGGAGGACTATCCTTGCCAAATGACTAAAATCAATTTATCACAAGGATAAATATCTATCTTTAGAAATGTCTGGAAAATGTTGGAGGGTTCTTGTGGGTCGACCTTTATCTAGAAAAAGGAGGGAATGCTAGAAATCATCATCTAGCTCATTTTAGCTAGCAAGAAGTGATCAAGAATCATTAGAGATACCTTAATTTTTATCTCTTCAACAAGTAAGTGGTTTTCCCCAATTATGAAAATTAGGGTTCATATGGTGGGTTTTGAGGATTATGGCAAAAGACAATGAATTAATGATCTCCATAGTTAATTAGTTGCTAATTGTAGTTAATCTTGTGATAGGGAGAAATTATAGAAGCCCAATCAAAGCCAAATGAGAAGATAATAGGATTTGAGGTAAGTATATGAGTATAACCCTTGTTAATGTTATGATATTAATGTTATGATTGAGTTAATGTGATTGTTATGGAGCTTGTAATGATATGTTAGCTTGGATCCAATGCTAGATGTGTAATGTTATATAAATTACTTGCTTGGTCAAGGTGAGTAATAATCCTACTTAATGCTCCTTGTTAATGTTATGGTTGGTGTTAATCATCAATCTTATGAAAATGCGATGTTGGTTATGTCTTATATACTTATTAAGCGTTTAGCTTACGTTTTAAGTTAATGACGGTTTTGTAGGTACAAGTGGAGGAAGCAAGGGTAAGGACCTAGCTTAGTTTGTAGCGTAGAAGGTAGATCAAAAGACCGTATTCTTTTGGACCAAGTATATTGAAGTTGGAAGCCCCGACGTGTCTTTCTTGTTTTGGGTATATTTCAATCTTTGTGGTCATTTTGTTATTTCGCGGTCTTGTCGCCATATAAAGTCATTGTTCTAGTTGGGTTGTAGGTCAAGTTCATGTAAATGTCAAGAAGTCTTTATGTTACTTGGTTATGGTGGTATTTAGGAGGGTGATTGGCATTTAGCCAATCTCACCCATTTTGGGAAGCTATGGGTCAAGACCTTGTACTAAAAACTTTGCAATATATTAGAAATGTCAAATTACGTATGTGTTTAAATGGTTGTGTTGTGGTTAAGTGTTATGGGTAAAAGTTGTGTAGTAGATATGACATTTAAGGGGGTGTTTGGTAGAAGCGGGTTCTCACCCATTTTGGAGTGTGAACGGGTCATAAGTGTATGGGTCAAGTTTAGTAGGTTAAGTTATGGATATTGGTTAAGTAAGGTGGGTAAATATAGTGGTTTAAGTGGTTTTGGGTGTCAATGGGTCAAATTGGGTTTTATGCATAACCCGTCGATTTTTAAAGTACTATTTCGGGTGGTCAAACGGGAGATGTTTTTGCATTAAAATGATCTTATGGACATATTAAAGAAATCTGGAAAGTTTGGTTGAGTTTCGAGTCTGGGAGGTCGGAGTTTTAGCCGAGGATTTTGAAAATGCAAATTTTAATCAGAATCATCCATCCGATTGGATGGCTGGCAATCCGATCGGATGGAGGTCGCTGGCAGATTTTCGGAAAACTTTGAAAAATCATATCTTTTGATCCGTAAATCGTCACGGGTCGTGCGACCCGTCGTTTTGAAGGTAATTGAGTCTAGTTTCATTTAAAAATAGTCTCATTGTCTAGATATGTATAGATTTTTGTCAGCTTGCAAAAGAGTAGCAGGGTGTCTATTTCAGAGTGTACTTTTTGCGAAAAAATTTCACGTTTTTTAGTTGTTTTTGGTCACGGGGCTTTACAGAAAGAATACAATACTATCACAACAAGGATATGCCAAACTTTCTCTTTGTTATTAAATTCAGCCCCAATGCTATGTGATTATATATAGCACGGTTACTCTAAAACAATAACAGGGATCAAGGAAAACCTTGATTACCTTGAGGCTAAACAAACATAACAACATCAGACCCCTCGTCTGATGTTCCCACACACACACTCTTTGATGTTTTACTTTTTAACACATTTTTGTGTTTAAATTCTAAGCATACTAAGCACTTGTAAAACACATTTTTATCTAAGGGGTAAAATCTCCTTTTTTAGTCCAAGGAGACCTTTTACAATATGATAAGACTTTGTCTACTACTTGCTAGTTATGTGTCAGTCATTAAGATACAACATGTATCTTGTTTTACAACTTTGTTGACTGAACAAATATCTAGATATTATCTAAGGATAATATCTTCTTCATCCTTATCCATCCAGCAGCAGTATGACTCACTGATCAGCAGCAGCTTCATTTGTACTACCAGCAGGAACAGATACACTACCAGCAGAAACAGATACACTACCAGCAGAAACAGATACACTACCAGCAGAAACAGATATACTACCAACAGTATCATTTTATGCCTAGCAGCAGAATCTACTTAGCGTATTTTGCTTATCATTTCAGTATTTCTTCATGTTTCATTCTTCTTGTTCTGTGATCATCAAATCTATGAAAATATAATTCCCAACAGTAAGTAATGATACCTGACAAATTGGAAGATATCTGACGATGGTTACGGCGTAACCATAACACCGAGTTACGCCGTAGAAACTTTCTGAGAATATTTCCAGGAGTGAAAGACTCCATGGTCCGTTTCCAAGCCATCCTTCTTCCTCCAATACCTGTAAAAATTCATAACAAAACATACCAAACCAAACTACACTAATAAAAAATGAAGGAAAGAATGAAAGGGGAAATTCAGGTTGTCTCCCAAAAGAGCACTTTTGTTTATTAATGAGTCTTTAAGTTAGACTCAAAGCCAAGGGCTCTATGATGGATGATGGACTTGGCCATCCATCCCATCTCACCAAGATTCCATTTCCATGTAGGTGAAACCAAGGCTATTGGACTCCCTTTTCCTTTAGGATGTACCGAGAAAGGGAAACAATATTGAGCACTATGAGGAAAATTTCCCTTCACCCACTCGTCTCGACACTGAATTTAGACTTGCTTATTTAATGGAGCATCCCCGAACTTCACTTTGACCCAATCTTCAAAAGATATTCCATGATAGCCAACAGAACTCCTTTTTTGCGCATTAAAACAAGGCCATTCGTTTGTGAACCATTTGAGCATGTTCTCCTCCGGGAATTTTCCTCCATTGCATTCCTTCAGAAAGGGATCGCAGGAGGGCCATGCAATGATCGACCCCCTATCCCTTTGTATAACTGGTTCGCAAAAATGAACCGTCCATTTAACCTTTTCATTAAGTTTAGAGCTTATGAAGTTCATGCGGAACCAAGTCTCTATAATTATTGATTCATCTTCAAAACACCACCAAACTTTTGCTACTTTCTTCCATTGTCTTATTTTAGCTTGTCCACCACCATTGCATTCATCTACAAACGGATCGCATGTTGGCAGAGTTAGTTTTTCCCCTTTATTACCATCGGTGCACAAAAGTGTAGTTTTCCAGTGGCAGTTACAGAAGCTCTTCAACTATCTTCATTATCGGAATCGTCATCAAGCCACAAAGATCCATCATTGTTGTTTTCCTATTCAAATTTTAAACACAAAGGGGTTTTATAGGAAAAAAGATTATCCGAAATTCTAAGAATATCTGATGATTCCTTCTCCACCGCAACATGGGCCACACATTTGCTATTGTAATAGGGGTTTGACATAGAACTCCGTTCATATTAAACACTACCCTATTATCACCTATCCCTAATGAAATTTCCCTTTCAAAAACTTTAATTCGGGCATGTGAAGTAGCAAGGAAAGGCCTTCCCAAGATAATGTGCTCATTAGGCAAATTTACCATATTAATGACTACGAAATCGGTGGGGAAAACAAATTTGTCAATTTTAATAAGTACATTTTCCACTATCCCCACCGGAGTTGTCCTAGTCATATCAGCCATTTCCACAATTAATTTTGTTTCCCTAAGGTCTGTCAATTCAAGGCTTTGAAATAGCGATATTGGCATAACATTGAAACTAGACCCTAAATATGCTAATGCTGTTAGACCATAATTACCAATGGTGCAAGGAAGAGTAAAACTATCAGAACTAGCCTCCTTTCCAGGTAATTGGCGTGGCACAGCTTCTTTAGTTCCATCCTACAAAAAAGGAACTCCACAAAATTGATTTGTATTGTGAAAACATTCATTGGAGTTCTTTACCTCATCGTCAGCAAAAATTGCCATGCAGAATCCTATGGTTGTCTTGCATTGTATCACAGGTTTTGAGTTGCTTTCTTCTGTCAAATTCTTCTGTTGGATTTCGTCACTAAGCTTTCCAATCATGGCTTCAAGGTTCTTAAGAGACTCATCATGACTAATGAGGCTTTTGTTAGTGGTTTCTTGAAATCTTTTCAACCATGCATCCTATTCGTTCTGCTTCTTGGTGGAGTCTTCCAAGTACTTGTTGATGGTCTCTTCAAGGTTTGACCTTCTTTCCCCATAATGTATACGGTTGTAGTAACCAGGTGGTCCTACACGATACCCATTGTTGTTGCCATTGTTTCCTTGAAAACGTCTATTAGCTTCTTCTTACTTGACTTCTTCCACTCCTTTAACCTCTTCTTTCAACAGAAAATCCTTGGCGAGATGAGTTCATCCACAAGTTTCGCATCCTACTTGAATAGCATGCACATTCTCTTTCAATTTCTTCGTGTCCCTACCAAGACTCTCAAGCTTGTTGGTAATCACAAAAATACCATCCAAGTTACCGCCCATACTTCTACTACTACCTCCATCTTGCCATTTTTGTGAATGGTCCGCCATGTCTTGGATAGCTTCAAGGGCTCGAATAGGAGTCATCCCAGGGATCGGCCCCTGAGAGTCAAGCATTTCCCTCGTTGTAATGTTAAGACCCTTGTAGAAGATGTTGACCATTTGTTGTTTGTTGAGGTCATAGGTAGGGCATCTGTAAAGGAGATCATTGTACCTATCCCAAGTTTGGTAAAATGTCTCATCGCGATCTTGCTTGAAGTTTTGGATCTCCTCGAGTTGTTTTGCCATCTTAGATGGAGGGCAATACCGTTGAATAAATGATCTCTTGAGAAGGTCCCATGTGCTGACGGTTCCCGCAGGCAACCTATCAATCCACCATTTTGTGGCTCCAGTGAGTGTCATTGGAAACACTCTGAGCATAACCGCATTGTGAGAAACACCAGGAATGTTGAAAAGGCTCACGATGTACAAGACATTATCAATATGCTCATGAGCATCTTCGGTCTTGCTTCCAGAATAGGGATCTTTTCTCAACTCCCGTATGAACTGATTCTTGATCTCGAACTGAACATCAGCTCCAATAACCATCCTAACCACGCCAGGCCCTTGTTCCTCTCACGTCAAAGCGAGGTATTCCTCTAGGGTAAGTGCATCGATGTCAACTTCACCCATAGTGCCTGAAACTTAAACAAATAGTGAGATGACAAGAAAATTACTGAAAATTACAAAAGTTTAATAAAATCCTAATATAGCTCCCCGGCAGCGGCGCCAAAAACTTGATGTAGGATTACTGATCAGGTTATAATATTTATAAATTTTCGTCTACCTAAGGTCTACCTAATGCACTAACGGGCAGTGTACCCGTTCGTGTGTAGTGTAGTAATCGGTAAAGCCGAGGTCGTCCCAAGAGCTATATGTGCGGATCCTAATTTAATTCTAATGTCACTGATTTTAAAGGGGGTTTTTTATTTTATTAATAACTAAACTAATGAAATGAAAATAAATGAAAGCAAATAAAATGAAAGAGATATCAGTAGGGAGAATGTGCTAGCGTAATTACTAATCTTGTTATGCCATGATCAAGTTTTCCAATTAATGTTTTCTATCGCTCCATGTGGGGGTAAATCTCGCTAGAATCCTTTGGTCAATTCGTCTAGCCTATATTCCAAAGGTTCCTATTCCGTAACCATATGATTTCCAGAGTTCGTGGGTTAACCAATGTCGTAGTCATTAAGTACCAGCTATAATCTAGACTTATTTTATGAAACCCGGCCTCTCGGAACTTAGGTTCCCCTTAACTTCTTAAGTGCCTCCATTTGGTAGGTGATCCTATGGTCAATTCTCACGCAAGATAGTGATAGTTCTATGGTCAATTCTTACCACTACTCGCAACCTATTTCACTAGGGTCCTATGGTCAATTATCCTAGTTTCCTAGATAGTACCAAACATTAACACTACCGAAACAAGGGTGTCCGCAAATACGCAAATAAAATATGCACATAAACCGATATGAAAACGAGAAAACTAAATCATAGTAATAACAATTTCATAACTAGGCTAACACCAAAGGTGTTTACCAATCATATTAATAAATGCAGGAAATTCAATGTTTAATATCATAAAAAGACATCGAATCAAATACAAAAATATGATATGAAATACAAAAACTTATGTAGTGAATGGCGTGAATTCTCCCTTGAAAATGTTTTGTATGCTGCTGAATATCGTCCGTCTTTGAGCCCTTAAGCCTTGTGTTGTATGTGGAAGTTGTTTTTAAAATGCAGAATTAGGGCTTGTATTTATAGCCTCATTTTAGTTACGGCGTAACCCATAGGGTTGGTTACGCCATAACCTTCGTATCTCAGACGATCTTGTCCATAGTAATATCTTTACGGCGTAACCTAAAGATATGTTACGATCGTAGAACTCTCGTTAAATAAATCACCACTTTTACGCCGTAACCTTGCAAATGGTTATGGTGTAAGTATCTTGACCATAAAATTCTTCTAAGTCTGGAAATATATACGGCGTAACTATGTTTGTGGAGTTACGCCGTAAACTTGAACTGCGTTGACTTTGGTCTTCTAGTGTAAATCCTAGTTACGGCGTAAGTAGAGTATGGAATTATGCCGTAACTCTTGTCTGGCCAGCATACTCTTTTATATTTACTTTAATAACCTTCCAAATCCGCATCTCTTCGTTCCTATGCTCATTAGTAACCTGAAAATGAAATATTAACAAATAAGAGTATATATTCTAGTAAAATGATACAATTTATTAGCATATTAGGGGGAAATTGACACTAAAATATCAGGACAATTTGATGTTATCAACAGGTAGAGAGTGTTTTATTTTCCTGTTTCCATACATGTTATACAACCTATACACCCGAGAGATATGAGACCCCAAACACTTTATGTGAGGTGCTAGTATATAATTTTTGTGCTTGTTTTGACTATTATGGAATGAGTTGTGTTATAAACTATCTTTAAACTAATGATAAGTGCCACCTAACTTGTAAATTGATTAGGATAAAAGCACATTTGCTTGAGGACAAGCAAATCCGAAGTGTAGGGATATTTGATGAGGTGTAAAACATGCGTTTTTTAGGGGGCATTTAGCCTCTAAACTCGTACATATTTGATCTTTTATTGCCCTAAATCGTTTCTATTTGAGTTTTAAGTACTTGGGAAGCAAATACTGGAAATCGAAGTGCTTTTGGCTTATTTGGACGAGAAAACAAAAAAAACGACCAAGTCACGAGCATCAAGATAACAAAGTGACTGTTGATGCAAATAATGTTCTAAAAACGTTATTTATATCTTTCGATTACTTCACGTTTTGAGGATGAAAAAATATGAAATCACGTTATGTTAAAATTAACGTAAACAGGTTTTTAATCGAAAGATCCCGTTTCTACGCAAATCACTCTTGAACAAATTTACAAACTTGACAAATGATCAAAGAAGTAAATTTTGGTTTTGAGTACTCACATTTTAATATGACAAAACATCTTTTCAAAAATATACCTTACAAATTATTTTTGAATAATTAAGAAATGTTTTAATGGAAAAATAAGTTTGAAGAACATAATAGCTATTTCCCTCCCCCCCCCAAAATCAGCTACAGACTTCCCCAAATAAGTTTTCACCAGAAAAGACAAAATTTGGAGCGTCCTTGTCTGGGACGGCTCCACGGTTCCACTAAATTTAGTGGAGCCGTGGTGCATTTAGTGGAGGCGTCCGTACAAAATTTTCTGTAACGTTCAGATTTTTCTTGCCTATAAAAACCAACCCCATTCAAAGTTTTTAGGCACCCTTTCACACAGAAAAACTTCTGAGTTTAAACCTCTCACACCTTTCTCTCCTTTTGATCATTTAGATTAGTGTTCTTTTGTTTTAAGAGTGATCCAATCATCCACCAAGAGATCCTCTTCATTCCTCTTCATTAGCAAGAGAAGAACACAAGTATCCAAGTTGATACATGGTGTTATCATTCCTCTTCATTAGCAAGAGAAGAACTCAAAGTATTCAAGAAGATACAAGAGTTATAGTTGTTAGGTTTTTGTAACATTTGTTACAACCTTGTTGTATCATAGCATACTTCAAGTTTATTTATCTTTGGTGAGTGAGAGTGAAGATCAAGTGTGATCTTATAAGAGATAGTGAACATCTCTTGAAGCCATTGGGCTTGTGTGATTGATCAAGAAGATCAAGGGTCGATAGGATAGAGTTAGTTGAGTGTGTGTTGATCATTGTGATCGTGTTGAGATCTTGGTGATCTCTTGAAGCCATTGGGCTTGAGTGTTTGGTCACGTGGACCTTGGTAGATTGGTGCTAGCTAAGATTAGCACTCGACATTTAGCTTAGTGTCGGTAATAGGATAAGCGACGTGTACGGTTTTCTCCGCCTGAAGGGAGGTTGTTGACGTAGTGCTTGAAACTCTTGAGTGTGGTACTCGGGGAGTTGAGTAGGGCGAAGAAGAGCTTCGTAGCCGAACCACTATAAATCCTTTGTCTCGGTTTGATCTTTCCAACTCTATTCTTTACTTTTATTATTTAGCATTAGTTAGTATAGTGTGTAGTTCATATTGGTGTTGATTGATTACACATAAAGATTCGAATCAAAGTTTCCAATAGCTAACTTTTAAAACAAGATTTTTAAAAGAACATAAAAACCGGTAAACTATTCAACCCCCCTTCTAGTTTCCCACAATTGGCATCAGAGACAGGTTAGTCAAGATTTTAAAGTATATTGTATTTTAAAACTTGAATCGATCAATGGATTCCGACAAATATCTAGAAGGGCAATCTATGCAAAGACCACCACTTTTCAAAACCGATTGTTTTATATATTGGAAAACAAGATTCGAAACGTATGTGAAATCAAAAGACATTGATCTTTGGCATGTTATTACCGAGGGTGACTTTCAACCGATTCAATTGAATCCAATAACTAAAAAGGATGAAATTGTTTCATATGATAAAGTGATGAACTAAAAAGAAAACTAGCCAAAAACAATGAGGCTAAAATGATGATTTATAATGCTTTGCCTAAAAAGGAATTTGAAAGAATTTTCATGTGTAATACGGCAAAAGATATTTGGAAAACTTTGTTAGTCACTCACCAAGGTAATAACCAAGTCAAAGAGAACAAGATAGATCTTCTTGTTCAACAATATGAACAATTTTCCATTTCGGAAGATGAGTCAATCGATAATGCTTTTGCTAGATTTAATACTATTATCACTAGTCTTAAAGCTCTTGATGAAGGTTACTCTAGCAAGAATTATGTTAGGAAGTTTCTTAGGGCTCTACATCCTAAATGGAGAGCAAAGGTCACCGCCATAGAAGAGTCAAAGGACTTGGCGGCATTGTCACTCGACGAACTAATAGGAAACCTGAAAGTTCACGAGATGATAATCAAGAAAGACTCCGACATATTCAAAGGCAAAAGCGAGAGAGTTAGATCTCTAGCATTGAAAGCCAAGAAGGAGTCTAGTGATGAGGAATGTTCGAGTTCCGATAGTGAAGATGAAGAGTATGCACTAGCCGTTAGGAACTTTAGAAAGTTCTTTAGGAGGAAAGGTAGATTTCCTAGACAACCTCGCGATGAAAGGAGGTGATTTCAAAAGAATCATGATGAAAGAAAAGGGACAAGTGATAGGAAATGCTATAGATGCAGAGATCCTAATCACCTCATAGGAGAATGTCCTAAACCACCGAACTCCAACAACCAAAGAGCTTTTGTAGGAGGCTCTTGGAGTGATAGCGGTGAAGAAGAAGAGAAGAAGCTTAACGATGAAACATGCCTAATGACTCAAGCTTTCAACGAGGTACATTCCGACTCTTCTTATTATAGTGATGATAATTCGTCAATAGATGATAGTAGATTGCATGACGAATACAACAAATTATGCGTAGTTAGTACTAAGATATTAGGCAGAAACACAAAACTAAAATTAAAACTACAAGAACTAGAACTACAAGTTGTAGAACTAAAAGATCAAGTCAAGAGACTTGAGAAAAACAAAGAAGTAGACTTAGGATGTGGGTCATGCATAAGTCTTCAGGTAGAAAATGAAAAGCTTAAAGAAAATGCTTTAAGAATCATTAAGTTTGATGAAGGAACTAAAACACTTAATGATATACTTGAAAACATTAGATATAGTGAACATGACCGTGCGGGTTTAGGATTTGACCAAAATCTGGCTTCTACAAGTGGTACTAAACAAGTAAAATTTGTAATGCCTGAAATGTCTAAGTCTGAAGGTGACGGCACCACTAAAGGTACAGATGGCACCACTAAAATTAGTGGTACCGTGGTACCGTCTGGTGCTGAAGACAAAACTGGATCAATTCTGAAAAATAACTTAAGTCCTAAACCAAGTCACGTAGTTGTAAATAGTACTAGAGTGTCTACACCAAGTAAAGAGGAAGCCAAAGGCTTTTACAAACCATTGTCATCTCTCGAACATGGATTTGTAAAGCGTGACACTAGGTCGACTACTCCTCCACCTAGAAAAATAAATTCTCCCAAACCTCGGTCTAGAACTCCTCTACCGAGAGATAACTTTAAAAGACAAAATCATCCAAGTAACTTTCCCATAACTTTGAATGAACGTCAAAAACAAAGTTACTTACCATGGGAAATGTGTCCTCCATTCTCACATCCTAAACTGACGCAACAAATGCGTAGGATGTTTAACTCTAACAACCTTGGACCCATGAGATATTGGGGACCAGATGTTTGAACATCTATTTTGCTAGGAAAACAAGACTGTAAATAAATTTTGGAAGTTTAATAAATGGAGTATGATTTGTGATCAAACAAATCTTGCGACGAAATTGTCAAGTCGTGTCTCATTTGCTTAAAATTCAACAAGGGTACTCTAATCTTCTAAGTTTTAAGGGCAACACCTCAGGCTCAGGTACGCTTCCTTAAAACACCCTTTGTTGGTAGAAACGCTAAGCATGCAGTAGTGTTAGAGTCTAACATAGTAGGCATCGTCATAAAGAAACAAAAATTCACAATCCATCATGACGAACTCAACTTGTCCAGAAATATACAATGATCGCTTCAAGATCATGCGTGACAAGTTTGAAACGAAAATGATGAGTGAATTAAGTTTCTTCCCTAGCCCGTAGATAACTCAACCTAAAGAAAGTATCCCCATAAACCTTAGTGTGTGTGTGTGTGTGTATATATATATATATATATATATATATATATATATATATATATATATATATGTATATATATATCAGATACTTAGCTTATATTAATTATAACTAATGCTAACGCCCATATCTACAAATACGAATCTCACAAGAGACGATGAAGGTGAGTAAGTGGATATCACTAAGTTAGGGGCATAATAGGTAAAGTAGTTTACCTAACGGCAAGTAGGTCCATTATCATGAATAAGTGTTTGGCTTCATGCCCACTTGTAAGAAGTGCCCCAAGACCTCTTACATCAAAGTGTTTGATGTATCATCCGATACATTAAAGGTACTACACACTTGAGATTACGATATCTCAAGGAGATTGGTGTAGAAAATGTTTCTATATCAACTCTGATAATGCGAGAGTTAATGTGAATTGAAACATAGAGAGTAATGTTTGTACCTTCATAGGTTTATTAACAAACTTCTTGGTTCACCAAGAAACAAACTACTCTTGTTGTCTCCACGACCGAAGCCGAGTACGTAAGCGCCGGAAAGGCATGACAACAAACACTATGGATGAGACAACCCCCTATGAAGAGTAGCAGTCAAGATGCCATTAGACTTGACCGGGAACCCTATAGCTTGCTCATGAACGAAGCTCGTCGAAGTACGTCATCTCCTCCGTCGCGATAAGGTCGAAAGAGAAATCTTTTCTTTGAAAAGTCTCTCTTGAAAGACAACATCGTCAATACTCTAACCAACACGTTCTCGTCACCCCGCTTATGACTATCTGAATATTTCTTCAGAAATATTAAAAGTCATCTTGTACGTCTCGTCATATGACTTCTTAATTCATTCCTCTCATCCCGCTCATGACTATTTCAATATTTCAATGGAAATATTAAAGTCATCCGTCACGTCATACTTTATAACCTTTCATCCCTCCTATGACCTCTCGAAAGTTTCGCGGGAAATATTGAAGTCATTCTCTACGAATCACCCATGACTCTTTAAGTCATCTCTCTAACTCGTCTCATGACTTTTAGAAATTTCTCTAGAAATTCTAAGTCATTCCCTTACAACTCGTCACATGACTTTTTGAATATTTCACGGGAAATATTAAGTCATTCCTTGCGTCTCGTATTCCGACTAATTAAATATTTCATGGGAAATATTATAGTCATCCACCAAAACACGACTCATGACTTCTAATTATTTCACGGGAAATATTAGAAATCAATCCTCATCCAATGACAACTTAGTCAATTTCCTTGGAAACACTAAGGTCATTCCTTGTCATTCCGCCTAATCGTTTTCGTCAAAAAGTTTATTAGGTATAAACTTTTTCCTCGTGTCAAAAAGTCTTGCTAAATAAGATTAATCAGCCAAAAGTCAAAACAGATGAAAAATGGCACAATCAGATACACGGCTCCACTAAATAGGCACAGCTCCAGTAATGTTTAGTGGAACCGTGGTGCCGTGCATCTGAAAAACGCGCCTATTCCTCTTTTCTTCTGCACAGCCTTTTCAAACAAACCCAAAACCATTCCCTCTTGCTGTCAAAACCGAACCTAAACACCCAAATTCAAATAATCTCTTGCCAATCAAGATTGAGGCATTGGAATCAACAAATCTTAATCACAACAACACTAATTGTAAGTAAATCATTCTTAATTTCTTTCAATTTGAGTCTAGGGATTGTTCTTGATTTTAAAATCGAATTGGGGATTTTCAAATTTTGTTAAACTTTTGTGAAATTAAGACTAGGATTAGACAATGTAGCATACACATGATTCCCTAAACCTAGGATTTTCATGAATCCATTTATGTTGCAAAACCTAGTCCGAATCTAATCACTAAAATCGGATTATGATTGATTATGTGTAGTGAAATCATGTTTAGGATGATTAAAATTGGATTAGGAACGATTTACATTGAAGCTTTTCAAACTTAAGCTTTTTGGCGCCACATTGAGGCGTTTGCCAAACACCCCAATTCCATCATTTTTCAAAAAAAAAAAAAAAAAAAAAAAAAAAAAACAACAACTTCACTTGCCTAGGATCATGAAACCTTTTTCATGCATTGTTGATGCAAATTAAAAACGTTTTTGCATGCATACATGAACTCTTAAGTATAGATCGAATTACATAAGCAATATGTAATGTTCGACATACATTGATTGAGAAAAAGTGAAGTTAGGAGTGTTTGGGTAATCTCATTTGATTTATTTTAGAGTCGAGATTACCGCACCTCCACATCGTTTACATTTAGGCACACACACACATTAAAGTTGTGATCACTAAAATGCAACAAGTTAACATATAAAACACTATATTTTTGTAGGTAACGATGCCTCGTACTGATTATCAAGATACCAAACCCTACATTCCCCGTCTCGTTGACGATCCAAACATACCCGATGAGCAAAACGCTCATCTTGCCAAAGTGCAAAATCGATATATACACGAAGGGTGTGTAGTCGATGCACTTTATGTCATGACAGAAAAAATCCAGGAATGTTTTCCTACCATTGAGTTCGATTGTTTATACAAAATAAATGATCAAATTTGTCCTCGTTTTGTCCTCGAGTTTTATAGTCGAGTCCGTACCTTCACTGATGTGGATGGTAATGTCTTCCTTGATTTTTTGATCCAAAACCAAAATATCATCCTGTCCGTCTCCGAGATTGGTGAAATTCTCGGTGTTCCTTCGTATGGTCAGTGTGCATACACTGAAGACCATTCCCTCGAGTCTCTCTTCTACAATATAGAAAATCAAGGTACTTATCGTACCGAACTCCCCAACCTCGAGTCCATCAAATGTGTCATCCAAACACCTCGAGTCGTCCACACGTACAAAAAATGTGATGGTTCCATTGTCCACCTTGACCCCAACCGCATCTACCTCAAAGAGCTTCTTCTCGACCTTAGAAGTTGGGAACTCCTTCTACGTGAAAACGTGTTGAGCCTTGCGGGAAACCGTGATCACGTCTCGACAAGTCTCGCCCATATGCTCTACTGTCTTAGTATCGAGGAACCATATAACCTCGCATACTATATGGTCAAAAGGATGGCCAATATTCATAGTCGTTCGGATAAGCTCATTCCATATGGCATGTTACTTACTCGTCTCTTCCATTGGGTCATGGAAACATTTCCCCATCTCCGTAGTGTCGACTAAGTCCTAGACAGTCCGGTTATGAAACCACTTGGTGGACCACAACGTCGCACAAAGCAACGTAAGGACAAAGGGTCCAAACGTGGTCGTAAATCCACTTCTGAAATCCCTGTTTCCTCCTCCTCCTTCGGTCTCGGCTCATCGTCTCAACCCATGGATGAGGACGATGATGAAGTGAATGAAGAAGGAACATCTCATCCTCGTACTCCTTCTCCCGACACCTACTTTGACAACCTAAACACCTCATCATTCCGTACAACTACCGATCTTGAGAACGGTCTAGTCACCCTATCCGGCGTGATGAGAAGACAAACAACAATGTATAATCGACAAGTCGAGATGCATGAGCAGACTATCGGGGGGTTCAAGTCCATCGGGAAGGCTATCAAAGGACTAGGAAACAAAATAAAGAAGTTGGGGAAAAGAAGAGACTAGTTAGTATTAGCTTAAGTAGTACTATTAACTTAAGTATTATTAAGCTATTATAAATAAAGTCATGGCAATGTCCATTTAACATAAACTAGCTTGAATTGCCTTAACATTCACTACTTGAAATTGGTTACTTTTATTAGTTAATCAATCTTGATATTTTATGAGCTTTGTGTAGTTCATAAATTTCTTATTACATGCACTAGATGTTAAAATTGCTTGAACTCATGCATGCTTAATAGTTGCCTAAATACATAGATGATCACATGATCATGTTAGTTGCTAGTTGAAACTAGCTTTAGGAATTCTATGTGTTTAGTGGTTTGAGGCCTTGAGATTTGCAGCCAATAGATTCCCTAGAAATTTCCCCATTTAGGCTGCCTAAAACCAGCAGACCTGGAAAGAAGGTCAAATGGAGGCCACGGCTCCACTAAATAGGGGACGGCTCCACTAAATTTAGTGGTGCCGTGGTGCCTTTAGTGGTACCGTGCCTCTGGAAGACGAAAATTACAATTCTCTTCCACTTTTTGACTTTCTTTCCCTGAAAATCTGCAAACATAACCTGATTCCCATGCACCCAAATCCCCAAATCATACATCCTTTTCAACCTTGCATGTCTTTGATTTGGCTATTTAAGCTAACATCATGCATTGCCATCCTTACACCTTCACACTCACCATATAACCATCATGTCTTCCACCATTGCTTCAACCTCACACAAAAACAAGAAACCAAGATTCAACATCAAACCAACCAATCAAACCACTCTTATTGATCAATGGATCAAAAGTGTTCACACACCACAAACCTCAACCAAACCTTCCAATGAGATGATTCTCATTGATTTAACATTGGATGATGATGATGAAGCCCACACACCCATAACCTCTACCAAATCATCATCTTCCTTCACTACACCCCAAGCTCCATCCAAGGCAACCTCAATCAAACCCACATCTTTATCCTCCACAACCATTAGAACCAACACACATTCACCTCAACCAAGTCCCATTCAACCACTAGCCTTAACACTCAACTCATCACCATCAACTTCACTTAAAGTTGGAACTAACACATCATCCTCATCAACTTCACCACCACCACAACCTCTAGCTCTTACCCTAACCTTATCACCAATCACTCCCTTTGAGTTTGGAAGTAACACATCATCATCTTCCCTATCACCATCACCTCAACCTTTAATGGGTCATCCCATCCTTTATCCCCTACAACCACACACCTTGAGTTGTGCTTGTTGCCACCACAACCAAAACCTCATCATAAGTGTGGAAAACTAGAAGGGGGGTTGAATAGTTTTACGTCCTTTTAAATTTATGAAAACTTTTGTTTACTTTTTAAAACTTCGATTCTATCTTATGTGAATTCAACTCTTGATCAATATGAACATATATACACAAATATAAATAAGTAATGCAAGTAAGGTAAATATAATGAAATGAAAGAGAGAGATGGAAAGATCAAACCACAACACGGAGATTTATAGTGGTTCGGCTACAAGGACACCTTCCTTGCCCTACTCCACTCCTCGAGTCACCTACTCGAGAGTTTTCTTCACTATGTCAACAAACTCCCTTATGGCGGAGAAACCTTACACAACTTTAGCTTACACCGGCTTAACGACACAAAGCTAGATGTCGAGTTCTAATCGTAGCTAGAACCAATCTCACAACTAGTACACAACTTCTACACGACTTAATCACGACTTCTTCACGACGACTTCACGACGGCTTCACGACTTCTTCACGACTTCTTTTCCACGACTACTTCACAACTACTTCACAACTACTTCTACACAACTTCTTTACAACACAACTAGTTACTTACACTAGGATCTACTTATCACAACTATACAACACTTTACACAACAACACAATTGAATGAGGTAAGTAATAACACTTTTTCACTAGTTGAAGTAGAGTTCTTCTTTTTCACTTTTTGTGGTGGAAGCTTGGATCACTTAGAAACCAATGCTTAAGAAAATATGATCAAAGGATTTACAATGTTTAGAAAGGATTTAGAACAGAAAGTTTTAGTGTGCAAAAGGTGAGTAAAAATCCAGGAGAAGGCTGGTATTTATAGGAGAAAAACTGGACAGCTGGAGACCTACTGGAGCGTGGCCGGCCCCCTTAAATAGGGGGGCGGTCCCCTTAATTTTAAGGGGGCCGCCTAGTAAAATTAAGGGGGCCGCCCTAGGTGTCCGTTGCCCAGATTTGTCCTTTTGTGGGGAAGGTTTTTCTGGAACATTTTAACTGATTTTGGTTAAAATTTTGAATTCATATTTTTATAAAAGTTTAAACATTTTTATTTAATACCAAAAATGTTTTTCAAAAATATATAAAATGTTTTTGATGTTTTATAAAAAATCTAGTTATTAAGAAAATGTTCCTTTGATCATATAATGCATTAAGCATTAGTTCATTCATACCTTAAGTGATTTGAGTTGTAGAAATAGATATTTACAACTAAATACTTGTTTACGTCATAATTTTCCGATTAATGATTTTACATTTTGTGATTATCAAAACGTAGAGATATCGAAAAATATTAATAACGTGTTTAGGCATTATTTATATCAACAATCTCCCCCTTTTTGATGATTACAAAATCTAAACTCATTAAGTCTAAAAATTAGTTTTTAGATAAGTATTTAGTGAGTTTACATCTATTTCTCCCCCTTTTTGTAGAATCAAAAAGGTTAAGCCGACAAGTTTTAGAATCTAAATTGTCGGGACTAGAACTCCCCCTTGATGTGTACTCCCCCTCGTTTGGGGGCACCAAGGAAACGAGCTTTGGAACGCTTGCAAAAAAAATGTTAGAAGCACAAGTATATGTAACAACAATAAGCAAGCATATAGAATAAGATCATTCATTTAATAAAAGTGTTGTGTATAAATACACAACCAAAAAGATTACAACATGAAGCATGCAAGCATACAAACAAAAAAACAACTAATGAAACTACATAATCGTCCTAGAAGTACATGGTCTTCCATGGAGCTTGCTTACAAGAAGGTTTTGAAAAATTATTTTTAAGCATTGCATATGCTTAATTGGGTGAAAATAGAGGTGGTGGTGGTGTAGTGGGTGAAGGAGGTGGAGGAGGTGGTGGTGGTGGGTTGGCAATCATGTTTTCAAGAAATGAAAACATGTAGTGTATCTCATCTCTAAGACCAAAGATTAAGGTCCGGTTATGGATGCAACAAAGACAATTGTCACCATGGGCTTCAAGCAATGCCCAAGGTATAGGAAAGAATGGTTGTGGGGTTGGTGATGGTGAGAAGTGAGCATCAAGAGGTGTGATGGGTGATAAGGAAATGGCAAGTTGGGTGTATGAAGGTTCTTGAGTGGATGGTGGTGATGATGCTCTTGGTGATGATGTTAGGTGAGTGTGGATGTAGTCATTGATGGATGAAGTGGATGGAATGGAGGAAGATGAAGCTCAATGGGTAGAGGGTGTTTTTGATGGTGCATTAGGTGCACTTGGGGATGAATTTTGAGGTGGTGGTGATGGAGTTTTGATGTCATCTTGGGTTAGGTCTATGAAAGGTTGTTTTGGTGGTATGATAACAAGTCTTTGCTTCCTTGGAGTCTTAGAGATGGAGGATTTTGGTGATAACATGGTGGTTTTGGATGATGAAGGATGATGGAATGAGAGGTGATTGTATGGAGGGAATTTATAGTATGAAAATGTGGTTGGTTTAGGTTGATTTTTGAGGTTTTGTAGGAAGATTCCAATACCAGTTCGTCCATAAGGAGAAATGGTAGCTGGGGCTAGGTAAAAGTGGTCACAAGATGCAAAAGAAAACAGTAAATTTTACTGTCCAGATGGCCGGTCCCCTTAATTGTTGGCCAGCCCCCTTAAAATTAAGGGGACCGCCCATCTGGTGTTTTCCCAGGCGACCAAATTTGAAAATTTTCCAGAAAAAGGTCATTTTTAGGGTGTATTTGCAGCAAGTTCCATTTGGATCATGTACATCAAGAATGATTAAATATTATCAATAGCATATTAAACAAATAATATACATATTTAAGACTAGAAAAAAAATCATATTAGAAGCATAGGCATATTATATCAAATAAACTAGTAGCTTAGTTCTAATAAGTTTATCATCTAACATAATAAAAGTCATAGCAAACAAATGTTAAGATAATAATACTACATATAAATGTCTAATCATAACATCAATAATAATCAACTAAACGCTCATCAAACATGTCTATTTCTTCTTCTTTCCAAACATCCTTCCAAGTGTCTTTCCAATAGACTTGAAACCGCCTCGTACTTCTTGGTGCATCTGTTGTGTGGTGTTGAGTAGTTCGGTTTGTCTTTCAAACAGTAGTTCGTCTGTTCGTTCGGAACGAGAAGGAACTTGATACTCGGTGTAATCAAGATCCGAAAGATTTTCAACGAAGGTCCTAGGTGATGGGGTACTAGCACGTGTTGTGCCCTCCTCCTCATCATCATCATCATCGTCTCCTTGATGTGACGTGGAACCACGAGGTGGAAGTGAGACAGATTTACGAGATTTTCCCTTGTCACTTCGGGGGCGACGTTCACGGACACGAACAAGTGGATTAAGGACCGGTTGAACAGACTCATAAATTGGACTCTGAAGATGTGGATAATGCATCATGACATGATTGTAGAGGTGAGTGAGAAACATGCCATACGGAAGATTTGCATTATGAGTGTTTTTGGCGGACATGATGCGGAAGACAAAGAGATATGCCAAATTGTACGGTTGTTCAGCGACAATACAATACAACATATGAGCTATGCTCGCCGTGACATGATCACGGTGACCACCGGTACCGAACACATTCTCACGAATGAGTTCTTCCCAACGCTTCATGTCGGGGCGTAACTCCTTGAGGAGGATTTGGTTAGCATAGATGTCAACATATTTTGACTTGATCCTCCGGCTAGTCGTACCACGATCTAGCCCAAGATATTGACGAATTTCTTTAGAGGATGGAATCTCAGAGTAGTACGGACCCTGTTGAGGTCGATATTGCTCAAGAGATGAGAGATCCCACTCATTAGAGAAGACGGCTTGACCGGAGTAGGGGATTCCTAGAATTTGACCGAATTGAGCGAGAGTAAGAGTAATGAATTCGTGTTGAATCATAAAGGATATGAGGATACAGCCATTGGGATTGGTTTGCACCGTCACTTGGCTATAGAAGTCAAGAACAAAGCGGGGAATGATAAGCTCATTGATTTTGTAGAGACAATCAAGACTAACGTTGGAGAACATTCGTTCGATATAGTCGGATTCATAGAACGATGGATAGACAACTCTCCCTTCATGAATGTTTCTATCTTCAATGGGACGATAGAAACAAGCAATAGCGGGAGAAATGCCTGGAGTGGCAGAGACTTTTGGAATGTATTCTTTTGTTTTTGAGACATCACCGACTGTAGTTTTGGGCATTTTCACCTATACAAGAAAGCAACAAAGAAAAATAAGAAAATGACATGCATATATTATATATGCTACTTATGTGGAACGTAAACATACTTCGACTCTAAAACTTAAATCCTAAGAAGTAGTTTACAATGTTCCTTAGTTTTAATTTTTAACTCGCTTAAAATGTATTTTATGATGTTAAAGAATAGTTATAGGGACATTATGATAAGAAATCAAAAATATCCGAACGTTCTTTTATACGTCATAAGCTACTTTGAAATGTGGCTAGACAAACATTGGATTGTATATCTAGCTATTTCTTACGAGTGTTTATGTTAAGTAACTTAGATTTTGACCCCAAAAAAAATTTCTTTCAAAATGTTGTGCCAAACGCTCCTTTAAATATGAAAATAACTAGTAAAATTTCAATATACATAGGAATTATGTATCTTGATGACTTAAAACAACTAATTGCGTGTTTATAAACTTGACAAGTAGTTATGAACTTAATTTTGATCAAATTTCGATGATTCTAGCTCCTAATCCAAACACTCTCTTATATTTAACAAAAACATTTTTTATGATTCGAAAAATATATTTTTAGGATTTGTGAGTTGTAATAAACTAATGTGATTAGTTTTAACAAGTGTTTATGGCATAATTCAACAATGTGATTAGTTTTGAAAAGGAGTGATTAGTTTGACATAATGTTTTTTTTTAATTACTTAGTTTCTAGGTTGATTAAGCATTCTAATCCTATGGGGAGCATTTGGTTATAAGATTTCTAGACTTAATTTAAACAAAATTTGGATTAAAAGAAAACTGAGTAAAAGACCTAATTATGATTAGACTCAAAATTGAATGAAATTAGATGAAATGTGAATTAGAAAACTTACAAAATGTGTTGCTAATCTAAATATAGGTGTTTGCCCCTTGCGAAATTAGTCGGAAATGATGATTTGGTGAATGGTTTTGGGTTTTGGTTCGTTCACAGCAGCAGCAAGTATGGGTGTGTTTGAAAAGTGGGGTGTTTGGCAAATGAAATTGGAAGAAAAACATTTTTGGGAGCTACAGTAGGCCGGTCCCCTTAATTATTAAGGGGGCCGCCCCCGTTTACTAGCCGGTCCCCTTAAACATTAAGGGGGCCGCCTACCAAACTTGGAATTAGTTCGGGTTTAGTTTCTGATAGCAAAATAATTTTATGTATATATATATAGATTTATTATATATCAAAAATACATTGGGTTTTAATGGCACGAGGAAGGAATACTTGACATTTTATTAACATTTCGTTAAGAAAACATTTCTTGAGAATTTTGGATAAAATGATCAAGATGTCAAGTCGACAAATGTGTTAGGGGGTGAGAGTAAAAGTGCATATATATATATATATATATATACATATATATATATATATATATATATATATATATATATATATATATATATATATATATATATTATATATATATATATATATATATATATTGTGTGTGTAAACGTGGGATGTTGAATGGAGTTAAGAAATGATGAGGTAATGACGGAGATAGGTGCTGACGGCGACGGGAGTTTGTTTCATCCATAGTTTTCTTGACTCGACGGTCAAAGTGCTACTTCTACGTTAATCCACTCAACTCACTTCTCTTCATCACCATGAGTTATGTGATATTGGACACGGAAGATTTTCGTGTTGAACGTTAAAGTTCAAAAGAGGCAAAGGGGGAAGAAAAGGTTTGAGGACGAACAATTCCTTTTAGTTCTAGATAGTCAACAAATGACGTATCTAGGTTATGTGCGGATATATTTATATATGTATATAGTATATATAATAATATGGATATATGTATATATTTATATTATGTATATGTATAAGAGATTATCTACTAACTACCATACAAGTACTAACTAAACTAGGCATTAAAAACTTATGGGGGCATGCAATTGGCTAGTTCATTAATCTACACACATAATGATGAGCATGAAAGAGGGGCGTACCTTTTAGTCTTCAACATGTGGTCTTCAAGCGCTTCAAAGCGTTTATGTTTGACTTGTAGAAGTCAATCAAGGAAGAGATGCCAATAATCCAATGAGATAGCAATTTAGCCACTTGGTCCCCATTGTCTCATTGATCCAAAGTTGTTTGAACCAAAAATGGGTGGTAGTTGACTAGGATGCATGTATGGTGGAAGTATTCCCCAAGGATTGAAGCTTGGTGGATTCGGGTAATTCCACATTGGGTAACTATTATTATGACGGTTTGGTCTATTTTGGTTTCTTTTAGGTTGAGGTGTTTTAGGCCGAGGGTGAGGACTAGGTGGTCTTCTAGGAGGAGGTGTTTTTGACCTAAGCTTTGGTTTAGAGTTTTCTACTTCGGTTTTTAAAGATGGTTTGTAGAAAGCTTTTATTTCCTCATTATTGGCTATGGGTATTTTTCTATCTTTTATAAGTATATATTTAGGCTTTGACTTGTCACACCCCAAAAATGGCGCAGCGGAATGACATTTACGGGGTATGACCTCATTGTCAAGAACACAAGGTGTCACAATAGAGAAACACTAAATGCATAATATAAGACAGTTGATAGTCGCAAACTCCCACAAACGGGATAAGTACAAAGATCCAAAATAACATAAGTCTCAAGGTTAAACATCGTCACTAAGGAATATCAAATGCAACTCCACGAGATATAACCCGGGAGGGTCTTGTCTTAAGTCTTGCTAAGCCAGTCAATACTCTACCTTCTAAGCAGCCTCAATAACACCTGAAAATGGTACTCGAAAACGTCAACATAATGTTGGTGAGCTCGTAGGTTTAAAAGTAAAACCACTGAGCTGTGATATCATAGTGTAGGACAAAAGTGAGCATGATAATCAATTATAAGCACATGTCGAAACCAAACAATGTTGAAACCAAATAATGTCGCGCCAACTGAACCTGCCACGGTTGCACACATAAACATACACTGTGGGGAGCTACCCCGATAGATCTATCATATTGTTTCGGCTCTCGAAAGAGTTAACAGTTGCGCATCAATGTTACACACAGTCAAACAAATTGTAGCACATAATTGTATCAACACACATAATGTCCAAAATCATGAAAAACAGTATAATCACAGCATAAAAACAGTTAAAATATCATTTGAGTACCATTTTCCCCCAAGGAAAAACATAATGAAAAAGGGGCTACGAGAACTCACCTTGTCAAGTAGCAGTCAGATAACACAACAATTCAGATAGTGTTCGGCACCAACACGCGACCTAGATTAGTAAGGTTTGTTTTAGTTCACAGTTTAAGTTCAAGAATTCCAATTGTTTTAAAGAGTTCATGTTGGTGTTGCTGGTGTGGCAGCATTTAAGTTAAAACCATGCTTTTAATATTTTCAGATGTTGGCTCAACGGAGTGCACGGACATACAAAAGAATAGAGATGGTGACTCTTGAGTTAAAATAATCGAAAGAATACGCATGAACGATAAGGATTATGGAATGTCGATGTAAACAATTTATAGGATGGTTAGTATTTAAATGATTGTACGTGTGCATATATTTATACATATATACATGTGAAAAATAAAAGATGTTGAAAAGGTTTTACTATAATTTGTGAGGAAAATAATGTTTCGAAAATAATAGTCTTGTTTGTTCGATTTATATAAGTTTTGTTATATCTGTTTTCAAGTAGTAAGTAAAAAAAAATCATTTAGTTAGTTACGATTTTCTCAATTTAATTGTATGTAGTTAAGTGTCAATATAAAAATTGAGGTCATCCCGTTTTAAACATTTTTATGTTATAAGTATATATTTTTACACTTTGTTTACAAATTAAGTGTTAGGTGTTTATAAGTCTCGCCATGTCCTATTTTAAAGCATATGTCGTGTTGTATTTTTAAGTGACCGCGAATAATAATTGCCGAGTTTTAAGGATATGAGTCGAGGAGGAGGATGGGCTGTGGCACACATACTATATCAGTGAATGGGTTAACATTGGGCTTTTTATACATATGTGGCCTGCTGTCCACTTGTTTGGCCCACAGTGAATACAAGGGAGTGTTAGTGGGATGCTATCTAACAATGGGCTGTTATGAGAAAATAAGATCACACATCATTTGTGGTTTACTTGATTGGGTTGTGGCCCATTTGAGAACAAGACCAATTCAGTGGCAGCAATTCAAGGCAGAACAAGAAATGAAATGTCTCAACTTGAGACTTTGGCTGTTAACGCAGAACAGAAAGGAAAAAAAAGAAAAAGAAATTTTGAATAAGTTTCGACGCAAGCTAAGGAGACTATGAGACTCGAATTTAGACATGGTTCGGAAGTCTTAAAGGTCACGAGTTATAAGCCTTTTTGAGGGGTAGATGGGGCGTTATTAGGCAGCGAGGAGGGGCTCATTTTGGGGTCCCTTGGGACCATCTTGAACCGAGTAAAACAACACCCAAGGAGTTTCAAGTTTAACTCAAACATAAGCACAACCAGGAGCACAAGTAACTAATATGGCAAGGACCAAAGCCTATGGACCTCTCTATACTCAACCACAAACCCATTTTGATGGTTGAAATCTTTTATAGACATAAACAAAAACACTATAAGCGCACCCTTTTGAGACTAAAAATTTGACTAACATGACTGTACATCAACACCCATAACATTCGAGCAAGGATCAAACCCTCATAGTAACTCGTTTGGGATAACTCAAACCAACCTAAGACTAATCTACCCAACGACAAAACTTCACGATTTTGAGCCAACAACTAGTTTTCTGAAGTTATTCTTATGCCACACCACAACCAACACAACTTAACATAAATATACTGATAATCCAATAGAGCATAAAAAAAATCACAAGATCAATTATCAATTCAATTCAAATCCAACAGATTTTAACAATGAAATTTTGAATGAAATTAAATCAAGAAAATCCTTACAATAGTTAAAGGATCGATTGACAAGGAGAGCCCAACAAAAGAATTTGAACACCAGGAAATCCCAATCCGATCCAAGCAAAGCACACCACCACAAGCTTATCCCTTTAAATTTTGAGATGTGGTTGCCCTTGGATCGGTTGGCAGATTAAAAGGAAGAAAAAAAAAGAAAAGTTAAACTTGCTTTCTAGACATCGATCTTGCGGAGGGATTATTTTGGCAAAACTCTTTATCATACTCATTCTCCAAAGCCTTCTCATGACACAACCTTGGGAAAGAAGAAGCAGGGATAATAAAGTGATAGAGATTTATCCTAAGATCTGTGTTTTGCTTTTTGGTTTGACTAAGGGAGGTTGGTAGGTATGTGTGGGAGGGTGTGGGCGGTGATAAAGAGAATAAAAATAATAATGTTTTTTTTTATTGTATCGTGTGTACCCCGTGTCCCGTGGAACACCGGTGTGATCGTAGTATCTCAGTTTCACATGGATGTGAAAAACATAAATCTGGAGTCGTTTTTATAAAACTGACATCAAGTAAAATTTATTAACACCGAAAATAAATTAAAAATTGAACCCTTACTAATCTAGTGTCGGTACGCGTGTGGTGTTGTTCTCTTAATTCGTTTAATTTCATTACAAGTTATACGCAAAAGAAATGTGTAACTTCTAAAATAAATTATATTGAGTTTTAAATGTTGAGTAAGGATCTGAAAATTCACGGTTGTTACAAGTATATATTTAGGCTTTGACTCTAATATTTTTTGATTACTAGTTTCACTTTCAAACTTTACATTTTTAGTTTCACTAGTTGTAGCCTTAGTTGAGTTAAATCCTAATCCGGTTTTATCTCCTGATATTCTTTGAATGCTTATTATATCTCTAAGTGAATTACTACTATTTTCAAATTTGTTAAGTCTACAAATTTCTTCCTTAAGTATTTCGTTTTCATTTTTAGTTTCTTGACATGTTTTACATTCAAGGACTTCTTTACCTTTTTCTAAGTTATGTAGTTTAATTTTTAATTCTAGTATTTCTTTTTCTAATTGGTTATTTATGTGTTTTAGTGATTTATTTTTAGTCATTACTTTTTGACCTAATATACATAACCTATTATATTCGTTATCTAGGTCTTTTTCATCTAATGATAAATTTTCATCACTAAAGTATTCGGTTTCAGAACGTACCTCACTTGATGTCTTAGCCATAAGACATTTCTCCTCTTTTGTGGTTTCTTTCTCGTCTTCTTCACTGTCACTCCATGCTCCTCCAATGAACGCCTTTTGGTTTTGCTCCTTTGACATCATAGGACATCTTCCAATGAGATGATTTGGATCGCCGCATTTGAAGCACTTCCTCTCGCTCTTGCTACCTTTGTCGTCTTTGTTTCTTTGGAGTGTTTTCCTTTCGTCATGTGGTTGTCTAACGAATCTTCCACGTCTTTTGAAAAACTTCTTGAAGTCTCTTACGGCCATGGCATATTCTTCATCATCACTTTCGGAGGTTGAGCTATCCTCGTCACTTGATGCTTTCCTAGCTTTCAACGCGATTGACTTGCTTTGCTCTTTCTTTCCTTTGACCATCTCGAAGTCTTTCTTGATTATTGCTTCGTAGACTTTCAAGTTGCCAATCAACTCGTCAAGTTGAAGAGTTGACAAGTTCTTCGATTCTTCAATCGCCGTAACTTTAGCTCGCCATTTTGGATGAAGATCCCTAAGAAATTTCCTGACAAAATTCTTACTAGAAAAACTCTCATCAAGTGCCTTTAAACTTGTGATGATTGTGTTAAACCTAGCAAATGCATTATCAATTGATTCCTCTTTCGGAATCGTGAATTGTTCATATTGTTGAACAAGAAGATCTATTTTATTATCTTTGACTTGACTATTACCTTGGTGAGTTATTAGTAAAGAATTCCAAATTTCTTTTGCGGTTTCGCACATAAAGATTCTTTCGTATTCTTTACGTGGTAACGCATTATAAATAACCATTTTAGCCTCATTATTTTTAGAAAGTTTTCTTTTTAAATTATCACTTTGTTTTTCAAAAGGTACAACTTCATCCTTTTTAGTTTCAAGATTATGTTGAATAGGTAAAAAATCACCATTAGTAATAACATGCCAAAGATCTAGATCTTTTGACTTCACATAAGTTTCGAATCGATTTTTCCAATATAAAAATCCATCACTTTCAAATAGTGGTGGTCTTTGCATAGATTGCCCTTCTAAATATTTTTCAGATTCCATAGATCGTTTCAAGTTTTCAAATACAGTTTATTTTAAAAATCTTGTTTGACGTGGCTCTTGATACCAATTGTGGAAAACTAGAAGGGGGGTTGAATAGTTTTACGTCCTTTTAAATTTATGAAAACTTTTGTTTACTTTTTAAAACTTCGATTCTATCTTATGTGAATTCAACTCTTGATCAATATGAACATATATACACAAATATAAATAAGTAATGCAAGTAAGGTAAATATAATGAAATGAAAGAGAGAGATGGAAATATCAAACCACAACACGGAGATTTATAGTGGTTCGGCTACAAGGACACCTTCCTTGCCCTACTCCACTCCTCGAGTCACCTACTCGAGAGTTTTCTTCACTATGTCAACAAACTCCCTTATGGCGGAGAAACCTTACACAACTTTAGCTTACACCGGCTTAACGACACAAAGCTAGATGTCGAGTTCTAATCGTAGCTAGAACCAATCTCACAACTAGTACACAACTTCTACACGACTTAATCACGACTTCTTCACGACGACTTCACGACGGCTTCACGACTTCTTCACGACTTCTTTTCCACGACTACTTCACAACTACTTCACAACTACTTCTACACAACTTCTTTACAACACAACTAGTTACTTACACTAGGATCTACTTATCACAACTATACAACACTTTACACAACAACACAATTGAATGAGGTAAGTAATAACACTTTTTCACTAGTTGAAGTAGAGTTCTTATTTTGCACTTTTGGTGGTGGAAGCTTGGATCACTTAGAAACCAATGCTTAAGAAAATATGATCAAAGGATTTACAATGTTTAGAAAGGATTTAGAACAGAAAGTTTTAGTGTGCAAAAGGTGAGTAAAAATCCTGGAGAAGGCTGGTATTTATAGGAGAAAAACTGGACAGCTGGAGACCTACTGGAGCGTGGCCGGCCCCCTTAAATAGGGGGGCGGTCCCCTTAATTTTAAGGGGGCCGCCTAGTAAAATTAAGCGGGCCGCCCTAGGTGTCCGTTGCCCAGATTTGTCCTTTTGTGGGGAAGGTTTTTCTGGAACATTTTAACTGATTTTGGTTAAAATTTTGAATTCATATTTTTATAAAAGATTAAACATTTTTATTTAATACCAAAAATGTTTTTCAAAAATATATAAAATGTTTTTGATGTTTTATAAAAAATCTAGTTATTAAGAAAATGTTCCTTTGATCATATAATGCATTAAGCATTAGTTCATTTATACCTTAAGTGATTTGAGTTGTAGAAATAGATATTTACAACTAAATACTTTTTTACGTCATAATTTTCCGATTAATGATTTTACATTTTGTGATTATCAAAACGTAGAGATATCGAAAAATATTAATAACGTGTTTAGGCATTATTTATATCAACAATAAGTCTTAGAGATGAGTTGAGCTTTAGATTCTCATACCTTGAGCATCTTCTCACACCACCACAAGGACCAATCATCCTTCCACCTCCTCCACCACACAATAGCCCAAACTAAACATGGTTATGTTTAGTCTTTCCAATAAATGCTTAGGAACCCTTTTGAAGTTAGAAGCAAATCTTGAAGCCTCATACTACTATTGATGTTTATGTGTCTTCTTGTTATTTAATTTGCTTCATTTTTGTAGTATACTCATGTATGACACTTATTTTACTTTTATGAAATGGGCTTTAATATGATTGTTCATGTCTCTCTTGGCTATTCACCTATTTGTTGTGTGGTTGGATATTTGTCTAAATGTGCTACTTGTTAGATATTGTATATGTGTCATCTAACTTTGTTTTGTAGCATACACCATTGCTCGATTCCTTGGTATTCTCCAAATGAGGGGGAGTATACATCAAGGGGGAGCCTTTGTCACCCTTTTGATTCGACAAAAAGGGGGAGAAATGGGAGTAAACTCATTAAAAACTTGTTAAAACTAATTTTAACATAAAATGAGTTTATATTTTGTCATCATCAAAAAGGGGGAGATTGTTGATGCAAATAATGTTCTAAAAACGTTATTTATATCTTTCGATTACTTCACATTTGGAGGATGACAAAATGTGAAATCACGTTACGTTAAAATTAACGTAAACAAGTTTTTAATCGGAAGATCACGTTTCTACGCAAATCACTCTTGAACAAATTTACAAACTTGACAAATGATCAAAGAAGTAAATTTTGGTTTTGAGTACTCACATTCTAATGTGACAAAACATTTTTTCAAAAATATACCTTACAAATTATTTTTGAATAATTAAGAAATGTTTTAATGGAAAAATAAGTTTGAAAAACATAACAGCTATTTTTCCCCCCAAAATCAGCTCCAGACTTCCCCAAATAAGTTTTCACCAGAAAAGACAAAATTTGGAGCGACCTTGTTTGGGACGGCTCCACGGTTCCACTAAATTTAGTGGAGCCGTGGTGCATTTAGTGGAGCCGTCCGTACAAAATTTTCTGTAACGTTCAGATTTTTCTTGCCTATAAAAACCAACCCCATTCACAGTTTTTAGGCACCCTTTCACATAGAAAAACTTCTGAGTTTAAACCTCTCACACCTTTCTCTCCTTTTGATCATTTAGATTAGTTTTCTTTTGTTTTAAGAGTGATCCAATCATCCACCAAGAGATCCTCTTCATTCCTCTTCAATAGCAAGAGAAGAACACAAGTATCCAAGTTGATACAAGGTGTTATCATTCCTCTTCATTAGCAAGAGAAGAACTCAAAGTATTCAAGAAGATACAAGAGTTATAGTTGTTAGGTTTTTGTAACATTTGTTACAACCTTGTTGTATCATAGCATACTTCAAGTTTATTTATCTTTGGTGAGTGAGAGTGAAGATCAAGTGTGATCTTATAAGAGATAGTGAACATCTCTTGAAGCCATTGGGCTTGTGTGATTGATCAAGAAGATCAAGGGTCGATAGGATAGAGTTAGTTGAGTGTGTGTTGATCATTGTGATCGTGTTGAGATCTTGGTGATCTCTTGAAGCCATTGGGCTTGAGTGTTTGGTCACGTGGACCTTGGTAGATTGGTGCTAGCTAAGATTAGCACTCGACATTTAGCTTAGTGTCGGTAATAGGATAAGCGACGTGTACGGTTTTCTCCGCCTGAAGGGAGGTTGTTGACATAGTGCTTGAAACTCTCGAGTGTGGTACTCGGGGAGTGGAGTAGGGCAAAGAAGAGCTTCGTAGCCGAACCACTATAAATCCTTTGTCTCGGTTTGATCTTTCCAACTCTATTCTTTACTTTTATTAATTAGCATTAGTTAGTATAGTGTGTAGTTCATATTGGTGTTGATTGATTACACATAAAGATTCGAATCAAAGTTTCCAATAGCTAACTTTTAAAACAAGATTTTTAAAAGAACATAAAGACCGGTAAACTATTCAACCCCCCTTCTAGTTTCCTACAGTGACGTCATCACATGTAAAGACACGAAGATGATCAAGTTATAAAAATTGCAAGTGATGCTTTAGGATTTGTTGACGGTCTAGAGCTGACGACGTCAGAACCAGAAAAAAGGAAGTGTGATGGTGTCACAAGCTATAAAGTGACGCCGTCACAACTAAGTCGGTGCAAATGACGAAACCTTAATGATGGCGAGCTAACGGTGTCACACCTATAAATTGACGCTGTCACATCTGTAAATCTATATATATTTTTTGTAGGATTTTCATTATGTGTGAGGCGTAACTTTGGAGTGGCGAATTTTCCAGTTCTTGTAAGGGTTTTTAGCCCCCAAACTTTCATGTTTTATTGAAGATAAGTTATTCATTCATTAATCATTCAATATGTCTATGTGTTGTTTGATTGTTTGTTTATTTTTTCTTTCAATTAACATGCTAGGCTAAATTCATTAGTATTTGCTTAGGATTAGATGAAACCTAGTTATTGATTGTTGATTGTTGTCTCTTGTTTAATTAGTTGTTATTGCGTTAGAAGTTGGAAAACTAGCTTGATCTTAGGATGCTTGTTTAGACTATCCAACTAAACGTCCCACTATAGTGCAGTAGTTGGTAGATTCGTTGTATTTATTGCGTGGATTGCGATTGCTTACATTAAGAGTCTTAACGAGTCCTGTAATCTTTCCGTCGTTGTGGAACTGCGGTCGCTGACATTAAGATTCTTAACGAGTTCAATACATCCATAGAGTTAGGGCATTCGGCACCTCCCTGCAAACTAATATTACGAAATACAACGTGGTAATTAAACAAGGATGTGACAATTCGGCTAGTCAATAGGATTTAACTAGGGAGTAATCAGATTCTAAGTAAACACCTTTACTTATCATACGAGTTCACCAATTTACTTTTCCGCATATTACTTTAATTTAGTTTATTAGAAGTATAAAAACCAAACTCTTCAAACCCCGAGATTTTTACTTGCTTTTCAATAAATATAAAAATAAAAAAATAATCATCCTTCACCATTAGATCTAACTTGTCACACAATTCGAGCTTTCACAACATTATTCCCATAGAGAATGATCAATCCCCCGTGTCTTGCATATACTACACTACAACGGTTAGGTACACTGCCTAGGAGGATTGTAAAACTTAGTGAAATAAGATTGGAGATGATATTTTCCCGGGCCCCTTGTGGTGAAATGAACTTTAAGAGCATGGTCATGCGACAAGTATCGGGGAATAGTATGTGAGACAAATCATTCACGATAACAAGAAAGGACGAATGTATCGCTAGATTAACATATCCATGTCTGGTACTTTTTGAAATATCATAAAGTGCAAAGGGATATAGTCATATACCTAAACTTAGCTGAGGTGTTGCTAGAGTTTTTGTAAATCATTGCGTAGGTATTGAATTGGTTTCTGTGAACTGGGTACTTCAATATTTTGCTAGAAACCTCTTGGTACTGTGAAAGTAGTTTTGTGTTATTGCTTTGCACAAGTGGGAGTCTGAAGGATTAGTGTGCAAAGAGAAACGTCTTTATAATTGGTACTCATAGAAATGTCGATGGGTCACATTGGTACACACTAAAAGCGATACGTAAGTTGGTAATGAGAAAAAAGTGACGAGATGAAATGGGAATAAAAAGAAAATGAGAATATGGCAATATTTTCAAAGAGGTGTAAAACAGTAATTATCCACGGTGTATATATTTATCTGGGATAAATATATTTAAGTATAAAAGAGAAAACCAGAAACCCTAAGGGTTGTGGTATACTTAACGGATAATTATTAAGGACTTTTGTGCAATCAGGATTGTCTTTGTTTTACTATAAATACAAAGACAACCTAAACTAGAAATCACTTTAATCCTCAAAACTCTAAATCTCCCTCCCCTCTCTTCTTTGTTCGATCAGTTGACCAACCCAAAGGGATGAATCCCTTGTTAGACTAATCGACCCTAAGTCGATTCCCAGATTGACTAAACCCTTTTCGATCTTTACCTAATTTTGTACTCTCCAACTTGCATAGGTTCGTAATTCTAGTTCTACTTGTGCAGTACTAGTGGATACTTGACGCAACTCAAGTAGTGATTCTCCCCAATAAATTCTGGCCAATCGAGTCAAGCATCAAGAAGATTAAGAAGGCGATTTCGTGTAAGACAAGAAGGTTTGAGAGCTTATGTTATTGCAGGATCAAATAAGAAACCATAAACACCCTTTATACGTATTAGATTAGGTTATATCACTGATTAGGAGATCTATCTATCAAGGGATTGGCCTGCATAGCCTTATCTGTTTATTTTCTTTTGTGCATATTTTATAGGTCATGCGGGTGACCACCAATACACTACTAAACATAGTTACCAAAAAAAACTCGAACAAGGCTCTTGATACCACTTGTTGGTATATCGACCAACCAACAACTTGGAACTAGAGCAGATTACACAAAACTCGAAGACGAAAACACACAAGTAGATTGTATTGTCAAAAGAAAAGTACTTTCCACAAGATTATCCCTAACCAAACGTTAGTAATGAAAAGAATTAGTGTACATTACCTCATCCACTCATCTCTATTTATAGAGAATGAGGGGTAATCCTAATCCAACATTGACTAGAAGAAGGCTACATTGTAACACCCCCAAAATTTTCAATAGTCGCGAAAGCATACAGAACTTTGAGGGTGCTACGGGGTGCAACGATTGAAAATCACAACACAAGGTAACAAAGAACGGAATACATACTCCGTTTTTAATTAAATCAACAATTAGAATTTTACAAAAGTTAATTCATTGTTTAGATTAAATTTAGGCCCATTGAATACAGTGGTCCTACATAAAAATAAATCTCAATTTAAATTGCCAGTCTGTTTGAAAAAGCTCCATAACCCTTGCCTTGCCAACTCATTCCATAACAAATCAAATTAAACACCAGAGAAAAACATGCTAAAAAGTCAGCAAAAAGCTGGTGAGTTCATAGGTTTAAGTAAAATCATCAAATAGTTAATATGGACCATCATGATCATTACAACACATATAATGTCATACAAAAGTATCTATCGCGCTAGCACTAAGTTCATGCAACCGAAGCTTGACCGTTTAGTGAAAGCTGTAAAATTAAGGAGTGCACGGCACCAACACACAACCTAGATTAAATAACCATGTCTTAGTTTCAAGTATTAAATTTAAGTCCTTCCATAATTTAATTTCAATGTTTTAGAGTATTCATGTTGTTGTCACTTGTGTGGCGGCAAGTGTGGTTACTAAGGATTTTCCTAAGGATTGGTAAGGTGTAGCTCTCCAAATGACCAAAAGGTACGGTAGTGAGGAATTTGGGGATATTGAACAATTTAAAGTATGAATGGATTAAATCGGGATGTGATATGTATATATATATATATATAATATATATATATATATATATATATATATATATATATATATATATATATTGTAGTTGTGTAATCCGTTCGTCATGTCCGATTATGTTGATTTTAAAAGTAAGACCTAACGTACGTGACGTTTATCACCTACTAGTTAAATGGTTGGAGAAATTGAATATAACATTAATTTTAGTAACTTGGATAATTTAACTAAATTCGCATTATTCATTTATTATGATTCATTTTTACACATTATTAGTTTAGCACAATATATCGTCCAATTTGTTTCAAGTTAAGTTGGTTATATCATTCCAAGTTATTAATTGACTTGGTTTTAAAATAACAATTGTAAGTGTCAACTTATATATATCCCGACGTGTGTTATTGCCTAAACCTAACGTGTAATTGGTTCGTCATATATTTCACTTGTGTTTCACATTTTAACTACACATGAGTTTGTATTTGTATTTCCTATGTCGATAGTATGTTCTACCATTTGTGAAATTGTGAAATCGCCTATATAATCTAATGATTCAATCATTGTTGTCGTGTTTTATATTACGGCTATTCACGTTTTATGTACATATATGCTAGTCCAAGATGAAATTCGATTGGGTTCTCGGCTATACAAGTTTTATATATGTATATGTTAGTTACTACGAAATGTTTTCGTGAACGGCTTATGTGAATTTTAATGGTTGCGACAAGTATTACTATAAATGTTATCCGAATTTTGCATACTTAATACTAATTGGGTTGCGGCCCACTGAGTTTGAGCAGGGGGAATAAAGTCGCTAATGGGTTGGGCTGCACTAATAGTTACAAAGGTTCTGGTGGGCTGAAACGATTTGTTCACAGGCCCATTTAGTGGAATGAAATAAAGGTTGTTTGTTGGGCTCGACTTAGATTCTTAAGTGGGCTCTAGCCTGAGGGCTTGATCTGCTACTATCTACAATGAAATACAGGATACACAAGTGTAGTGAATCTTGTGTTGTGTTCTTCCTGGAGTTTCCTTTGGTCGCAACTAGTTACCAACGAGGTCTAGTAATTTTCTTCTCGGCTAGGCTTTGAGTACTACTCATCTCCGAGGCCTTGGAGTCTTGGTGTAACAAAAGCTCTTGGTTTTTGGCTCAACCTATGTATCGACAAGAGTAGTAATCATCCTCAAATGGACTTAACTTTTAGGACTCTAAATGTTATCATTTTTCCTAGTTTTGCAGCCTATTTCTCAAAAAGAAATAGCACTCCATTCGAGTACTACACCCTTGGTGGGTTTGTTTTGGAACGAATTGATGCTAGCCCTTTTTGGGGTTTTGGTTTTAGGTTCGAGTGAGCATTTACATAGTTTGAACCGAGGGTATAACCCTCATGGGTTGGGTCTAACTGTCGCGAATTAGCTTGACCAAAACCTCCCCTACACGAGGTGGTTTTCCAGCCAATATTTACCACCAACGCACCTAGCTTTGGTGGTCATTACTCGGCTATGGTTAGTCACAGGGTTGTTAACACCATCCTAGCATGAACACACCATTCTACGCTAGTCTATTGTTTACTACTACAAGATTCCCATATTCGATCCATGAATCTGTGGTTCCTAGGGGCTTTCGAGTACATTATAACCATAATGACTAGCAACTTAAAACTATAATTCTAGTTCTTACGCCACACTAACAACAACAACACTTAACAATTTTCCTCAATAATCATTATCCTTTCTGAAAATTTAATTAACCGAAACTAATCATAACAACTCTTAATTAAATCCTTCATTCGACCTAAGATTATTTATCATAAATGGAATTGAAAGAAATAGAACATATCCGAATAAAATCTAAGCCTTACAATGATCGTTGAGAGATGAAAACTCGAATGAAACTCCAAACCCGAATAACCCACTGCTCCAAACCGAATAACCCAATACTCCAAATCGAACCACAAGCACCACCACACTTATCCCTCCTTGAGTAATTTCTCAGATTCTTGGTGTGTTTCTGTGTTGAGTTTTGATTCAATATCCCTTGGAGAGGTGAATTAAATGGAGGTTTTCGGAGAGTAACTCCGTGGAAACTTTCGGATTTGGGAGAGATAAATCTCCCATTTGTGTGCTATTTCTACCTCAAATGGCGATATCCTAGTTTGACTTGTGTGGATTTCCTAGACCCGTGAAGAAGATGAGATTTCTTGGTCAAAAAGAAATACTATCTGTGATGGGGATAAAGGATGGGTCGACTGTGTTTTGGGGAAGAAGAAGGGGTCGGACAAAAAGAGGGGTAATACCTAGGTTAAAGGAAGCAGGTTTTGGGAAGGGTGTAAGTGGGTGAGAGTTTATTTAATTTAAGTGTGTAGTGATAAGTTTAGTTATAGAGTGGTATTTTATACCCGCGTCCCGTTAAACTAAGTCAAACTCGGGTCCTTCCCGGAACCGTCTTATATATGGAAGGTTGTATTTTCAGAGTCGTTTTTATAGTACTTGAATGTATTTTTGAGTTTTTATGTTTTCACTATAATTCTTGAGTCTCAGATTTATTTCTGGTTTGCGTGTGGTGTCAGTCTGAGTAAAACTGGGATAACCTCCCGTTTTTACTACAATTTAGTGAGTAAATTTTGAGATGTGATAATTTCACTGTTCTTTGGTGAGATTTCCGGGTGACATAATGTGCAGGTCTGTTATCCGTGTTAAACATATAAGGATCTAGTCAGGTGTTTTGGTCACAGAAAATGAACTATCATAAATATAAATATTAAGGAAATTTACCATTTGTCACATCCTCCCCGTCTTAGGAACGAAAACCGTCCTCGGTTTTCACTTAGGGTTACCCGCTGGGTTTGAAAAGAGGTGTGGGTATCTTCGTTTGATCTCGTCCTCCCACTCCCAAGTGTATTCGGGACCTCTTCGGGAGTTCCAACGAACTTTGACGATGGGAATACGGCTTTGCCTTAGCCGTTTGATCTCTCGATCCATTATTTCAACGGGTGCTTCAACGAAATTTAACCTTTCATCAACTTGAATTTCTCACGTGGAACACGTTGTGTACGGAACTGAGTTCCTGAGGTAACTCAAGTCGGTAAGCTACTGGCCCAATCCTCGTGAGAATTTTGAAAGGACCTATATAGCGAGGGTTCAGCTTTCCATGTTTCCCGAAATTGATCACGCCTTTCCATGGCGATACTTTCAGCATGACACGATCTCCAACTTGAAATTCAAGTGGTTTTCGTCTTTTGTCAGCATAGCTTTTCTGACGGTCTCGGGCCGCTTGCATTCGGCTCTTAATCTGTACGATCTTTTCCGTGGTCTCTTGTACTAACTCTGGACCGGTGAGTTGTCTTTCTCCAACTTCAGCCCAGCAGATTGGGGATCTGCAATTTCTGCCATATAGTGCTTCGTATGGTGCAGCTTTGATGCTGGTGTGATAACTATTGTTGTAAGAAAATTCGGCCAACGGTAGGTGTCTATCCCAACTGTTACCAAAATCTATCACACATGCTCTCAGCATATCTTCTAATGTTTGGATGGTCCTTTCGCTTTAACCATCTGTTTGTGGATGGTACGCTGTGCTCATATCTAAGTTGGTTACTAAGGCATCTTGCAGAGATCTCCAAAAATTTGACGTAAAACGACTATCCCTGTCGGATATGATTGAAAGCGGAACTCCATGTCGAGCAACTATTTCTTTCACATATAGTCGCGCAAGCTTGTCCATGTTGTCGTTTTCCTTAATAGGTAGGAAGTGGGCGGATTTGGTAAGACGGTCAACAATCACCCGGATGGTGTCGTAACCACTTGACGTTCTGGGCAGTTTGGTGATGAAATCCATGGTTATACGTTCCCATTTCCACTCGGGGATTTCAGGTTGTACGAGCAAACCTGACGGTCTCTAGTGTTCAGCCTTGATCTTGGAACATGTTAGACATTTACTGACATAAGTCGCAATATCAGCTTTCATATTGGGCCACCAATACAGCTTCTTCAAGTCAAGGTACATCTTGTCGGCTCCCAGATGGATGGAATATTTTGATTTATGGGATTCGTGCATAATGAGGTCTCGTATACCTCCGTAGAGTGGAATCCAACTCCTGTCCTTGTAACAAAAAGTTCCATCTGCTTTCCTTACGAACCCATTTTCGCTTTCGGGCATTCCATAAATTTTCTCATTGAGTCTATTTCCTTCCTTAAGAGCCTCAATCTGAGCTTCACGAATTCTTAATGGTAGTGGTGAGACAATGGTCATACCTAACGATCTTACTCTTAGGGGTTTCGGTCTCTCTTTCCGGCTAAGTGCATCTGCTACCACGTTTGCTTTGCCCAGCTGGTATCGAATCTCACAGTCATAGTCACTGAGCAATTCCAACCATCGATGTTGCGTCATATTAAGTTCCTTCTGATCCAGGATATGTTACAAACTTTTGTGGTCGGTATATACAACGCACTTGGTGCCGTAAAGATAGTGTCTCTAGATTATGAGGGCAAACACTACTAATCCTAGCTCTAGGTCATGGGTAGTGTAAATTTTCTCGTGGGTCTTTAATTGTCGTAAGGCGTAAGCTATCACCTTTTCTCACTGCATCAGTACAACTCCTAACCCTTTATGAGAGGCGTCGCAGTAGACTACGAAGTCCTCGCTTCCTTCAGGTAGGGCTAAGATAGGTGCGCTACACAACTTTTCCTTGAGAAGTTGAAAAGCTTCCTCCGCTTTCTCTCCCCAGTCAAATTTCTCATTTTTCTGGGTCAACTTGGTCAAAGGCTTCGCTATTTTCGAGAATCCCTCAATAAATCTTCTGTAGTATCCTGCGAGTCCTAAGAATTGGCGTATTTCTGTGGGATTTGTAGGTGTCGCTCAATCCTTTATCGACTCAATCTTCACAGGATCTACATGAATACCTTGTTTATCAATTACATGACCTAAGAATTGGACTGTTGGGATCTAAAACTCGCACTTGGAAAACTTGGCGTATAACTCCTCGCTCTTCAACAATTCCAGAATCAGCCTAAGATGCTCTTCATGCTCTTTTTCACTCCTAAAGTATATCAATATGTCGTCAATGAAGACGATCACAAACTTGTCCAAGTACGGCTTACACACCCGATTCATGAGATCCATGAATACCGCTGGTGCATTGGTTAAGCCAAAAGGCATAACCTGGAACTCATAGTGGCCATACCGAGTTCTAAATGCCATCTTCAGGATATCTTCTTCCCGAACTCTTAACTGATGATAACCGGATCTTAAGTTAATTTTTGAATAGACGCACGACCCTTGAAGTTGATCAAACAAGTCGTCGATTCTGGGAAGTGGGTATCGGTTCTTGATAGTCAGTTTATTGAGTTCCCTATAGTCGATGCACATTCGGAATGATCCGTCCTTCTTCTTAACGAACAGAACTGGAGCTCCCCAAGGCGAGGAACTCGGTCTAATGAATCCTTTTTCAGAGAGTTCTGACAATTGTTCAGACAGCTCCTGTAGTTCTGTTGGGGCTAATCGGTAAGGCGCTCGTGCCATAGGTGCGGCACCTGGTATTAGATCAATCCAAAATTCGACCTGTCATTTTGGTGGGAGTTCGGGTAAGTCTTCAGGGAAGACTTCTGGGAAATCTCTAACGATCGGCACATCTTCCAATCGCTTTCCCTCCGGCTCCTTTTCTTCCTTTCCAGAAACCTGAGCTAAAAAGAGAAGACATCCTTTCTCAAAATGTCTCTGGACCTTCTCGTAAGAGATGACGTTTAATCTCGAGGTACTTCACTGGCCTTTTCTATCGCCTTCGATGTTTAGAATCTCGTTCTCGTGAGGTAGTCGGACGATCTTTTCGTCGCAGAGGATTGTGGCATGGTATTTTGACAACCAATCCATTCCGACGATGACATCAAAACTTCCTAGTTCTACAGGCATCAAGTCAATGTTGAATGGATGGTTGGATAGATTCAAGGTGTAACCTCTTACAATGGTGTCTACTTTTTCTATTTTCCCATTAGCCAGCTCTATATTAAACACGTTGCCTAAGGTGGTCGGGGTAATACCAAGTAATGGACTAAAGGCAGTAGAGACAAAACTTCTATTTGCTCCCGTATCAAATAGTATAGATGCATAGCGGTTATTTAAAAGGAACGTACCCGTCACCACATTTGGGTCTTCCTGGGCTTCAACTTTACCCACCGCGTAAACCTTGCCACGGGCTCCTGCATCATTCCCCCGATTCCCTTGGGGCACAATAGTTACTTGGTTCATACCAGCTCCTGGGTTTCTCTGATTACCCTGATTTCTTTGTTGGCCTCTGTTGCCACCGTTGCCCTGGTTCTTAAGCTTTCGGCATTCATTCCGGTAATGCCCTTTTTCACCACAGCCAAAACACGTGATTTCGGCCTTTGGGTTGTTTGTCGGTGCAACCTGTGCTGTTGCTAGGGGTCTTGCTCTGCAATCGCGGGTCATATGTCCTACTTTCTGACACTTATTGCATTTGACTGTGCACGGACCCTTGTGATGTAACTTGCATCGATTGCAAAATGGCAAGTTTCCAGAGTAGACCTTCCTCTCTGTCGGTCCGGCTGCATACACCTTGGCAACCTCATGCCTTTTGTTCGGGTGGTTGTTATTTTAGGGATGGTCATCCCATTTTCTTTTGTTGTTCACACCCGCTTCGATCGAATCTTTGATCACCTAATCCATCAGCTTGTTGGCTACCTCCATGGTCTCGTGGAGATCCGTAGCCTTATACGTAGTGACGTTTCCCTTAATAGACTGAGGTAATCCACCAATATACCTCTCCAACAAGCGAGTCTCAGTTTGAACCATATCAGGACACAATAGAGCTAGTTCCTGAAAGCGTTGGTTATATACTGCCATATTGGTGCCTTGCACCTTAAGATTCCAAAACTCTACTTCTAGCTTCTTCACTTCATTCCTAGGACAGTATTTCTTGAGAACCATCTCTTTAAAGCTCTCCCATGACATTGCATACGCAGTGTCATAGCCAAATGATTTCAAGTAGTTATTCCACCAAGTTAGAGTTGCATCCATAAAAGTGAACGATGCAAACTTAACTCGGTCCTCTTCCAAGCATCCACAAATTCTAAACATCGTCTCCAATCTTTCGATCCATCAGACCAGCACAACTGCTCCTTCAGTACCACCAAAACCACCAGTCATAATTTTTCAGAAGTCTTGATATGTACAACCATGAGCATTGTTGGTTGCAGGTCTCGAGTTTCCAATGTCTGTTGTGGAGTTGTTTGCGGCAGCCAGTGCTGCTGCCACCCGTTCTTCCACGAGCTGATCGAGCATAGCTCAATTCACGTGTAGGGCTGCTGCGGCAGTTCCAGCCGGACCTTGGTTTGTTGTTTGTGCACGGGTGGCTCTAGTTACTTTCTTTGGAGGCATCTTGCATTATAAGAAGGATAGAGATAATCAGTATTTGAAGAATTGGCGCAAGTGTAACGTATATGGGTAAGATAAATTTCTAAGAACGATAACACAATAAAATAGTCGGTCAAGCTCGTCATATATTAGAATAAGGTTGTGCATACAATATCTCAAGCTCGAGTATCTAAGAAATAACATAAGTTCCTCGATTACAAATAAAAGACTACTACTATCACTAACTGGCAACTACCCAGTTTAGTGTGGTTAAATCTCAACTCCTAACACTATAATCCATCCTTTCCAATGCGTAGCTGCTCTAGCTCTTGTGCCATCCAAGCTATAATGGTCTCCAGATTACCTACCCTAGTCTCAAGCTGCACAATGCGTCTTCTTGATGCTAATACCTCCCTACGATCCTCGTGCTCTGCTCTCGTGACTTTAGCCATGACTGACTCCAGCTCATGCATCCGATGCTAATTTGTCCACTCGGCATCCCATGCCCTGGCTTGGTCTCTTCCTATGGCCACTATTCTTTGTCGAACTCCGGCAAGTTCTCTGCCGACCTGCTCATCCCGTCTCCCTAATCTCTCCAGCTGATCTGAATGAACGTCCAACAATTTTCCCTGAGCACCCAACTAAACTAAAAATCTGGTGACATCATCTTCCTCCTCCTCTGCCACTGGTGAGACAGCAGGTGGAGGGGAAATCAAAGATGTTGGCACGAATATAGGTGAAGATGGCTCATAAGTGGGACTATCTGCCGAGAATGGAGTGCTATGAACATACTCAATATCCTTCCATACTCCGCCATTAATCTCACAGGTGACCGGAGCCTCATCCCTGGCTCGTGATGCGTGGTTTTGTAACCTTACAACAGGTTTTACCTCTCGAGGGATCTCAAGAGGCTTACAACCCCACCAGGCAGTGTACCTGACCGATGTAGTATAGTGTAGTGGTAAGTACGGGGGATTGATCGTTCTCCACAGGGAATAGTGTTCGTTAGGCGTGAAAGACTACTCTAATTAGGTCTAAGGGTTGAGGAAGATTCTTTTTATGTTTTTATAATTTTTATGAAAGCAAGTAAAATCTCGGGTTTGAAAGAGTGGGCGGAATTAGTTGCTAGTCAACTAACCCAAATTACTACGAATGCAATAAAATAAATAACTGAAATGAAAATGTGGTGAGAAACTTATGTGTAGAGAAATGTGTTTACTTAGATTTCCTTACTCCCTAACTATCTTTTACCGGTTGATTAGTGTGTATTAGTCGCGTGGATGACGGGTGTATTCGTTAATACCATTCGTGGGGTGGCGTACTTACTTCCCCAACTCTACAAGCTCCTACTTCACTCCTATGTCGAGCCGGCTAGGAAGCTCCTAACATGGGATCACTAGAATTCGCTTGTGCATTAAATACAACCATAAAAACCTTTAGTACGCATTTGGTTCATGTTTCTTAAGACGTTCAAGCAAGTTACCGAATAGGAAGTTAGCCAGTTTTCTTAAGCCTAACATAGATAAACAATCATCCAATACAACTAACAACACACTAATAACCAATAATCAATAGCTAGGTTTCATTAGATCTAAGCAAACACAAGATAAAATTAGCCTAACATGTTAAATAAAAGACAAGAATAAGATAGAATCAAACAACACATAGACATATTGAATGATTAATTGATAACTTATCTTCAATGTAACATGGAAGATCTCAAGGCAAAAAGCCTTGAAAAAGTAGCTAAAATCGTCTTAGGGTTTTCTCCCAAAATTCCACACACTAAGCTCTCCCTTAATGACAAAAAATTAGAAAACTATATATAGATTTTTGGATCTGACGGCGTCACCTTATGGATTGTGACGCCGTCACCTCGCCGCTTCTAGGGTTCCCGGATGACCTTCTTGACGCCGTCCCTCTTTAGCTCTTCAAAAATCCATTCTGGCTTATCAAGGCTTGACGCCGTCGAACCTTGAACGTGACGCCGTCCCCTTTTGATTTAAGCCGTGACGCCCTTGATCAAGTTAAAGCGTGACGCCGTCAGAATTTACATGCTATTTTCACTGGCTTATCATGAGTAAATTTCACGTCCACTTTTTCTTGCCAAGGCATGACGCCGTCTAGAGTAAATTGTGACGCCGTCAAAGGTAACTTTTAGCCGATTTTTTAGACTTTGTCGTTTTCTTCACTTTTATGCTCCAAAAACGTCCAAAATGCCTCCTTTTCCAGATTTCTCCTCAAAAGTACCTAAAATGACAAAAGGAACGATTTAGGGCGATATTTGATCAAATAAATACGATTTAGGGCTTAAATGACCCCTTAAAAGCGGTACACTTTTCGCTTCATCAAATACCCTTACACTTGAGATTTGCTTGTCCTCAAGCAAATGCGCTTTTATTCTAATCAAAATACAAGTTAGGGGTCATTTAATGCTAATATAAAAGTAATTACAATAAATAATCGTTCCACTTCAATCATAATAAGCACGGAGATTACAAACTAGCACCTCACAAGTAGTGTTTAGATACTCACATCTCTCAAGTGTCATCAAAATAAATCTCATAAATGAAAACGGATAATATCTCTCACTACCTGTCATAGCAAATAGATTACCATAGGCTTGGGAAAGGATCGAAAACCTCCTCCACTAGGCGTAAGCACCAAAGATAAACTATCAAAGAGGGCTTTTAAATGGGTTATAACGTTAGGTGTAGGGAAAAGGAAAACACGGTTTTGTTGGATAAAGGATGTTTTACTGGTGGCTAGTTAAAAATCTTGATCAATTACATGTACTATACAATGTTGCTAAGCCAAGACTCGACTCGATCTTAAGCTAGAAACGAAATAACAAAAACAAAAACAAACATAAAACAAACGTAAAATGAAACGGGATGGTAGTCCGTATGTTTTTTTCTATTTTTTCATTCTCATTTTTTTTTGTATTTTTCTTGATTTTTTTTTTTTTTTTTTTTTTTTTTTTTTTTTTTTGCATACACTCTTGCCCTACCATCCAAAATAATACATCATAGGGGCATTGCATTCCCCTTACACTTGAACTTTTACATAACTTTACAAATACTAATCTAATGACTCGAATTAAGATAATTGAAAAACTTGGAGTACTTTTAAAACATTTAGCACATATGGGGGTAATAAATGATGTTCTTCCCCATTACTCCATTATACTAGTACTTTACCCATGAGTCCCAATCGTCCCAAAACAATATGCACAAGGATATGACTCGACTTAGCAACCATGTAATCAACTAGATAATTAACTTGGGTTTAAACAAATGTTGTAACAATAATGCACTAAAAATGAGTGCATACAAGGTAGGCTAAGGCGATTTGGGTGTACATTTTAGTGGGGTGTAACAAATTCTTCCTTTAAGTAAAATGCTTAAAGGTCGAAACGAAAAGATAGGCTCTGAGGGGTGTACTAGGGGTATCGTGTACTAAAAATGAGTACAACGCGAAGGGTGTGGGAGAATTACTTGACCAATGTAGCCAACGTAATTATAACAAAAACACAGGTGTAAAACAATGGGTTAATCCTAATGCCTCTTATCATGTAGTAAATCTAACTACACGAATGTAG